>JAYKKI010000050.1:495000-1047500 GCA_039881145.1 Druceiella hillmani | reverse complement strand
GGGCCATTCCGTAATTAAATTGTTATTATTATTAGTATTTTTTATATAACAGCGACTATTTAGGGTAAATATTTGAGGCACTGGTGTTTTATAAATCGGGAACCTACCTGAGGGATAATATTTATATCATAATCCCCCTAAAATTATAAAGTATATAAATTTTTTGGGGGAATTTGAGAATTCATATAAAAATAAAATTATTCTGAAAATTAGCTTTTTAAAAAAAACTGATATTTATCCAAGGTTTTTTCCGTCAATGAATTTACATAAACAAAGACATTTATACTAACGAAATTAGAATTATTAAAAACAGTTTGATATTAAGTCTTAGATTTCCATCACCTTTTAATTTTTATTTGTTATTTCTGCATTATTTCTCGTTTATCGTCCGTCCTTTCTATACTTATTGCATTTAAAAGTAAGTTTCAAGTTCGGTCATTCGAGACATTAGGTCATTTAAGACGTGGTTTGAAAATAGTCGAAATTACATATAAAATATGAACCATGATCAATTTTACACTTTGCAATCGTCACATGGAATAAATTCTACAAACAACACGGAGGTCGACTTCCATGTACAACGACTAATATCCTCTTGCCATCGAGTCGAGTGAGAATGAAAACCCATCATAGGCAAAGAAACATTTGGTTACAACATTATAAGTATTGGCAAGCGTATCTGGAATATGTTTGGTATTATAACTGTTAAAAAAATGCTCGCTTATTTCGAAATTTTTGTAATCCCTTTAGTTTAAATTACCCTTTTTACATCATTATGGTCTAACCAGATACATAATACAGGTTTATTTTATTCGTCGGATTGTTTTTAATTGTTGTTCTTATAGTATTTTTTGCATATACGTTTTTTCTTTATTACATTACGACCGGGTCAATAAATTTTGAAATTTATGTCAGATATTTACTAATATCCTTATACATTGTTCTTTTTTCAAGTATTAAAAGGGACATGATAATTTTATTTTTTTCGACCTTTATTGTACTCACTTTTTCACAATTAAATTCTTTACATTTTACACAGAATCGGGGCAAGAAGTACCTATGATTATACTCATAAAAGTAATAAACGTGAATGCATCAAGTACAGTAATCGTTAAATTTTTCGCCGGTTGAAGAAATTCACAAGTAGCGTCTCAGGGAAATACTTTGGATCAAAGCTGAAGTAAGGAAAGCGGAATGTAGTGATGGTGAGTCGTCCATATGCACGCAAAAACTTAATTCGTTCCAGGTAAGTACAATATCCATATTCATAATATAATTTATTAACAGCAATATTTATTTACCGAGTTTTTAATTTTTTAAGCACTAAAATGTTTAAGCATAAAACTAACTTCAACATTCTGAATAACGCTGCAATGTTCTAATTTTTTATACCTGCATCGTCACATTCAAAAGTAAAATTTAGTACAAGTTTTAATACTTATTTCTTTTGCGACATATATTTTATTTTCCCTTTAAGGTAATAAGTTAGTTCTATATGACTATAAGTGAGAATGCTTAGCTTTAGGTAACACAGCATTGGATATCAACATAAAAATATATTTACTTATTTATACGTATTAGTTGTTTATAACGTATTTTATAATCTTGTGAAAGTTCTTTTACATGATATTTACATTTTCGTATAAAGTCTGAGCTTATGTTGAAAAATTTATTTGTGCTTTACATTCTCAAATTTTAGTTCTTCTTTTATTTTTGCCCCACTTATCAAACACTATACCTTTCATGCTCCATAATTTTATCTAACGAACGATTTATTGTATACAAGTATCAATAAAAATAGGGGAAGAAGGGTGCTTTCAAAGAAAATGTTACCGGATAAGTATTAATCAGATCACAGTCCGTTAGCCTGTGTGTGTACATACCTGTGTGTACATACGTGTGTATCCGATATAAAATGCTTCAACAGTCTGAAGGAGACATCTCTTTAACTATAAATTATTTATTTAATAGTGCTCTGTGTGATCAAAAAAACTATAAATTTCTGAGTTCAAAAGTCTATCTGGCGCTTATTTATACTACCAAAAATTTTAATCCATATCTGACAAAAAATAAACAAATACGAATTGTATTGGAATCGAATAAATTGCAGGCTATTCGTATTGATCTAAACACAGCACTTGCTATTTTTAGTCTAAGTTGGAAAAGTATTACCGAAGTTAAAAGCAAAAAGCTTAATTTTTTTTCGTAAACTATTAAGTCTGAATGGATAGAATAGAAAAAGAAGACTGTCGCGTTATGGCCATTAATATGGTTGTTTGACGATAAATCATGTTCTAGAGGTTATTCTTTTCTTCTTCCTTTTTCTTTATTTCACTCACCATCTTTATTTTTATATCCATTTGCCTTTTTTCTAAGATTTTGAACTGCTTAAAATATTTTATTAACTGACTCTTCGATTTAAGGAAGTACACAAATGCAAATCTGTGCCTTGACCAACCTAGTGACAAGTCTAAAAAAGTGCCCCGACAAACCTATTGATCCGCATGCACCATCTTTAAGACGTTCACACATCTAGAACCTCTGTGTGAGAAAGAAAGGTTAGCGAGTTTCTCTTCGCAACATGTGATATAGGTGAACTTGCCAATTTCAGCCTCGTCGGAATATGAAATACCATCTACAGTGTCATTCTTCTTATTGTCCAGATCATTATTGTTTATATGGCTCAATCTGCTATGTCACCTCAGACTAACTGCTGTTGTCGCAGAGTTTTTACATTTTGTCAATTGTGTATTTTGTAAATTCCTTTTTCGAAATAAACTTTATTTCTTTTCAATTAGTTTGGAAACAGTAAACTGTTTTCACTTTAGGAGTGCACCAGATATTTTTTATATTAGTATCGAATTCTGAACCATTAACTACTGACGTTATTTGTTAATTTCCTGAGCGCAATACTGGTATATTCACTTGGTTAGTTGTAACGAGTTCTGTTATACTCCAATTTTTTGGAAAATTATGTCTGTTCGGTGATGATAACAGCGCTGGCACCTGAATAAATATACTGATCGTTTTTTTTTAATATGTTGATTAAGAAAAATACACTAAACATTGCAATTTCCTTTTTTTTTCTATGACTGTACTGTTTCCTATATTACCCCAGTTGTTTACATTTCGTAACAATGAATTGTTTTGACAGGTTTTGAAGGTGATGTTTTTTTCAATTTTAATAAAACTGTGGCGCTATTAACTTTACCAACTTCTTCCTTATACGGATGACAAATTTTCCATAAAAACACAATATCCCTTCCAGTATTACCAACTTCTGCACCCATATCCAACAACTTTAATTTAATGGCGTGTGTGCTAACTACTATTCCTGAATGGTCTATATAAATAATCATTGGGGCAAACATCTTTATCGATCTTGCTAATAACAAAGATGCAACCCACTTAGGTTATATAGCTGGTCACGGACTCTAATATTGTAATCGAATCGAGATTAGATGTTGTTGTAAACTAATTGGACGATTTAATCCTGAATCACCAAAGTATATTTTCATATACTGCCACATATCGTGATTTTTATTCATTTTTAATAAGAACTGATACCGGTGAATCTGTTATTATGATCAGCTTAGCTTTACATTCTTAAGCGCTGCGGTATCATTCGTAATTGTTGATGCTGACACTATTACACACAGTACTCGTATAATGCGAATTCGTACAAATCTAAAAATTACTGATAGTCCGTATTTACGTAATTGTAAATATAAAACATAACATACTCTGTTAAGAAAATAATTTAAAGTGAGTTAAAATCTGCATTTCCTAAAAACCCTATTGTTTAAAGACATTTAAGATATTTTTGCTTGCATACACATGTCTTAAACTTTTTTTCTGAATATGTTAAATGTCAAGTAAATTTGTAAAGCGGTAATTATTATAAAGCAATAATCATTCACCAAGTACGTAAAGGCGAGGGTAGGTAGTTTTACCTAAACGGAGAAACAAAGCCGGGAGGCACGTTTATATGCCATTTAATCAAAAACGTAAAATTATGTATATTTTTCATAATTAATATTTCTCAATACAAACTGTGCCTGAGGCAAATTTAGTAAACAAAAAACCAGCCAAATACGAGTCGGACTCGCGCACGAAGGGAGCACTTAGCAATATTAAACTTGTGAGTTTGTATTTTTCAAATGGTGGTTAGTTTTGCTATCAGCTGTTCCATTTTTTAGTTTATTTCTGTAAAATATAATTAATAATTAGATATATAATACGATTGAATTGATACGATTTCTTCGTTTAGTATAATCATAATACCTAAAACTTATTAATAACCCAATCTTATTACAGGCCTACAATGGTTTTCCTCTATGTAGTTCGAATGTTGTTTCCAGTAGTTTTAGAGGTGCGGATTACGGGAAAAATAATGAAAAAAATCTAACACGTCACATTTTTTTATATATTGCAATATTAATTTTGCCCAAAATTAGCCACTGCGTTCGCTTTCAAGCTCGATAATATATAATGAAAAGTGATATAACGGCTTAAATATTATGTAAATCGGTTCTATTAGTGCAAAATAATACATTAAACTCCATAATTTGCTAATTACTAACTTATTAACTGTATGGTACATGATTCATGCGTGATTTAGTTTTGCTTGATTTATTTTCTGGCGTAAAGCTGAATTCAAAATAGTACCACTAATTGTTGATTAAATCTCTGTTACCATCTTTTGTCACTTTGATTCGTTAGAAGAGAGTTAATGAGGGGAAGAAATATTAAAAACCATATAAATACTTGAACCGATTTTGAAGTACATCAGTTACACCGTACAATTTAATACGTTAACCTAAAAAATGTCTTCGCAAAGTTTTTTAATTTCACGGGACAGTTTTTGTTACATTTGTGGGAAATTCATGTTGATCAAACAACAAAGGACTATAACAGACTAAAAATTTTTACATGTCGAATATATTTGGCGTAAATTTTGTAGAAATTCATTATTCACAATTAAATGAAACTACGTGATGTAGTATTATTTCTACTTTCTTTAAGTTCTTTACCACGACCTAGGTATTACAACATCTTCAGGTGGGCTAGTAGCAAAGGTCTTGTCTTTCGAATGGGACAGTCGGAATAGAGAACAACATTGGACTCGAAAAAAATGGCCTATATAACTAAACTAATACCTGGGACAAAAAATGTAATTCGAGAAAAGTTGGTACCTCGAGAAAAAGTGTTACTACCTCTTTTGCATATAAAACTGGGCATAATGAAACAGCTCGTTAAGCTTATGGACAAATAAAGAGAAGGTTTAAAATCCTAAAAAAAAACATTTTCCAATCGTTATCAGATGCCAAATTGAAAGAAGGTATTTTTTGTCGGCCCCGATATAAAAAAGTTGATGAAGGACACAGAATTTGATAGAAAATTCAGTGAAACCGAGATACAAGCATATACTTCTATTAAGGAAGTGGTTAAGATCTTTTTAGGGAACAACAAGGGTCCTGATTATTAAGAAATTGTGGCTAAAATGGTGGAAAATTTTTATGATAAAATGTGATGTTCAATGAGCTTCACTTCTTAAATTTGCACATTGACTACTTTTCGGAAAATCTAGGAGCTGTTAGTGAAGAGCAAGGTGAAAGATTTCATCAAGACTTGAAAGAAATAGAACGTAGATATCAAGGAAAGTGAAATAGAAGCATGTTGGCGGACTACTATCGGTTGCTGAAGCGAGACAGTCCGAACAATGATTTTAAGAAAACATTTCTAAACAGAAGTTTCGAGCAGAAAAGGACAACATACCACTAAGATTTTTATTATGTAAATATGTTAAGAGATATATCAACTATGTATTTTGATGGTATTTAACTGATAAATACAAGTATTTTTTTAAATATACGACTTTTTGGACTATTTTCCATAGTTCCTTTTCTGCAAAATTTAAATGTGTTGGAGAAAAACTGATTACATGTTCGTAACTAGCACCCCAAAATTAATCATCAAATCTTAGAGAGGGGAAAAAGGTCAAATTTGCAGGCCTGTGATTAATATAGGATACGAAATTTGAGTTGTTGAAATTGGATAAACTATTAAGTGTTACATAAATTTTTTTATTTATTCATGAATGGTTAATTATTAATTTTACAACAAGAATTAAAGATACATTGCAACGAGCTCGTAACTAAACTGGAAACATACTTATAAAGAATCTATATCTAATCTATACCTAAAAAGAAAACAGTACGGGCATATTTTATGATATTTAATGGCTAGGTAGACACTCTGGCTTTTAATGTTCAAGCACAATCATCACGAATTTAAGACAAACGAGATTTGACAACTAGGTGAAGACTTATAAACCATTAGAGGCGAATAACTATGTCAACTGAATAGCGATATTAAGAAATATTATAATTGGAAAGGAAGCTTAGGAATTTCAGAAGAAATAGTAAAACATAATCAAATTAAACCCAAAAGCCTAATATCAAGGATTTAAAAACAAATAAAAAGTTTGAAAGAAAGTACTTATTTGGCGTAGTAGTCAAAACCTAACTGAATAAAAATTTTATGAAAATACACATTAACAAACGACCGTTTCAAGAATTTTGAAAAAAAAGTAATGAAAAATGACGTTCCTTCCAAAGGGAAGAAATATATTACAAGAGTTCACTAAATCATGAAAGAGACTAAATATTTAACGGACAACAGAATTGTCTAAAAGCATAATTTCATTTTTAGAATGATGTATCTTCAGCAGACTATTTTTAAGTACAAAGGACATAATAACAAAAAGACACAAAATATATAAAGGCAATTTATATCTGTTGAATAAGTCAGTTAATATGCTTAATTTTATTACAAAGCTAGCTTCGCAATAAAGACGCAATAAACGCTATTAGTACGGTTTGTAAGCATACGGCTGATTAATTTGTTGTTAATTGATTTACTTAACAAGACTAGACTTTCAAGAATTAGTTAGAAAATTCAGTCATCCTTTTAATTTTAACTCACAAAACGCAACACAGTAGATAGCAGGTGACAAGGATTCACTTAGGTTAAACAGGAAATACTTGAAGTATTTTACTTTCTTTTTAACAGATAAAATAAGTCGCTGATGGCTTAATGCAAAGATATTGTAATTACAACATAGTTATCAAATATAGTTTGATAAATACCATACTAAGGTTTTTCATCTTATTTTTTAAAGCAATATGACCACGAAATTACTGTTTGGTTATGAAGTTACTTCGTTCTATAACCTAAGTTAATTATTTAATAATACTTTATGAAATATATAATATTGTGTAAATAGGGTAAAACATTTGTTATTCCTTTCTCGAGGAATGTTATATTTTGTTAAAAAATTGTGTGGCAATAATTTCTTTTTTTTATTATGTATTCTATATTACATAGTATTCTAGTAATTAATAGCTTAATTACTCTATTCATTTCTCTAAATAAAACCCATAAAAATTGGCTAAATTTGATGATATTTTATTTTTTTAATTCATATTTTGTATTTTCCTGTAACGATCCATGGTTGTCGTATATCTACAAATATTATCCAGTTAGCTATATTTTTCAAATACCTTCTTAAGCTTTAAAAAGGTTAAAATGTTTAACCACAGTCTCTAATATTTTGATAAAATTTATGTCTATGGTCTACAAACGATAACTAATTCATAAAGCTAATTTATAACTTTTTGAATATTTCATTTCATTTTTTTATATTTAAGGTCTACTTTGTATATGCGGTGAATGTAAATAAATTAGTTCAAGATATAACAATAAGGTGAAATTCCAGGTTTTACACGCTATAAAGTCTTATGGAACCAAACCGAGCTATTTTTCTGTACCTTGCATATATAGAAAATATCTCCAATTTAAGTGCAATGCAGTGGGAAGTTGTTATTTATTGCCTTTTACAGAGATTATGAAAATCGCTAGCTCTAACTACTCCTCTATTACTCTCAACTGCTACTACGAGGCTGTATTTTTTAATCTTTCTTAATGGCACTCATCATGCAATTAATATTAAATCAATCTTTCGCGACTTGATGATAGTAAAAATCTATCT
This sequence comes from Druceiella hillmani, assembly GCA_039881145.1. Lineage (NCBI taxonomy): Eukaryota > Metazoa > Arthropoda > Insecta > Lepidoptera > Hepialidae > Druceiella > Druceiella hillmani. The sequence continues at coordinate 1,039,447 of JAYKKI010000050.1, read as the reverse complement.
GTTGGCATCACTTTTAAATCGCAGATTTGAAATTAATTTCTTTTTTACCCAAGTGCAAAAAGAAAGAGCTCGGTGGCATATTCTGTTGGAAGGTTTAATTTTAGCTTATGGCACCGGCAGTGATGAAAGAGTGCATTTATTTCTGGCAGATACCAAACGAAAGATAACCGAGGAGTTTGAATATACTCTCATGTGTCATTCCAGGAGTGCTATGATGAGTCGCTGAAAAAATTACTAATGATGACAGAGTGCAAAAAAACACCATTGTAATTGATCCTGATAGATGGGGGTCCAAAATGTTGGTCAAATTGTACTAAATGCTTATTACAGCCTAGAAGCAATTATTATTCAAGTTTTCTTGTTTATTCAATAAGGCTTTTTAATAAAACCGGAAATGTTTATAAAAAGGTTCTTCCCGGAAATGTTGGAAAGTTGGTATTTCTGTACCATAACCTACCATTTTTTCATTTTAATTATAGTTATTTATTATAAGAAATAAAACAATACCTGAATTCATTTTCTTTGGTGCTAATTACAATAATTGATTTTTCATTATCAATTGATTTCCATTATAAAAAATAATAATTAATTGACTGTTTTATTGAACAGTCTTATTTTCCAAGTAAATGTTAAATATTCTACATTCGGCCAAATATTAAAAATCGGTCGAATACCGAATAGTAACCGAATATTCGTTCCAACCTTATTAGCTTATTATTTCGTGTGCGACTTATATATCTATAGTATCTTCCATACACTTTACACATCTGTAGTATCTTCACTACTATAGTATCTTTCATGAAGTTCCATATCCACCTTTTCTCTATTAAATATAGAAAAATTTAAAATTCAGTTCCAAACGGATCCGGGGTTAAGTCCACGCTCTTTGGCATAGACATTTTCTATTAAAATAGCAAAATAATTCCTTGCTATGAGGAAGAAGTAAAACTATTCTGTTTGGCTCCCAAATAAACTAACGTCCTTTCAACGTAAGAAGTGTGCCGACGGGTGAATAAAGCTATTAAATTTCCATCATGATGCTTGAGAAAATACTTCCATTTAAAAGGTTTGTGTTTCCTCACGGAGTGTACCCTTCGAAACTTTCGCCATCCAACCATCATGATGATGAACATTTAAAGACGCTGATTATCTTAAGGATAAATTAACCTAATTTTATTCATCTATACTCGGTGACGATAACAAGTGACAGAAAAGATGCTGCTTCTATAATTAAGGATTGATTTTGTTAGTCACATGTGCAAAATAAAATAATTTTCTAAACTGAAGTTGCGGGTTTATTAATTGCCGATATTATAATAATTGTTAAAAATTATATCGAGTAATCATGGTAAATTTAAAAGTAGTTGAGAAAGTAAGATATTGTGATTCAACCAGAGTCCAATATCAAAATTATTATTTAATACATAATTTTACAATTATGAGTTTAAGTTCATGTGAGGTTAAAACTTGTCAATATCTTTTCACAATACATCAGAAAAACATATTTTTGATGCCTTCGATGTGCAAAAATTTCTTTGACTCCTTTTAATCTTTTTAGCTTCAAACTGATTTATTTAAATAGTTACTTAATTTTTCTTTCAAAATAAAACAAAAAAAATTAAAATACAAAGTAAAAGTAAGTTTAAAATAGTCGAATAACGTAGTTTAACAAATTTGTTTTATTACAACTTTACAGTTAAAATAAACTTTTGCACACGAAGCTTGTGACATTCTGAAAACAACCGGATTATGAAGTAGTATAGATTCTTATTACATGCAACGAGCACCCAAAAAAAGTTTTGTTTTACTTCTTCAATACCATTTTTGATAAAGGAACAAAAAGTGTCGGCAACATTGTGCCAAAAATAATGTGTTTTAATAACCAGTCGAAAAATTACAGTATTGTAAGAAAATTTTATACAATTTTCTGAATCTATTGGTACATAGCCTTCAATGACATGTAGTATTTACATGGTCAGAAAATATATCACATTGTCACACATTCACAAAATTTATGTAATAAAATTAGCACACAAAATATTTTAGAGATGAAAAACTCTCGCTCTTCGCATTTAATGACTGCTTACAGTTAAGTAGTCATTATCTTTCGCGATTTTGCGTACGATTGCTTTTGTACAAGAGTGCGATGTATTCGTTATGAGTGAGAGTAAATTTGTTGAAGTGTGCCATCGTTATGTGTTATAATGTTAGTGACTTTGTATAATCCAGTTATGTAATAATCCTATTACTGTATTGAAACGTAGAGTTATGAAACTATTATGTTTCAACAACTGTATGTAAGTAAATAAATTAATGAAATTCGATTTAATCAATGAACGAATAAACTATAAAGGTTCACTTGCTTTAGATTTTCTTTCATCTAGCGCTTTAATTCGAGAGAATGAATGTGATTAAAGGACAATTACGAGCTGTTTGTTATACTCCAATGCGACAATACAAAATATCTATGTACAACAAATAATATGTGATATGTACATCATAATGAAATGTACCTTGTTGAAATCTTTAATATCTAAATAGTTATCAGCTTATATTTCTAGTTTATCATTACAGTAATGTAAAGTTTTAGGTATCAAAGGAAAAGAAGTTAACAACTTGTAATAATAATTTTATTGATACCGCTTTTGTCTCCGTATGTTATTTATTTTCTATTATGTTCTTAATTTTTTTATGAATTGTGACATCAGATTATTAATTTTGTTCATCAGGTCATCTTTATACCGGTCTTCATTTTTATGAAAAATTACAGAATTGGTATACAATATAGACTAACAACCCAATTGAGCTGCCCATCAACGCAGCCGAATGTAGCCGCTATACAGACCTGTAAAGCGGCCAATCCCGCCTAGCAAACCAGCTTAGTAGCCCAGCTTAGGAGACCTGAAATTAGCCAAGGGGACGGCTAGCGTCCAGCCTAGTAATCCAGCCTGACGGACCGGCTTAGCAGCCCAACCTAGCAACCTGGCCTAACTATCTATTCCAACTACTCTACCTAGCACCCCAGCTTTATCATCCAGCCTAGCAACCCAGTCTAATAGCCCACTTAGCAACACAAACTTGCAGCCCAGCCTAGCCACCCACCCTAGCAACCAAGCTTAGTAGTCCAGACTAACAGCCCACATAGCAGCCCAGAGTAGCAACGCAGCCGGGAAGCCCAGCCTAGTACTCTAACCTAGCAAACCAAGCTGGCAGCTCAGTCTCGAAACCCTGTCCGGTAACCTAGCCTAATAGTCCAACCTGGCAGCCTATCTTAGCAGGCTAGCTAAGGAGCCTAGCCATGCAAATCTGCAAATTAACATAGGCCATCAGCTTAGCCTAGCAGTCTGGCCAGTTGTCCATTTTACCAACCCTACCTTACAGCCCAAACTTACCGCCAAGGCTAGTAGCCTAGTCTACTGCTACCTAACAATATAGGTGGACTGCTACCTAACAATATAGCTTGGCGCCCAGCTTAACCATCTAACCAAGCAGCCAAACCTAGCAGGCCAGCCAAAAAGTGCAGCCTTGTAGGACAATCTATACACCAGCCTAAAAGAGCAACCTACCCGTTTAGGTATTTATCCAACCTAACATCACAAACGTATAGCGCAGAATAGCAGCCAAGCATATCTGCTCATTTTAACAACTTAGCTTAGCAAACTAGCATAATAACTTAGCCTAAAAACTCTGCCTAGCAGCACAATCCAGTAGTTTAATAGATCAGCCTAACAGCCGAGCTTAACAAGTCTACCAAGTAGCCAAAACCTGTCTAGCAGCCCAGCTTAGCAGCTGAGTTTAAGTCTAACCTCTCAGCCTAGCCTAGTAGCCCAATTTAACAGTTCAGCCACGCATCCCAGACAGCCATGACTCTCAGCCTTGCCGCACAGCCTATAAACCTTACGTAGATGCCCTGCCTAGCAGCCTAGTCTAGTAGCTCAGCCTAGCGGCCCAACCCAACAAGTCACCTTAGCAGATTACTCCAGCAGCTCGCCAAGTAGCTTAATCATTTAGCTTAGCCTGGCAGATTAGCCCAGCTTAGCAATTGAGCTTGTCAGCCCAGCTTGGCAGCCCAATCTAGCGGTCTATCCTAATAACCCACACTAATAACCTAGCCAAACAGCCCAATCAAGCACATTCGCCTTGCTGCCCAGCTTAGCAATCGAGTTTAGCACCCCATCTAGAATCCCAGCCTACCAACTATGCCTAGCAGACTAGCTCATCAGTCCTGCCTAGCAGCCAAATCTACCAACCCAACCAAGCAGCCCAATCTAGCGGTCGCACCTGGTAGTCCAACTTAGAATCTCAACCTAGCACCTCAGTCTAATAGCCCAGCCTAGGGGTCCAATTCAGCAGCCCGTCCGTATAACCTAGCCTAGATTCTCAGCGCAATAGCCCAGTCAAACAGCCCAGGCTGACAGTCAAATCTAGCAACACAACCAAGCATACCTGAAAAGACAACCTGCCAATCTAGCTTAATAGAGCTGCCTAGCAGTCCAGCCTAGTTGTCCAGCCCAGTGTGTGACCTTAGAAGCCAAGCTCAACCTAGCAGCCCAGGTATGCAGATCAGCTTAGCAGCCCACATAGACAGACCGGCTTAGCAGCCCATCCAGGCAGACCAGCTTAGCAGACCAGCCTAGCAGCCCAGTCTAACAAACTAACTTCGCAGCTCAGTCTTGCAGTGTAGCCAAGTAGAACAGCTTGCCAGTTTATTTATTCAAGCCGAATATAACATTACAGACAAATAGCAACAGTACCAATTTAGTTATTTAGCAAAATATACCAATAAACATTACCGATAAATAGGAAAATTTTACAAGCGGCCGTACCTAAATCTTTCTTAATTATCTTGCCTAGTTTATCTTAACTACGAAAATGGCATTACAATATTAAAATGACGAGATTTTTTATCGAAACTGATCACAAATTCTAAGGGAGAAAATCTTGGTTATGTATTTCTGGTTTTAAAAATAAACTATGTAAGTATATAGGAGGTAAATAAATTTAACATTAAGACTGGTATGTTCCTATTACATTAATATATTGAACAAATAACTCTAGTTCCGAACGAAGAGAAAGAAAATAAACTAAGGGCGAACTATATATTTATGCTACAGTTATTCAAGTGTACTTAAATAATACATAACATATATGTATATAAAAAAGTTTAGTCATGAACACTTTTAATATTACCGTTTATTTCGACAGTAATTATTCAAATCAATGAAGCGTACAATGAATCGGCGCGATTGAGTAATCTCGGTTTACGAATAATACGGTGGGGAAATGCGCGGGAAATACGCATGTTCGAATTTTTTGTCGGAACGAAGGGCCAACTGTTCGACTGGCCTGACATGTACCGTACCCGCTTATTTAATATGTAGTATTGAAATTTGTTTGTGATATTTGAAAAAAACGTTATGAAATTATGTATATAAACGTCTGTTTGGATTGACCTTTTTCATAACACCTGACCGTTACATGCTTAATTTTAAAAGAAGATAAAAAGATATTTTTATCTCAAATTAAACAATGAAAAACATCAGAAGAACGTGCCGAAATGACGTATAGGATTAAAAATTACAAGGAAATAAATGTACTCACTGACACTGAAAGATACAAAATTTAAAAAAATTTAGTTTACAAAATTACAAAAAATTTTACAGCGAATAGGAATAGAACTCACTCTAGGAAGATTCAATACAAATTAAGGTAATTATTCTAATCTTAGAAATAAAAATATAAAATACACATTTACGGTTTAAGAAATACAGTCTCCTTATACGGAAGAATTTTTTTAAATTATTATAGAATACCGAGGAAGATAGACATTACAAGATTTCAAACATTCGAGTCATTTCTTTTTTAAAATCATTCTTTTGCTTTTCTACTACTAGTTGATTAATTTTTTTAATTCTTTAAAAAGGACACCATTGACTAAACAATTTGAAGTAGTGAAAACCTTCCGGAAATATAATAAAAAGATGAATAATTTATTTAAGCAGTAAATAATGACATTATACATTTCAGTTTGTATTCATTGTTCAAATTATTATGTTGGGTATACTTAGGTCGTTTTACACCAATATTTTTAATTATTACCTTTTTGTTTAATAAGTACTTGTTATAATAGGGAACCTATTTTTAAAAAAATATGACGACTAAACAATCTTATATAGTTACGACTATATGCATGCAAATACGCACTTACGAACGGAGGCAAATGTGTTTACACAAACGTATACATGCACATACACGCAGGCACGCGCTTACGTAACAACGTTTAGTCAAGATCTAATGAGATAACCCCGAGATGAATAACTAAACTTCTTTTATGGAGTGTTGTAGTAACGATTTTTCGAAAATTTAATTTATTACTACAAAGTTGTTTTTGTCAAATATAAGATGACCACGTATGGTTGTCAGAACAACAGTCAAGTAAAACACGGATTTTAATTTCTTACCAAAATATTGCATACATAAAATATTAAATTACATAGCAAATTATTAACTTTATAAGAGACGCAACCCTTACCGCTAGACTAAAACAACCATATAGCAGAAGTATATTATATTTGTCGAACGTTCTTTTCTGAATAACTTTTCCCCTAGCAGGCTTTGGTCGCTACCTTTACGAAAATTATTTAAGATAACTAGTTATTCTCTAACATTGTATTTCAACATTTTTCACCTTCAGTCAATACACACTTTAACGAGGAAAAATGTACAGACTATATGAAAAAGCAACAAGCAAAAGATTCTCGGGAAAGGAATAGACCGTTATGTGACTTTAAATGCAAAATATAATCACGACGTCACGGGAATTATTTTATTTATCTTATTACAGAACATAGTTCATAATATAATATAAGTACATTACATAGTATAATATAATATATAATATTGTTTTCATCATCGTTTGAACAATTTCTCAAATATCCGATACAAATTGAGAGTTACGTACATTGTGTTGTGCTACAGATGTTTTAAATCCTACATTAAATGTGACATAAGTGGAGTCTGCCAAACTTGATAAAAATGTCCAAAGTGCTTTTTTCAAACGACTATTAATAACTCCCACAATATACTTAATCTTACTTACTACTTGTAAGTGATTCACATTTATATCACTCAACAGACCCTTTTTTTTAAGATTGGAGTTGTTTTTGTGTTAATACTAAGTGGTTGATAAATACCATAGAAACAAAGTAAAATACACAAAAGAAAGTGTCGAACAGTCGAACTGAGAACATTCTCCTTCTTTGAATTCGGTTAGAAAGTATGGCGACAATTGGCCTCCGAGTGTTAGTCTATTAGTACACAAGAACATCATATTTAGGAGAGTAATCTAAGGTGCCCTGAATATATTAACACCTTCCGTTGTACTCTCTAACAAACTGTGACATACAGACAAGGTACAGGATATTGATCATCCCGTGATGGTAACGGAATGATAAAAAATTTAAATATATCACTAATAATTTACGAATGTTTAAACGTCCAACTTCATTACTTATATGCATGTATGTAGACTTTCAAAGGCTTAACATAGTAAAAACTTTATATTAATAAAATCTAGAAAAGCTTATTAAGTAATCATCAAATGGTTTTCAATAACGTGTGATTAAAATTAAAATATAATATAAACCCTTTCTTATATCTGCCAGACGTTATAAATCAAGATATCATGAATGATTTCCTTTTATTGTAAAAGAGCAAATGGTGCAATGTTGACAGTTTTACTGTTAGATTGGTAAAAAAAACAAAATTTCTTTATCAAGTACTTCTATTAAATATTGAACAATATCTCAGGCAAGCGTGTATATTAATCTTGAAAATGTCTGAATTTTTTATAAAATTTTCATATGCGTAGCATCACACGACTCGTACGTAGACCATATAATATTTTAAAATTATGCGACAGAAGATGTCAGTGAGAAGATGCCTAATATGAAAATATTCATGTAAAGAATGCAGTTACTTTTTTCTGAACTTCCTTATTATAGTACATGTATTGAAATTAAAGACATCGGTTTCATAATATATATGATAAGTGTTTTCCATTAAAAATAACTAGATACAAGTATTTGGAAAAATATTCGAATACCCAAACATTCCACATTATATGATAAAAATTGTATGTTAAAGTTTGTATTTAGTCACGCCCTCAGTTTAATATAAACTCTCTTAAAAACGTAAAAAATATTTTTTTAAACAAAATTTTAATATTTTAGATGATACAAAATATTCTTGTATCATTAGTAGTTATAATAGCGAAAATTAAAAAAAAATTCAATCACAGCCTAAATTTCAATCCATTGATATATAAAACAAAAAAAAATTATTGTGATTTTGAAAATTCTCATAATTCTGTACATAAAACATTCTGAATATTTTGGTTGTATAATTCAGTGTTTTTAAAATACATAAGATATCATAAAAGATAAAAAGTTACATATACGAGGATAAATCTGGAAAAAAGTATGTCGGTTGATAAAAACGTTTAAAAAATTATCTCATAATTACTCGTACTTACACCACGACTACGCGAAGAAACCAGAGAGAAATGTAAAGAGTTATTCCCTTGGATTGAGAAAGTAAAATTTAAAGCAGCAGCATTCAGTTTCATGTTCGACTAATTTTAATACAGAGTCATAATTGCATTCGGAAATAAACGCGCACTCTATAAACAAGATTCCGACCGGGCACGGTTGTTATTCTCATCAAATTAATTAAGCCGAGGATAATTTAGAAGCGCAATTTCTCTCGCAAATTTTTGTCTTCAAAACTTTATGGTCTGAATCTAAAAATCATAAATTCAATGTCTTAATCTCTTTTTTTTATTTTGCTGGTTCTAAGAGTTCCGTTGAAATGGCATTTGTGAACTATTATAAAAACTGACATGATTTTCATGAAATAATATAAGGTTTCTTATTTGCCTCATCGAAGATATAAATCAAATCTTTGAAGAAGAAATTGCTTTTATTTATTCTTATAATACCCGAGGTCAACAATTTTTCCCATTTCATAAGCATAATATCTCTTCCGATTTGCAAATAATGGAAATCTAGCGTATTCTTTAGGAAATTCGAAGTAAATAGAAAAGAAAACCAATCACATCCTTCCATACACAGAACACTCTAAATTCTCTAAATTTAGGGTGTTTGTGAAAACATTCTTGAAAAAAAAGGACATCCTGAATGGCTTATTTTGAAAGAACAGTCTGTAACTGTTTATGGCGTGATAACTTTACAATAATGGACGACCCTCAAAAGTTCGCTTGCTTGTGTGATGCTGTGTGTTATGGGTTCCTGGTAGGGTTCCGAGGTAACTAGAGTAGTAATGGGAATAAGGTCACTTGTACACATCGTAAAAACGTCTTTTATATACCTTCATTTACCGAGTTGCACTTGTCTTTCGGTGGGTTTCAAATAATAGAGCGGGATTCTAATCAGGTTTACACTAATGAAGTGTACAGTAAACTAATTGAAAAAATGCATTAAAATTCCTTTGAATTATATAACATATATATGAATCTAAGTATTCAAAACGATTTTTAGCCACGTTCGCCATATGCCCAGGAAACATCAATCGCCAATCGAAACTGATTCCCAAGCCGTCTCACTGACTATCCAGACGATGCAGTGGAATCTCGCCGACCGTATATTGGTTGGTATTAGGAGCATGAACTGGGTCTGTAACTCACCATTGAACATTCGTTTGCGTTGAGCCGTAAAACGCTTGCTGAGACTCAGTCATCGATAGTGCTGATATCACGCCGCAGTTTTTTAACATCGGCTGTACCCTTGGCAGTTGTGAAATATTCATGTCGTCCGCGAATAACAAAACAATACGCAGTTAATACATGGTACCTTTAAAAGATAACTCACGCCTCCGTTAGTATGTATGCCTCTTACAACCGTTTTATTTTTCGGAAACCATTTGTATGTATCAATAAGTGACATTCAAAAATATTGATATTGCGACTCGTTTCTTCTTTCAATGCTCATAAGTCGCTAAAACCACTTCGGTTTGGTTTAAAGCTGGTCCCAGCACCTCAACTGCCCTTGTTATACACTAGTCACTGGACTTGTATTTCTTTATTTCAGCAGTGCGTTCAGCTCTGTTGACTTCGATATTCTTGTAATTCGCTTGTAATATCTTAATATATCACAACATTCACATTATTGGTTCAGCTCATATCTCCATAGACGCAGGCAATTTGTTGAGTCGTCAGATACGTATTCTGGGTGGACAGATCTTACAGCTGGTGTACCTGAAGATGGAGTTCTATCTCTTTTTTTTAGTATTTATTGATGATATTGTTAAGAATATTTAAAGCAATTATCAACTTTATTTATTATTAAAACCTATGTCCATTCGGACCTCCATTCCTTATCAAAAACCATCGACATCCTTAATCGAGATTTCGCTTCAATTGGTCAGTGGCCGATGAATGACGAATGAAACGGGTCTTTTGGTTAACTCAAGCAAGTCTCAAGCTATCATAATTGGTAGTCAAAGACTGATTTCTAAAGTAAAACCTATCTAGTTTACAGAAATTAGTACTAAATAATACAATGATATTATATAACTGTTAAAAACCTGGGCCTACTGATGGAATTAATAGATTAGTTGGCCCCCTTAAGTAAGTGATGTTAGTTGTCGTGTTTTCAACTGGATACACGTTTTGAAACATCTTCGAAATAGTTTACTGACTAAAACGAAAAACATCCTTTATCAAACGCTCCTATCACCACTAATTGATTATGAAGATGTGTGCTCAGTGTGTATCAGTATGATATTAATGAAGAATATTTGTATAAGTACGTCTTCAAAATTTATGCATCCGGTATTTCTTCAGCCTCAGAAAATATGATCATATTTCTGAATACAGGTCACTTCTCAAATGGTTCAAGATCCGTGATCGACTCCAACTTCACATACTTACACTTTTTTTTAATATATTAAAAAATCCTCAGAACCCAAATTATCTTATTTCTTGCAAAATTTAAAGATTTATCTGCTCAAGGCAAATCTTTAATTTTTTAAATTATGGGCTACGATTTGAAAGTTCACTTATCCTACTTATTCCCAAACATACCTATACGTCTTACGAAAAATCTTTCACCGTCCAAGCAGCAAAAAATTGGAATTACCTGGATCATGACACCAAGAAAATTACCCTAAATATCTTCAAGAATCGAGTGAATAAGTCCTACTCTTCTGAATCCTTTTCCTTTGTGCCCTTGTCCATTACTGTCTTTCCCATCCCAAATAACGTTAATAGTTTGTATTACTAACACTTTTGTAGTTTTTTGTTTTTTTTCTCTCTCATGTACTATAAATAATTTATATTGTAAAATCTTTTACAATCTACCAACTAAATTTCAATACTAATTGTTATGGTTGACTGGAAAAGATTGCTCATGTAGCAATAAGTCTACCATATGTATTAAGCATAACATTTGATATTAATATGTCAATTAAAATAGCTATGTATGCGGATTCTAAAAACTACTTTTCTTAAAATCATATTAGGAGTATTTTTTTGACATAAGATTTCTAAAAAGATAGCTCAAAACCTTACCGAAATTTTCAGGTTCCGTTTGACGTACAAACATAACATTTGGCATACTGCTAAATTATGTAAATCTATATGTATTTATAGTCTAAAATAATCTTTCTAAATCAGTGCTCATCAATCATGTAACCTGCACAGTACCTTAAATGTAAAAACGATTACTCATTGAGGTTCACTTATACGAACATAAAGAAATATCACTCCAAAAAAAAAAGAAGAAGAACGCTTTGTAAAGTAAAAATTTGTAGTTATGTGATCTATGTTCGCTTTGATGATAGAAACTGTTTCGAAGTATTTATTTGAATACAAAATTATAACCAATTACACATAATATTCCGATATATTTGTTTTTTTCCTTTAGTACAAACTAATCTGAATATTGCGATTTTATCCCTTTATCAAATTATTAATCGAATTTTAAATTTTCAACAACTATTAAAATAGAACCCAAGTTATTTTACAAGAGAATTGGAGAGTCCTGAAATCGGATGAGCACTCTGAGGGCATCAATAGAAATCGTTACATGAATAGAATGAATGATAACATCCACGCATACAGATATACAAATCCATACTTATATCTTAAATAATATTAAAGTATTCATTAAAATATCATGAAATGAGCATGCTCCATACTTATTTCATAAGGGGTCTTAACTCCAGGAAAAATTTAATTGTGCACAAATTAAACTTACGTCATTTTAAAGCTTAAAACTATTTTAATAATACTTAATAAATTTTTCGATTTTATTTCCCTGCATCTTTTATGGATTTATTAAAATAGTTCGTTGTGAATGGCAAATTTTCTCTATTAGGGAATGAACGCCATAAATTAAAGATAAGATCATGATTAGTGTTACGTAGAGCAATGTCCCAACTTTCAAGTGTTCTGCTGTATCTATATAGTATTTGTTATAGTTATAGCTGTATAGTATTTGTTAGTTTTATGCTATCAGAATTAATTGAACATTAAGCTATGATTCAAACTTTGTTATTTGAAAGATTAAAATTATCGTAGTGATGTATAAAGAATATTTCTTTATTACTTAATACAATTTTATAAATGTTTGCAAAAATGATTTGTGGTTGTACATATTTAGCGCCATCTCTCGTAAGATCTAACTCAAGTTTCGTAATATCTGCTTTGACATTCTATTTTTCTTTTTATTTTTACACTGTCATATTATTGAGCAACATTTTTAATAATTCGTACAAATTTATTTCAGGTTATTCATGGAATGAGATGAAAAAAAATTACCTATAATTTAACCCTTCATGCACTCATACGCTTAAAGGACACTTATCAAGAAAAAAACATAATAAAAACAATCTATTCTAGTACATAATATATATAAGTTTTAATATTACAATACTCACCTTAAAATTTTTGTTAATATTCTACACTATATACTAAAAACTACGCCAAAAATGTTACAATTTATTAATGTTTCATGATACTCAGCCGTGATGACAAATAAGGGTTATCGTATTAACAGTTGATGGTCGCCGTTCTGTTACAACAATCTTTTTTTTGTGCCCATTATGAACATCCTCCTTTGGTCCAGCAATTTTTGAGGATGAGTTGTATAACATACGGCAGTGAAAACGTTGCACTTGTTGAATTCAAGTTAAAATAATATGTTGTAATTAGATTATATGAAAATACTGCAAAAATATTTACAATTTCTGCGGACGACTCATTTCATTGGATTGATCGAAGTAACAAAACGACTGAACCGGAATCTGTTCACGAAATGTTCAATTTCACCATAATATTTTATATCGGGAAAAATTTACTAACTTAAACGCATCCAGTGTTTAAGTACGACGGAAAAGGGGAGAAATGCGTGGTAAATTTTATTAAAGCTCTTCTGGGAAATTTGGCTAGTAAATAAATAACACTTTTAAAAGTTGCTTCAAAAACATCCGCTATTATATGGTGTGAACTGAACAAAAATATTAATATTTAAATTTCGAAGGTTGCACATGAAGTAATTTTATATGATATATAGGGTATCGATTGGAAGAGAATGTTTTAAGGATTTAAAATTTCAGAAATTCAATGTCCACGCACAAAATAACAACACCGTTTTTCTCCGAAACCGTCTGACGTAGAGTTTGACAATAACGCACAGTGATAAAGCATGTTAAGCTGCATGTGTTTCAGAAGTTAATCATCAAGAATTTTTGTGCAGAAATTTTGGAGTAGAGAAAAAATATTTATATAGAAATAATAGATTTGTTTATTTCCTGTACTGTTTAATTTTTTTAAATTCATATATCGTGTATTAAATGAAACAGAAAGCAGGTATTCCAAAACTATTATTCCAGAATGTCATTCAAAATAACTCTGAAAATATTGTTTAAAGTATTGGCAAAAATACGAACACTTGAAAATCCGATTCAAAAAAATATCAATGTTACTACAAGTTTATCTAAAGTTTGTTGAAAAATAATGACAATGATTGTAAATAGCATATTTAAAAAATGGCTATATTTATATACCTATAAAATATACAGAAGCAACATATTTACAAACTGAAAATGTGTTAACAAAAAATTTAAAAAATATAATGTTTCCTCCGAAACGAGCAAAGATGCAGATATTGCTTCCTTGTTTTTAATAATCTTACCCAAAGGATTTTTAAATATTTTGGGGAAACAAAAGATAATTCTTTGTATAATTTGCAAATCTAGAAGGTTATTGTTTTGAAAAATAACACCAAATGTTAAAAAGTACGAAGTGAAACTTATGTGATCGCGAAAAAGTTTTCTGATTTCAAATCAATTTTATTACCTTTACATAAACTATTAACTGTGTATGACAGTAGTTGACTGAAAATTGTGAAAGATAACGGTTGCTTTTTTTATAGGTATACAATTTTGAAATGTAAAAAAAATTCAAATATATTCATGATAATGGCCGTAGTATTGGTTTCATTGAAAAGATAATTTTATGCCATTTGTATTTAAATACGATTTTAGCCATATGGGTGCCGCGGCTGGCTTAAATAAAGCCCAATCTGGAAGTTCAATTCTCAATCATTTTCTCGAGCAGTTGGGTTCGTATTATTCGCCAGTAACTTATGAATGTTATCTTCCAAGTGACTCAATGTCTGTGGTTTATCAGCATAGACTAGCGACTTCACATATCCCCACAGAAAATAATCCATAGGTGTGATAGCATAGAATTGTGGAGGTCAATTCACAGGAGCATTGCACGAAATTATGAGCTCATTAAGTTTTTGCTACAATATAGCGAGGATCTTCTTGTTGAAACCAAAGCTCTTCAACATTAATTGGGGAAGGGAAAAATTAGTAATTATTGATCTAAGGTACTCCGCATTGACTGTAATATTCTCGCCAGCATCAACTTTGAAGAAATATGTGTCAATGATTCCACCAATTCAGAAAGCACACCAAACATTGCTGAACAAATTGTCGCTCGAAAAAATACAAGTGGCATATAATTACCTTTTCAATAAAGCTAATATCATGTCTATTATCGTGACTTTTATCTTTTTTTTTCATTTTAAAGTTATACATCTCTAAAAAACAGCCATTATTACCTCAGTAACGCGATTCTATATCTATGGAACTTAATCTAAGTAAATAAATAAACTTACTATTTAAATATTACCTTTATATAATATGCAAAAAAATATATTTCCTAAGTATCTTTTGCATTTATCGTTTTTACAATCCAGGTTTTTCAAAATAACTGGTGTAACTTTTTCAAATGTAACAACTTCAAGAAAGTTGCAAACGCAAAATATATTCTGCGTGTTTTATTCTGTCTTGGTAAAATTATTTTGAATATTTAAGTGAATAGTGCATTTTACCTTTATACTTTTTTTTACTTGTTAGATCAGTTTATATCAGCTTGCTTAATCAGTTTATATTTTGTTTGATATTTTCATGTCAATAGAAATAAGATGCAGATTTTTTTTAAACTTTAAAGTGACTTTAGAAATGGCCGGGTTAAAAGACTAGTTGATTTGAAGATTTATTATAATTTTGCAGATCTTTGCTAGAGGCAAACAAAGAAAAAACTAAAGAATTTTATCTATACACCATAGAATGGAGTAGTTCGTAACGACTGTAAATGATGATGTACATTTAGTGACATATTATGTTTGCAATTATATACAAAGTATTGACTCGCGGGACAAAAATCATTTGTTTGTTTTGGTAAGACGTCAGCAGAAGCCATAGAGACCCTAACTGAGAATTTAAGGAAGACCGCTGGAAAATATTTAAATATTTCTGTGGTAATGTAAGTAGAGTGTGTGTATTTTAAGGAAGATCGGTGGACAATATTTAGTCACTTCTTAATTTAAGTGAAATATGCATAATGCAATATTTCAGATCTCTAGTTCAATTCATTCAAAATCGAATCCTGAAGGATGCAATGGACTGAATAAATGAGGTATTAGTGTAAATTGCTTAACCCGTTAAAATATCTCCTCTATTGCTTGAGATGCAGTGTGGACTGAGTCACATAACTTTTTATTAAAGGTATTTGAGTTGTTTTACAGAAATTCTCACGTTATGTTGCATTCACGTTTCGAGTTCCTTATTGCGAGTAATAAATGTTTCGCCAGGTATGTAGAGTGAATATTATAGTCCAATCTCTTAATAAAGAATGAAGGGTTACAAATCAAATAAGCATTTTTTGAACTTTAACAGAAGAACATCTTTCTGAAACAAAATGTTTAACTCAACTACAAACTGACTGTAACTACAAACTGAAAAAAATCATTTTATAATTAACTAGAATTCGTTCGCGTGAGTTTTAGAATATTGTTTAAAAAACTTCTCTGTAAACAATGTTTCCTGTAGAACCGGTAAGGCATAAATAAATAAATTTTAGCGTTGCTGACACGTGAGAATGATCCATATAGCTGTCCGTGAAAAAAGCAACTGATGCTTAGGTCTACGCCAGCTACGCTACGCCAACTACGGTTTGTCCTCTTTTTGAAAACATAATGACACCACGATTTACGAAATTTACTTGCGACATCTTTATAGCGTGCAACAAACAATTTAAAAAAAACATATCGCGTTAGATAATAGAAAATATTTAGCATTATATATCGTCAAGTAGAAATAAAAAATATATGAATTAATCAAAACAACTAAAGCGCCGTATTAAGAATCGTATTTATGTTGTGTTGTTTATTTTAAATCCCTACTTGCGCCATATATTGTAGAAAAGCAAAATAATAGTACAAACCTTGTAACTTTATTTAAGCTTGAAAATATTTAAAGAGTATGGATATGATGTGAATGATATTGCATTGCATTATGTAATTTGACTAAGTGCAATATGAAAAAGATCTAAAACTTTTCAGTAATTATTGACTTGATGCGATAGAGAAAAATTACGTATTTTGAAAACTTTGTTATGACATCAGTTGGTGATTTTTTTTTTATAAACTGAACTTAGTTAATTATTATTGAGACGTTTTATTTTATTTTTTTAAATTTTTTTAACTTATGGGCATTTATACTTATTTATTGCCTCATTTTGTAATTATTTTCATATTCACAAATATGTATCGATATGTATAGATTAGCAAAAATATCTAAATTCGGAATGATTTTTGTACAAACCAATTTTTATATTTCTGCTTGAAAATGAGACATTTTTTCAAAATAGAAAGTATTCTATATGTTGACCCGGATAATCAGTTATCATCATACCAAATTTCAATTAAATCCGTCTAGTGGTTTTTGCGTGATGCGGTAAAAGAAATACAGACAGACAAACATTTTAAAAATGATAAATTTGGTCTTTGTATCGATAATAATAACTATTAGAATAAGATTTTTCTAAAAATATTCAATTTACAAACACGGCTCAGTTACAGTTTTATTATATGTACAGATTCAATTTTGATTAAGAATTAACTTTACTTACTTCTACACTAACAAATTTTTGTAGAATTTTATTTAAAAACTAAACTCTATATCTACTTTTTATACAAGTTGTAGTTTTTTAACTCGAATGTCTAAACCGAATTCCTAATCTCGTGTCGAAGGGTAACAACGGTCAACTTATTCATATGAAAAAAATTAATTTATAATTCAGGTGAAAACTTGGTGCTTTGGTTTCTTAGAAGAACTAAATTAATAATTAATGTTAGGTATGTAGCTTATTTCACCAAAAGATTATATGTAAATACTTGTATTTAACATAAGTCGTTATTAAATAAAAACTATTATCACTGTCCTCAAATTTACGTTGAATATTACGTAGCGAAGTCTACCTAAAACGCTGCGGAATTATTTCTTTAAAACAAATTAATTTCTTACAAACTGTTTTCAGGTAGTGTTATAAACCAAGGAATAATATTTAAAAATGCGAATATATATACATTCGAATTTTTAAACATAACACGGACGTATAAAATAATAGACCTAAATGAACTCATTTCAACGACTTATTTGGTGTAAATATTTCCATCCATAAAAAAATGAAATTGCATGAATTTCTGAAATCAGTTGTCATAATATTATTGTTATCATGAGCAGTTTTATGGCATGTGGACAGTCTAATTTTTTACGATTTATTTAGTTAGAATAAACGAAAAATTGTTACTGCACAAAAAAAATAATAAAATCAAGCAAAACACGTTCAAAGAAAGAACTTTGAACTAAATTCACACATCGTGCGGCAACATATTGGTGACCCCGACGTGATTTTCAATTATGGAGAACGGCAAATCGGACTAGCTTATTGAGACCAAAAAACTGCGAATGGCGACTCAAACTCCGACAAGTAGATTCGTGATGCAAGAATTAGTAAATTGAATCAAATAGCGATGGAAGCGAATAAGGTGAGCGTTAAATATCGCATTTTTGGGTTGATCGCGCTGAAATGTGGTTTTTTCAAGTCAAAATACAATTTGCCATCAGTGGAATCAAGAGTTTAGAAACTAAATTCAATTATTCAGTTACCCAATTGAATATATAGTATGAAATATATGGTAAATATCTAAGACATTATTCGAACTGAATCGGATAATAAATATACAGCTGCAAAAAATAGGGTATAAATGCACTTTACAACCAGGAATATTTCGACATTTGTTTTTAAATCTTATGAAAGTATATACATTAAAAACTACATGTCTGGAAGGAAATTCTGCAACTGATGATTATTTATCATAAAAAAAACAATTTGAAAAATTTTGTACCTGACGATTTAGTTTGCGATGGAACCGATTTTAACCATTTTTTTTCAGTTATTTCACTTATTCTATTATCACTCACCACTTATTACACAATTAAAAGGATAATTTTTCATGAATTTTTAAGTACTTATGACAAAAATTCATTATCAAAATTGAATATTTTCTTTTAATACGTCAATTTTAACAACCACATTTTGCTTAAATTTTGCCAACATTCAAAAAATAATAAAGTCTATTTGTATTTTGGCATATATATTTTTTGGATATTTTATGACATTCATTTCACTTTGTAGTTGCCTAAATTTTAAATTATTTGATTGGATAAATAAAATCGGCCCGGCCGGGGCGGGCTGGGCTGGGATTTTGCTTATACTTTCGAAATATTTATAACAAATATTGTTTTTGGAAATATAAATTTTTTTATGGAAGTTACTTTTTAAACAATTTTATGATACATTAGTCACGGCCGGAAATTATTTTAGTTACAAATATGTTAGGTAGGTTAGGTTAGTTTAGGTTAGGTTAGCTTAGAGGTTGGGTTATGTTAAGTTAGATTAGATTAGGTTAGGTTATGTTGTTAGATTAGATTAAGTTAGGTTATGTTATGTTAGGTTAGGTTAAGTTAGGTTAGGTTAGGATGGGTTAGTTTGAGTTAGGTTGGGCTGAGTTAGGTTAGGTTAGGTTATGGCATATATTTTTTTGGATATTTTGTGGCATTCATTTCACTTTGTAGTTGTCTAAATTTTAAATATATTTTAAATTCACATAGCATTTTTTTCATTTTTAAAAAGTTCAATATTGACAAAATTTATTGTTGATTATTTAAATTAAGCCTAGCTGGGCTGGGATTTTGCTTATTCATTCGAAATACTTATAATAATTTTTTTTGGGAATGTACATTTTTATGGAAATTATTTTTTAAATAATTTTTTTAATGCATATACGGCCGGAAAATATATAGTTACATATATTTGTATTCTTTTTGTTTAGTAGTACATTACAAGTAACCCGAAATCCCATTAGCCTTGTGCACAGATGCATCATATTGGGCGGTTGGATCTGTACTACAACAGTATGAAGAAGGAACGTGGTTACCTTAATTGCATTTATGTTAATGTAATTAAATGTTAAGTATTTAATATAACTGTTAAGTATTTACCTTTTAGTGAAGCACTTTAAACACCCACTAGAAAGTAATGAGTTCACAATATTTACATATCATAAACCGATTACATTTGCTTTCTTACATAAGGACGAAAAAGCTTTACCACAACAGCAACGATAACTGTAATATATATTCCAATTTTCAACCAGTATTAGACACATAGCTGGAAAAGACCACATAGTTGCAGATAATCTTTCCAGAATTGAAACAGTATCGGTGGTTATTGGTTACGGTGTTATTGCAAATGAACAAGCTAAGGATAAATAATTATAAAGCTTTACCCATCTTTAAAATTCATAGCTTCTACGTTACTATCTAGCAAGACTCTTTGGTATTTTCTTTTGTGGATATTGCACAAAAGAAAATTCGACCCTATATACCACCCTGTTTCAAAAAAAACTTTTGAACACATACATGGTTTTTTCCCATTCTGGCATAAGACAGTTAAACAGATGAGAGAAAAATTCATTTGGCCAGATATGAAAAAATTAAAGAAAGAATGGGCAAGGTTGCATGTGTTAACATGCAACCTTGCCCATTCTTTCACTACTTTTTTCGTATCTGGATACACGTGTTAACTGCCAAAAGTGCAAAGTTTCAAGACACATTAATTCTAAACTTGCAGAATTTCCAGGTCCTGATAAAAGGTTCATGACGATCCATATTGTCCTAATAGGACCCTTACCACCTTCGGAAGGAATGACTTATTGCTTGACATGTACTGACCGTTTTTCCTGTTGGGTGAAGGCAATACCATTGGCTGTTAACACAGCTGAAAAGGTGGCCAGAGCATTTTACGAATACTGGATAACTAGATTAAATATATATTATATAATAGATTTGTTGCCCCTGCTACAATTGTAAATGACCAAGGAAGACAATTTGAATCTCACTTGTTCAAAAGCCTTACTGCAATTTGTGCAACACTCTACCATCCGCAATGCAATGGGAAGGAGGAACGCTGTCATTGAACAAGTAAAAGTGCAATCAAAGCCCACTATAACACTAAACAGACAGTGCCGCTTCCAACAGTGTTACTTGGACTAAGAGCAGCCATTAAGTCAGACAATAATCACTCCATAGCACAAATGGTGTACGGTACACACATACGACTACGTGGATAGTTTTTGAACCCACCAATGTCGAAGCTAGATCCAGAGACCTTTGTCACTACTCTACAGAACATCATGAGTGAATTGAAGCCAACAAAAGTATCAACAAAGTCTAACTACAGGGTTTTTGTATATAAAGATCTAAACGCATGTTAAAATGTGTTGGTGAGAATTGATCGTGTAAAAAAAACATTGGAACCACCTTCACGGTATTAAACAGAAATGATAAATATTTTTGTGTGAAAATCAAAGGACGGGACACAAATATCTCTATTGATAGACTGAAGCTTGCTTATCGATTGCAAACGGATGATGAAATTTTACCATCAACACTTGTGTTCACTCCTGATAACCTGGTGGTAGAGCAAACTCTACTAAATACTTCAGCAGTGACAATTACACCTGCTAATAATAACCCCGTCAGTGAACTAGTACCAAATGTCAGTCACATTTGGTAACCCCTAGAAAACCACTCGATCAGAAAAAAAAGTTAAACTGGCTATTATATTTAGATTTTGAGTGAAAATGTTTGCATTAGTATGTTGTATTTATTTTAAAAGTTACTTTTACATAGATGATTTTAAAAGTTACTTTTACATTGATTTTCCATTTATGAATGATTTTGTTAGATAATTAAGGTTAAACAAAATAGGTTATTTTCCTATTTGTTTAAGTATCATAAAATGTTTGTATGTATATTATGAATACTTAGAAGTTGTACCATGTAATATGCAATCAAGGGTAAATAGACATTGATATGTAAGTGTTTAGTGTTCAATTATATTTGACCAAATATGTACTTATCGTAACTTTGTTACTAGTGGTGGAGTAATGTAGGAATTAAATTTAACAATTTTAATTTTTGTAAAATACTCAACTAACTGGCGACTAAAAGTTGATTGTCGGGTAAAAAAAGAAAAAAAGAACTTGACGTTTTGAAATTCACGCAACCCACGTACAAAGAAAGAACTCTGAACTAGATTTATATAAATCGTGGAGCAACACTTTCAATTACTGTTAAACTAAAAATAATCATGAAAAGGAAGTCCGTCAATATAAACGTATTAAACTTTCCAATGGCATGACATATATACATATATATATATATATATATATATATATATATATATATATATATATATATATATACATATATATACATATATATATATATATATATATATATATATATATATATATACACACATGAATAGTAATATAATTTGATAACATTTAGCTTTTATAGCTTTTGGCGCGAAAGCTTTTGACTATGCCTATACTGCTATACCCTTATAACTTAGTTTTTATATTAGTCCTATTTAGGCATTAAGGTGTCTATGAAGCTTCCACGTATGTTTGTATACTTATTTCCTAAATAACAACAGGGAGAAACTACAGCAGAATCTACATATCGTTTAACACAGTGATCGGCAAACTCATTAGTTAACAAAATCAGATATCAACGGTACAGCAATTGAAATATCTTTTAATAGCCAAATATTTTAAACTTAAACTATAAAGGTAGGTACTTTGTTATTAACTTAAAATCTCATCGGAAAATTTGTGTGAGATTTGTATGTCTTTGTTTTAAATTTTAGGCACGATTCAAGGGTCTTATCAATAGCACGACTTCTCAATTTATTGAATTCTCGAGTAATTTTCGCAATTACGCTGTTGAAAAATAAGACAGGTCGGAAAGCCATTTAACTTTTGAATAAATGAAAAACTCTCGGTCTAGTCAACCTTAAATTTATAGTTCTCGTTTTCGGTTTTTTCCCACTTTTTTGTAGTCATATTTAATATATACTAACCGCTAAAAAAATGTTTAATTTTATAACAATAAAGCTACCAGGAGAGAATAATTAAAATTCTTAAATTGATGACAAAAATGCTTGCAAGATTTTCAGCTGATTAGAAATAGAGATGAAAAATTATCTGAAATACAATAAGTAACCTCAATACAGTAAGTATTCTTTGATTAGATACTTTCGTCACCCGGTGGCGATTTTCGGACGCGACTAGCACTAATCGCTGCACAATGAGATTTCTAACAGTAGCGATGGGCATTAATGCTATTTCACTTTAATATCAATTCAGCTAACGTATTCCCAATTAGCATGCTGTTGCTAATGCTAAATTAGCAAAGTATTTCTGTGACAGTGCTATTTACGGGGTGAGTTTTTGTTACACGTTTTAGTGTTAGCATATTTATAATATTGGGAAACGTATCTTATTAGGCATTACCATGTTTTGTAAATATTTTTACGATTTATATTACGTGTAATATAACATTTGGCAGTTATTTGTGAGATATTAAATACATGCAAATTATATGCTCAAAAGTCCAGCAGCAGATATAAATGGAATAAATATGTCAAAATAAATGTTGATTTCGACTATTAAAACTACATAAAGGAATCATATGAAGTATATGAAAGTTTTATTTTTAATTTACATTTCTTTAAAATTATTAATATAAAAAGGATCGGAAACTGACTATTATCGCAATAATATAAAATTAATATGTTTAATAATTTTTAAAACGATGACGTAATGGTTTACTACATAATAGCAGCGTATCTGTGATTGTTGTTGCTTTGGAGTCCTGAATATTAGCGGATATTAACGCCTGCTCGAAATGCCTATCACTTTGCACGAGTGCGTATACTTACACTTGGGTTTAAAGTGTTGCATAGGCTGATAGACGCTTACATCTTAAATGTATTTTCAAATTTGTTACAGACTATTTATAAAAAACGTTTTTTACTAAGGTTACAACAAAATATAAACGCAATAACTAAAGTTGCAAATAATTGTATAAAACACTTTACCTTTTACTATAAACCTTTCTATTAATCTAGATATATATAATGATGATTTATATAAAACGTTATCCGTATAGAGCAAATACGTCCCTCGCAACAATGACAAAAAAATGTTTACATCAAATGCTATGTCGATTATGTAGCAATCGATTATTATATAAATATTATTTAGCAGTTATAATAGCTTAAAATAATATACCGTGCGCGTCTTTCTATATGGCATAAATGCTGAAGCGGCCGCTAAAGAAATAAACCTGCTAACGCATATAGGTTATCTACAGTTAATACTGTAATAACACTAGCAAATTAGTAATAGTATTAGTTGCGACATGTCAATAACATGTTAATATGTATTTTCTAAATAGCATTTAGCATTCGCGTGCTAATGCTATTTTCGCCATTCCTAGCTGATAGACGAGCACACTCAACTCGTGCATATCGCGCGCCGCCCTCCCTTATGTGGCGTATCCTACGGACTCGTATGCGCTGCATCTGCCGTCGCCCGAACGACCGACAGCCCCGCGGATAGCTGTGCGCGCCCGCCATGTTATTTTGTAGAAGATCCGCACTCAATTCAATGTATGATATATATAAATATGTCTGAAATTCAAAGAACTAATCAAGGCTTACTTTTTTATGTAAGGTAACTTTTTCTTGATAACAAAATGTACTCAAATTTCTCCATTCAACTACTTTACATTAACGTTTTAAATGTTTCACAACAGGAAAATTTCGACACTGAAGGATTTTTTTCAAAATTGTACCGACAATTATTTACTACAATCAAGATAATAACTTCTCATTAATAGTCAATCGGTAGAAATTCACGTCTTTGGTTAAAACCTGCCCAAAGCCTCGACAAATCCAATATATTTCTCCGTCTTGACTCTCGATAAACATTCGATGTTTTGCTCTAGATATTATTTTTATGTTTAAATAGCGTTCATGAACTCCATTAACTGTAGACTTTTCTATCAATGAACCGATATTACTGAGTTTTTCGTTATATTTTCAGTGTTCTTTAGAGACGTGTCGATGAATATACGTAGTATGCGTTCATTCGAATATTGTATTGCAACTTGAATCAATAAATATAGATATTAGATTTACCTATAATATTATAATGTTAAAATAGAAGGTGGTCCATTGCATTATAATATGCAATATAATTGTTAATAATGTGAGTACAAACTTAAAAATACAAAAAAGCTCGTTAAACAATTACTCTCCGAAATTATAAATCATAATCCAAGATAGCGAGATATACAACAAGAAACTCATTTTTACATGTGCATGTGTATATATATATATATATACACACACACACACACACACATATATATATATATATATATATATATATATATATATATACGGCACATTGAAACAGTTAAATAATCTAGAGATTAATCATAAAATATGACCATAAAAACAATAATAATGTTTATATTATATTTCATAATACTGTTATATAAACAAATTTCACAAATATGAGATAACACTAAACGCGTATAACTACAAACATTGATATTTTTTAAATGTTCTGTGTGGCAATAAAAGTATAATTTACATTGATGGATATAAAAGGGACCAGGTTAGTAATACAAAAGTTCAATGGTCAAAAGATTCATGCAGCGAATCGCTTTCATGAAAATATTGAATCAAAACGAGACTGCGAACAAAATTTTATTCTAACGTAAAACGGAACCCTGGAAAGATCTTCGACAGACATATCACTATCATCTTTACTCAACATTGATTGAGCTACAGTAGATGTTGCACGCCATCGTTCATCGAGCAAGCCGCGTCATTTTTGCGACGCTTCCGAAACAACCTCGTTCGGTTGACGCCGAATATAAGTATACCTGTATATGATCTATAGCCTTATATTCTTCTGTTTATTTCAGTTAAGGGCGGCGTATTGAGTTTTTACAGTTTTTTCACATTCACTTTAAATTTTCACATATAAATATTGTTCAAAATACATATTTTTTATTACTCAAATCAATTGATCTCGACAAATTCTAAACACAAACACTTGAATTTTACTCCCCAGTTTGTATACGGTCGTGATAACCGGTTTGGCTAATTAGCGCTGCACGTTCTCCCCGCCGGCCCGCTCGCCTAAGATACAAACTCACTCTCGTATTAGTAAATTCATCATATATGAAACAAAACTATACCACTTTTACATTTCTGAGGCTATAAGTTGACGAGTTATTAAGACAAGACCATTTCGACACGTTATTAACTGTTCAATTTTCATTTTCATGTTTCAAATTTCCGTCCTCGTACCCGTACATTTCTATATAATTTCAAATGTCAAATTTCTTAATTTTAAATAAACCTTTTTTTGAAATTGTACATCTCTTAGTATACTTATTAACGTTGAAATGAAAAAAAATATATAAAATATTCAAAATAGATTTTAAATTTTATCACACGTTCATCAACATGTTCATCTACTGTTCGTATTCATCCCACTTTTTTACATAAACTATTCATTGAATATCATGAAAATTATACATTTGACAAAATTAAAGCCTATGTTATGTTAATTGCTTAATAGCTTTACACATCTTAAGATTACTTTAATATTTTAATCTAATAGTAAAAAAATAAAAAGCTGGTAAACAGTTCTATCTATTTTTCTCCTATTTTAAAAAATAAATCAAGAAAAAGAAAATGATGCAGGAAATTATTTGTTCATCAAGCCAATTTGATATAACTAATGTCGATTTATTAATGCCTGGGAAGATATATACTTCGCTTTTTTTCGTATTAGTGTCATTAAATGTTTATTGAAAATTTACCCATTAATTTTCATTTAAACTTAGTGTTGTGACCATCCATAGATTGGTTGTTATTTCATTAACAATAGTTATAATGAAAAACTGTTGTGCCAATATGATTATGCAAAACGAATAATAGAAAATCCGGGTCTATTCACGAATGCAATATTTTACAGAATATAAGTAGGTATATATAATATAATGCTTTTAGATTTATAATACCAAACCCGAATTACGACCAACCCAAAAACGTATTCATTAGTGAATGAAATTAAAAGTGTAAAGAACTTTAAAAAAATTAAAATTGAAGAATAAATCCACACGAATCGAATATACATTTGTTTAAGGTCTGAAGCCTGGCGAGTAAATCTTTAAACAATATTATTTCCTAATTTATCTTTTAGTTTTGAGGATTAAATTATACCGATCTAATCGTATTTATGTAGCTACAAGTTTCTCTAAAGTTAAAAAAAATAACCTTTTGCATATTACTTGCAATATTAATTTGATCTGTATTCTGGAGATATGTCCCAGACTCTACCAAATATCGAATCAAATTTCTTGTGGGAACGTGTAGTTCGATATAGTATAACAAAAGAACATTGTGTACTGTACTTAAACAAAATGTGTTGAAATTAAATTATTTTTAATATTAACATATACTTCAACATAATCAGGTTTAACACTCCGTCAAATCAAAACCTTTTGACGAGAAATTCATTTTGTTAGTTTACTGTTCTTTAAATCAACGATATTAAAAACTGAATATATTTTTTATGTGAAATCTAAACTAAAACACATTTCAACACTTCATTTCCTACTGTAAGTCCTTTAAAATGACAGATTTTATTAAATTTTGGTATTTAAATAGATTCTCCCAAACATTTTTTTCCCTTTTGTTCAACGTTATATTTATTACATAGTATAAACTTGGAATATTTAGTATTCCGTTCTTTAGGAACATGAATGATTTTATTATTTTCTCCATTTATTGATCATGCTCCCATGGACACAATAATCCCGTCACCGATTTAATTTCAAATAAATGTTTAAATGCGTAAAATTTAATTTAGAATTTTAAAGGCTTTTTAACGCACTTCCCAAATTAAGTTATTGACGAAAAATTAATTACTTTATTAAAATCATATTTCTTTAAAATCATATCACATGTAAATTATATTTAAAGCACTTGTCATCAATCTCATTTTAATCAATTACAGCCTGACTCAAGATTAACAAAACATAACTTATGGCTTTCTCACTCGGAACGATCAGAACTTTTCTATATTTCATACTTTGCAAACCAATTATTTCTGAGACTTATGGAACTCCTGAAAACAATGAAGTCTAATTTATAAATTGTGTTTTTTTCCTTATAGCATTATTGCACTAAAAAAGTAGTTTAAGGATTAATTACATAATTTTTTTATTAATCTTACCCGGAGCTAACAACTACGACATACTGTTTCCGTAGTTCCTTATTTTGTTGCTTTTAATTAATTTATATTTTTATACTGTTATAATAATTTGATATTTGCCCCAATTGTTATAATTTACAATGTTAATAATATTATAAAATTACAGCATACATACTCTATATTAAATAAACAGAATCGAAAAGTTTTTGCCGACGGTTTCGCAAGCGTGGAAGGTGGTAGTTAATAGAAAAGGAAAGTAACGATATTAAAATACCGCACGAACGTCTTTTTTACATGTTCAATCAATAAGCTGCTTGGCTTGCCTTGTGTGGGCTCCAAATGATAGAGCCAGATTGTAACCGGCCTTGCCGTACTAAAGTGTACCATGAGTAAATTAATGACAAGCATTGAGTACCCTTACGCGATTCAAAATTTTCAATAACGCTATTCAATAAATTTTCAATAACGCTATTCAATAAATATAAATAAATATAAAATTAATCGGAATCGAAAAATAAATATAAAATTAATCGGAATTGAATCTTACTTCTGAATCAATATGCAACATCTACCTAAAGTCCGAGGTCAACATAATAAGAAACATAATAAAGGAAGATGCTAGGTTCGTAACCACCGAACGTTCGATATGGAACCCACGCTACTTCATTACAGATTTGACCCCTTTAGCTTAATAGATGTTGAGATATAAAATGAAAATAAATAATTTAGCTGGTCCGGAGAAGATAAGGATCGATATAAATTTTGTTACATTCGACGCCGTGCTGCCCTTAGTAACAAGTGTTACCTGGGTAACTTTCTAGTGTAAGGTATAGGTGCCGGTTGACTTAGAAACGTTTAATATTGTTTTTCAAAATTTGCGTAAAAATGTCCGTTTATATCATCAGTTCCGATTGATCGCTTTAGATCGGAGAAAATAGATTGATAATGATTACCCACGATATGTGTGCTATGAATATAATATGATCATATTGAAAGTAGCGTAACCGTAACGAAACTTCAATTAAAGTAAGTATCCAAACAACATTTTTTCTACCTTTTCACCTACAATTATCCACCAAGGCATCAAAAATGACATCTACGGAAAAAAATATCTTAACAATTACTTATGTCACATGCAATAAACGGAATGCTCTACTCTGATCAGGATTTTAAAATATTCAAATAATTATGTTAAGAATGGTGGATAATAACTAAATGACACAATAATTACGTCCCTTTCAGTTTCTAAACGTATAACCACAAAGCTCAAAAAATAGTTAATTTGCTAGTAATAAATTACAAATCCACACAAAATGTTTAACAATTGAAAATTTTAAAAATGTAAATAATTTCAAATTTCGATATAGTCTATCCAAACGGTTTTTTTTAATTATATTTGGAGTTTACTCCTTAAAAATAGATTTTCATTTATAGCGCCTGGTATGAAATTTTATAAGGAGTAAAATTAGAAGTTCAGGCCGTTAAAAAATTGTAAGTTTCGATGTAAGAGGTAATCTTCGAAACTACTCCTCTGATTTCAAAAAATATTTGACCAATATTTAGAATCAGGATGGACTTAAGTTGTATATTATCCAGTTAAAAAATTGCATATATTACAAAAAAGTGAAATTTTGTTAGTTTGGATGTAGGGGGTAATTTCCGAAACTACTCATCCGATTTCAAAACTTCTTTCACTAATATTTAGAAAGGACCTTCAGGATGTGAATAGGCTGTTTTATTCCGTTAGAAATAAATGTTCATGACGACTAAATTTGCAACGTGTGTTTACTAAATTTGCAACACTGCCTTAACGGTAAGATATACATTAATAGAATATATTAATATTTATATTTATATACAGTGTTACCTATTGTACATTCCAAGATAATCGTAATTAAGAAATAAACGCCAGCGGTGTGTCAGAGCTGATACAAACAATGTTTTTTATGCTTAATCTAAATTTAAATTTATGTAGTTTATTTCCAATAAACAAAACAGATATTTTATTTAGGAAACGAGTTATCCAACTAATTAATGTTATGAGAGAAATGTTGATGTTTTATATTGCATATCATGTAATTTACAAATAAACCATGTATTATTTTTTAACACATATACTGTCAAGGAAGTCTGGAGTTGATAGGTCTCATTATCAATTACATTGGAAAAGTAAGTGCCAGCTTTTCCTCTCTTATGAAATTAACAGGAGTTGATATTCCATTTGAGAAAGTTGGATTAACTGCTATAAAGTGCAAAATAAAAATGAATATTTCCTATCATGCAAATTTACTCCCATTTTCAGAGACACAATCAAATCCAAATTCAAAAATAATCAAGTAATTGTTTTCTCGAAATACAATAAATATTTAAACGGCACCAAAGGTACCTAACACTCGTATAATTAGTACCTATAAAAATGAAAATAATGAAAGTAATTTCGAAAATTCTTATGTTTCTCTGGAGTGTAATCGTAAGAATAAATTCTCAGGAATGATAAAAAAAAAGGATCGGTTTTCTTTCATTCGCTTTGATATTGGAAGTATCATAAATGTTTTATTATTGTGCAAAATTTTGCAGTCTAATATTATCTCAAGCAATAAGGTAACTCGATATCAGCGTCAAAATTAAACACTTTTTTATCTCAACATAATCATAAGCGATCGAAATTTTAACATAAAATAAAATAATTTGTGATCCGACACCGTTTGGTCGGATCACAAGTCGTCAATTATTAAGGATTCTTCTATAAGTAAACCTGAATATATTCGACCCAGAGATAATAGTAGTTACTGTGGCCTAAATATTAAATCATGATAAAAAAGACACACGTCTTTTTTTAAATTAAATTCCACAGAGACAAGAAAATATTTTCTCCGTTGCAAACTACCCGCCCATGGATAATTATTTTGAAGAAAAATTTCAGAACTTTTTGATTCCGAATAATACATTGGTATCATTCGGAATCAAACAATTCTGAAGGTATTGAAAAAAATACTTAAATTTTTTTACTGTGTGGGAGTTAAAATTTTAAAATACACTGCCTTACAATGATGGTGAAAAAATGGGGTTTCCATTACCCTCGCATCCATACAAAAAAAAACCAACGAACGGTTTGCGCGAGTACGTGGCTGTCATTTTCGGGTGAGGAAAATGGCCAGTTGCAATTTTGTGCGTTTTTGATAAACAAATCCATAAATTAAGTAACGAATTCCAAGTCAAATGTATAAACTTGTGTTTATCAGAAAGTCTACAAAGTACGCGATTTTCCCTAACAGATCGAGAAAATGGAATAAATAAACTTTTTATCTTATGTTAGTTGTGGTCAGTGGCTTTTTGGCGTTATCATATTTTAGGTAGGATTTTTGTAAAAAAAAATTATATTCTTTATTCATTCATTTAACTAATTGTAACGTTATATATGTACATGATTTCATATAAATTAGGTCATATATTTAAATTCTTTATAGGTAGAACATGTTGATTTCGGAAATTTTAATAGATATAAGTTACTAGTGCATCCCAGCTTCGCACGGGTGCAATGTAGTGTGGTGTAATTGTGGAGCGGTTATTAATATTACTGTCATTGTCGTGTCGCCGCCGCCATCAGTACACGTCATCGGCATCGCGAATACTAATTTTAGTCATTTTAAATCTGTGATATCTTCTAAAATATTAATGGTAATGATTTGTTGCAAAGAGCAAATTATATCTAGATTAAACACCCAACGAAACCTTATTTAGGTAAATAAAGGTTAATATAATATTGATCAAAATAACTTCGAAAGTATAACCCATAAAAAAAATTATGAAAAATGGTCACTGTGAGTTATCCGTTGGATATAGATATATGCTATCGCAGAATTTTTTGAAGATATTTTTAAAACACGTAATTCCATTGTACAATATTTTGATATATCTCGTAAAGTTTAGTCAACGTTAGTAATGAACGCGAAATATTGACTTTTATATATTTCCTGTAAATATAGCATGCATATTTTATACCCATAAACCTTCCAGAAGAAATTATGATAATCAAAACTGCATGAAAATCCGTTGCGTAGTTTAAAAGATCTAAACTTACATAGGGACAGACAGACAAGGAAAGCGACTTTGTTTGATACCATGTAAGGATGAAATTGACTAATTATTATTTACATTGTTAACATTTCATTCGTAATAATAATAAAAACATTAATAATCGTAACTTTATAATGGTTTTCGATTAATTAAAAATAACATTATTAATGTATTAATTGTTTTATTGATATGCCTCTATATTTAAAAAAAACAGTATTCCTGATCTGGATATGAAACAAACCTGAAAAAGTTTAAGCAATAGCTCAAACATAAAGAAATAAGAGTCAATGAAGCACATATAGAATACCGTCAATATACCTTAGACGACACTTTTGGGTAGGAAAATTGAAGATACTTCTTGACCAGTTTTTACAAATAATATGAAAGGAATTGGTTACAGGTAAAATAACTGCAGAAAGTGGGTTTGTATCGAATCATAACAATATTTAGCAAATAGCTCAATAAGTAAATCAGTAACAAAAAAATATTTCTAGCTAGTCTTGGTATCTGTTTGATTCAATGCCTTGTTTCGATGGATTTTTAGGGCATAATCCTGAATTAAGCCTCGTTCACTCAAAATAAATTAATAAAACAAATAATCAAGAAAATATGTTGAAAAACACGCGACATATTTTCCAGATATATTTTCAATTTTAGAGGTAATTATAACGTTATTATGAAATTAAACGGCAGCTACCAGTCACTTGACAGCGACTTCTGTAGTTTGATAAGTAAAATATCAATATTAATCTGGTCAAACGCACCTTTGAAGTTAAAAATAGGTCACACTAATCTAGGCTATGATCCTGCTCAGCGACCATACAACAACTCAATTCAGGCGTAAATCATATAGCTCACTGAAGGTATCTCCGAGCGCTCATGTCTCATGTAAAGGGAAAACGCTTCAAGGATCCTTTTGAAGTCCGATTCGTTCGGGAGTGCGTTCTATTTAAAGTTTTCGATTTATTTTTTTACGCATTTCCGTAATTATCCAAATATTCCAAGTTTCTTTTAATTTTTTTTAGTATATGGACACAAATATAGCAGAAGCACGGTGTATTAAAAATATGTTCTAAAGATTTATCAGGGTAGGTAAAATAAAGTATTTGCGCGTTTTGGCTTGTACTCGGATGAAGTCGGTACTGTGAATGAGTTAAAAAAAATTCCAAACATATTAGTTTTATACATCTTCCCCGTAAATTACTTTAAATATAATATTATTTCCTAATAAACTTTTGGTAATTGACATGAAAAATTGAAGAAAATTGGAATGAAAATGAAATCATCAAAATATTATATAGATATATATCTAATGGGACTATATCTTATGTACATAAAATTTGAAGAGATAATTAAATAAAGAAGACATTTCAGATCCTAGACTGGAAAATTTATTTACTACCTTTCGTTATTAGATTTAAAAATGATAATCTTGAAGCTAAATCAATTAAATTAACTGAGCCGAGTACAGTGTTCAACTGTAGTTTTCTAGTTGAGAATGATAATAGACTTCGAAATGTTTGTAAAAAGAGGGGTTGTTATTATGAATAGGGATAAGGAAATAAAATTGTTTACTAATTGGTATGCACATGTTTCTTTTTCTACATTTGTTCTCGGTCATAAAAAAATGAATAAAGCAATCAAATCAAAAAGTTTCATGTCGAAGTTTGATAAATTTTACAATATTGCCTCTGTCCCTCTTCCTTGAGGCCTCTGACTTGAGGCCAAAAATAAATTTAAATTCTTAAAATGTTTCGTCTTCTCGTATATAAATATTCTCATATATAAATATTACACCGGTTCGCGATTCATGATTTAGTTTTTGATTACACATAATGCAAAGTAAATCATTTGTTACCATTTTAAATTATTTTATTGGCAAAATTTAGGTTTTGAATGGTTTTTATAATACATAGAATAACAAAATGTGAAACTTTAAATATTACGTATTCCCAGATTCGGTGAAGAAAAATATAAAATTCGCTTGAAAGTCATCGTCTGAAAAAGTAAGAAATGTGAATTTTGAGACTTTGATAGTTTTGTTTTATACATGATTTCAGAGTAAACTCGGTACTTAATACAACAAAAATAATAACGATGATAAAGAAGTGGAGTCTTCGCACACACTTTAGGAATGGGAGAAGAATAAAAATAAATTGGCCATTGTCATATAGCTTGATAAAGATTGTATAAACTCGGTAAGTTCCTGTTGAGAAGATGAGCTTGTAGGCACTATCCATTCAAATTGGTGGCATGTGTAATTTATGAGATAAATAGGATTGACAAACGGTCAAACAGATAGACGGACAATGAAACCTCATTAATAAACAAAAGCGTAAAATATGTTCCGTAAAATAGTATAATAAAAAATGGGTGGCCGTATATATTGATGACCTTACATCGAATGTGCAAAGAGAGTTATAAGTTTTATATTAAGAATATATATTGCCATGTCAAAAAATAATAAACGTATTCATTTAAGATGTAAAATACAGAAATTTATTGAAACAGTTTCGAATGTATTGTACATTCGAAACTGTTTCAATAAATTGAAAAAGTGAATTCTTGTAAAAAATCTATGACACGTATAACGACCATTGCAGATTCTAATGAAACTCGAACACAGATATCAAAACCAATATCAAAAGCGGTGATGAGTTATTTGAAATTTAACAATAAATTCGGTTAACCTAATTATTTAATTGTGATTTACGTCAAATAAAATTTCATTCAGGCAATCGATATCAACATGTATGGTATGCAAAAGTTTTTATTTCATGGATCTTCTCCTTCCCAAAATAACAATGGATATTGCAAAATACCGTAAGAATGATGATTGTCTTGAATCATCTACACCGTGTTATCTCTGTGTTGTATCCATATATCTCGACGTTGAGATGAGTCGCCGACCATAACTATTGCAACTTCATTAACAGTTAGTATATTGTATCTGCCTGCATGCTGTCCATATGGTACTTTGTCTACTTTAATGATAATCACGTAATTGTCGTTTTGCAATCTATTGGAAACAGTCTTGAACAACTGGACTGGTTATGGTTTTGTAAAAACCTTTCCAAAATTGCCACTATTTCTCGCTCCTCTATTGCTCGATGTGGTTGCATTGGCAGCGTGTGTTAATTTGTTGCTTCTCATCGCCCATGAAGTAGATTTTCAAAAAATTTGAATCGTCATTAGGCATTGAGAATAAAGAACCAGTTTAATGATACATTTTTTCCTTATTCTGAAAGATTTTTGTTGCTCCAAATGATTTCATTTGGAAGCAGGAATTGAATTTACAAATTTTACTCAAAAACAATTTCGATTGAGATCTGGCTCCAGCTAAAAGAGTTTTCAATGGTTCTGGCGACGAATTGAATGGTAGAAATGAAACTTTTCCTGATGCGCAGCAAAGACCGGCCGATGCATCTTTGTATTTAAATGCATAACAGTGTTCGTATTCTTTGTCCGTATTGCCGATGACAATTAGTGCGTGTGACGAATAGTTTGTTTCCGGCTCTTATTCGAACGCCAGGCAGTGAAGTGATGTACGTGTCAATGCGCGATGCTCTTACACGCGCATTCGATCATATGCTCTGTATGCGTTGATGACTCGTTGAGGTATCTCTCTTTGTCTCAATGCATTAGCTCGAAGACGTTCATTATGATGCTCTCTACTTTCATCAGTACGTGTGCTCGCAATGTGGTTTCTTAAATTTACATTGTCTGTCATACAAAAGGTAAAAAAAAACATAAATTACAAGGGAGAGCACTGTCTGGATATTTTATTATGCGTTCATTTTTTTTGTGCGAGTACTCTTTTAGAGTGCAAATAGATTTAGGTTTTAAGGCATACTAGTGATTACATTTCAATAAAACATGACGTAAAGTTTTACGCTTTATGTAGGTATTAAATTTTCTTTCAGTTGCACTCGCGCGATCATGTGGACAAAATTCGATATCAAATCCTGCGTCATATTTTAATTATATGCATTGCACGACAGAAAAAGGGCATAATTTAAAATGAAATTATGCCAGAAAGTTCTTTAAGAATAGTATAGGTAATCGTATTTGGATAATATAGGTCTAATAATAAAGTCTATAAAGTTTCGTTAGTTGTAAATATGGAATAAATCTGCTCTTTAACAAAACCAGGATATAATGATGGATCCGTCAGGCGTTGACAAGTATGTTTAACTTGTGAGGCGTAAATTCATCGATTTTCACCGCGTTTCATTTGTCTTAATGTCAGCAGCAATAGATAACAAAAGCATGAAGCAACTAAAACATTAGTGGGTGCATAGATAAGTAAGTGCAGATATACACAGTAAAAATACTAAATATTAGTACAAAGGTAGATGGATAAGTAAATAAGTATTTAAGTAAATAAGTATTACAAATAGTAACTGTTATAGAAAATTAGTAGACATGTAAGAACCTATGTACAGATAAATACATAGACATGAAGTAACAAGAATATTAATAGGCAGATAGTTAGTAGGTCGAGGTCAAAGGAGGGAACGTGATTTATACGTGAACGCGTGTACCTATGTATACATACAGATAAGTATATATGTAGATGTATATAAATATATTTAAGTTTATTAAATGCTATAAACGTCTGTTTTTATTTCTATAAATCAATCATTATTGATAGTGAAACTGTCCTAAGTACTTGACATTTTGGTTAACATAGGATATAATAGAAACTAAAAATTGGAAATTAAAATTTTTTTAAAAAAAAATATTTAACCCACTTTAAATTACTACCGAATAAGAAGCGCACAAAAAGTATACATGAACGAAAATGTGAATACTTTTTTGGTACATCTGCAGTAAAATATCATTTCTCAAAATAAATAAATTTGTAAAATACTGTTATTGTTAAGGTTTATGGAGTCGGTGTCAAGTAAAATGTAGTATATATATGTGTATGTAGATGTACAAGTACGCGATAGGATAAAATTAAAAATAATTTTTTTGGGAATTTTTTTGGAATTCTACATTCTTGTAAATATGTTTAAATTGAAGACATTAAACATTAACTGCCGACGAGAAAATATAAATGTTTCATTTTTAAAAAAATATATTAAAATCAAATTTTTGATTTATTGACTCATCCGAATAAAAAAAATAAATTTTGTGGGAAAATCGAATTTAAAGTTTTACGTGTGAAAATATATTTGGTACCTGACTGAGAACGCAATGGTTCAGTCGTATTTTATTGCGGATATGTTGAGAGTATATTGAAAGTTCTTTGGTTTAATTGTGTTATATTGAGAACATTTTGAAAGTTTTTCTTCTCACACTCAATGACTTTCTTCTCACACTCAGTCTGATAGTGTTCTGGCATAGGGTATAATTTATAATTATGATAACTTTTATTTCAAGATTTACATTCAAAATCCCTTCCTACTTGAATTAAAGTACTCAAACTTTTCGCACGTATGTCATGAACTATGTCATGTAATTGAGTTTGGAACGAGAAATATCTGTTCATCGTCAACGAGAATGCTAGCGTGTGTTCGCGCATGTGTATGCGTGCATACTGGCATTTATCATAAATTTATTTACTTTTCAAAGCATGAAGAATGGTGATTCAGGTGCTTAGCTTATTTTTGAAATATATAGTTGTTCTCTATAACAAGATGCAGGTTTCTACTATAAAATATGTATAACATAACTCGCAAAGTAACTACGATTTCATCAAGTTCAAACATCACATTATACCATTTTGGAAAAAATAATTGATTTATTCTATTCATTCAATATTAAACATATTTTAACTATATTTATAATTACTTGACGTAAATCTAAGTCAAAGAGTTAATTACTACGTTATTACACTTGCTAAATTAAATGTCATGCGGAGAAAGCGATTGAAGAGGGTGATTTTTGAAAGAACACTAAAAGCCAGGGTGACCGAAGTTGAATACAGAAGAGTGTGGCATGAATGACCAAGTTATATATATCGCTGTAGTATCGAAGATGGACTCATAAACTGCTGAAGTGACGACAAAGGTTAGGGCAACGAGACTTCAGCCGAACATCCGCAATGGAATACATATTGGAATCTAAGGACAGAAGCTAATGGCGAGCAAACGAAGAGGCCCTACTCAAGCAGTGGACTGCTACAAGCCATCTAAGACAAATATAGATGTTATATGTCTCAAAGCTGATGAATATTGTATTAGTGATAGTCATATTCGAAGTATACTTATGAGGCAAACACTAAAAACAATTGGTTTATCTCAATCTATTAACCTCAATAAATCTGAATCTCAATAAAACCAGTATTTTTGATTACCATTCTGTTATTTTATGCTAGTAAATAATATGCCGATTTTTTCAAATATCCAAGGTATTTTTTGTATGTATGTATAAAACAATTTCAGCAAATTTTTATTTTTCTTGATGTGAAAACGGCTCAGTTCAATTAACAAAATATCTCGTTATATATGAAGTGTAATAGCCGAATATGCTCTCCAAGGCTATCATCTTTTTCCATAGATATCAAGATTTCTAGAGTTAAATAATTCTTTTACGAAATCATCCTACGTTCTAATAGTTTCATGTTATTGTTTCTGTTTTTGGAGATGTTCATGTATTTTTTCTAATTTTCTCTTCAATTAAAGACAAATAAGATTTGGTTTTTGTTTTTCTTCCAGTTTTAAGGTTTGGTTTTTGGTCCTCTTGTTAAGTTTTCGACTTAATTGTATAAAACTTTTTGTATAAAAATCTTGTGTGTGTATTGTTTGTGTTTTGAACAAATGACTTCAACCTGGAATCATGAAATGTTGCAAAAATATCATAGGTGGTACACAAAAAACAAGAAAAATTGAACTATAAAATCAAGCCAAGGCGAAGATTATTTTGAGATAATTTGTGGTATTAGTAAAAGTATCTAATGTATCTATTTTTTTTGTTCTTTTTGGAAATATAGAACACAAGCTTATTTCTGGTTCAGATAACTGAGCTATTTCAAATTTATTTTTTTTCCTTTTTATATAATAAAGATAACATTTAAACAAAAATTACAAACTATCCACCTTGTGGTTAATATTTTGATCGAATACTTTCATCAGCCATGCAATATATAACTATGCAGAATGCGATAGAATTATACAGGTGTCCAGTGGCAGATTTCAAAGTTTGAACAAACATAGTTTCTGAACGCAACACATAAGAGGGGCGCGGGGGGCGTCGTTAGAAGCGCAAGCGGTGCGGATGTTTTAGTAGCCATGGAACAGTGGAGTGGAGAGCACCGCGCTTTTGCCGTCGAGGCGTACATTTCGAGTGGATTTTCGCTGTCTGTAGCACGCCGTCGATTTAATAATAGTTACAGTATTCGTCGATTACGTAATGGACCATCAATCAACCTCATTCAGTCATGGGTAGCAAGGTTCAGAGCTACAGGATCAACATTAAATAGGCCCAGGCCAGGACCTACACTATTGGTAGCCACGGATGAAAATGACGAGCGTGTTATGGTTTCTGTCGTTGAAAATCTCCGTTTATCACTGCGTACATGTTCATCGATATTGGGAATTCCGAAATCAACTTTACAAGTAATAATGCAAAAAAAGCTCAAGTTCCATCCATATAAAATTCAAATTGTTCAAGATTTACACGATTCTGACTTTGAATTAGGAAAAACTTACGCGGAGGTGATGTTGTTGAGATTTCGTAATGCTACCCGGATGGGCAACATATTCTTAAGTGACGAAGCTCACCTTCACATTGGAGGATATGTGAATAAGCAGAACTTTCGTTACTGGGATGTCCACAACCCAAGACAAATGCATTAAGAGCCTTTACATAAGCTTAAATCACTAGTCTGGTGTGCCGTGTCTGCAATCATAGGGCCTTAATTCTTTGAAAATCAACGTGGGCAAACTGTAACTGTGAATTCGGAGAGATATGCCCAGATGTTAAATGACTTTTTCAGAGTAGAACTACAGAATAGTCCATCCTTCAACCAAAACACATGGATCCAGCAGGACGGGGCCACAGCTCACACTGCTAATGTTTCCACGAATGCAGTGCGGAACCTATTTCCAGAAAGAAACATAGCCCGAAACGGTACCGTACCGTGGCCACCTAGGTCACCCGATTTAAGCCCATGTGATTTTTTCTTATGGTGATACTTAATCTGTTGTTTACAAAACAAATCCGAGCACTGTGACACAACTTAAAGAAAATATTCGATCCGAAGTCAGTAGGATACCCCAGTCGCTCTGCAAAACGCGTTTTTGAAAACATGCGTGCTAGACTCGAAGAGTGTGTCAGACTCGATGGCAGCCATTTGGAAAACGTAGTTTTTAAAAAATGAAATCCGCATTTGTTGTTATAAAGTTAAAATAAACTTACTTTGTATTAGAGGTGTAGTTTTTTTTTACAAGTTTTCAAACATTGAAATCCGCCACGTAAAACATTGAAATGTAATAAAGCTTATGGTAAATGATATCTTTATGAAAATTCATGTAACTCTGTAACATAAATATGAAATAAATTATCTCTCACTTCTTTGGAGATGGAGTTGGATGATGGTCACAAATTTTACAACGGTTGCAATGGAAAGAAAAAAAATATTATAAATCATCATATTCTCTATAACCATTATTGCAATACTCTTCAATTTACTGCCATATTTAATTTTCAATATCAATATGTACTGTTTATTGCTCTAACAAAAAAATATTTAAAAAAATTAACACGTCGCCAAAGCACAAAAATACATTTGTATTCCTCCTGACTTTTAATGGTACACTCTTTCTGATATATTGATTTTGCGCGTAATATAACGCATCGTACCACAAATAGATTATAAATATTGTTACAAAAAGTAACATTTTTTTCTTTTTCGGTAGGCAAGTCAAATTTCCTGTTTTCCTCTAAAAAGAATTTTAAAATCTGTGAATATATATATCTGTGTCAATCAAGAATTAATCGAAAATATATAATGATATCGCTAACAAAACCAAAAGGTGTATCAGATTCCATGAATATTTCATTTGAGAATTTATTAGAAGATGTTCAATTATACAAGGCACACTTGTAGATTCCGTGTATTACTAGTTTACTTACCAGTAAGGCACCCGCAGCCGTTGCGCTGTACTGACTCTTGTCTAGTCGAATGTTCATTAGGGACGACGAATTGAGAGGGTCTCGTATTAGTTACAATCAAAATAAATCTATCTACCTTTATTTGTATCCTGGATAACGATTCGAAATAAAATTGGAGTGAAATTGAACCAAAATGAACTAAAATTTAATTTTTTTTTGGTAATTTTTAGACGTTTTGGAAAATATATGACTTAGCCTAACAATTCCTGTGTTACTAATGCAAAGAATAATTTTTTCAATCCTTTATTTCGAAAATATTCGAAAAGGAATGTATTCTCTCACAAGTCTACCCATTTCCCTAAAATTTACATGTTATGTTCATAAAAAAATTTAATATTTTAAATTTATATTTCACGCCCCTTTTTAACATTTAATTTTGGCTTTTGACATGTAACTACTGTAAAATTTTAGTGGCCATATATTCGGACCTATGATGGAAAAATACCACTTTAAACATTTTCTTATTAAAAATTTTTTTAAGATTATTTACCAGTAGGTAATTGTACAATTTTTACACCGCCAATGATTTATTTGAATTATTGTGGTAGTTATCAGTGACTCGGAAACTGTGAAATTTACGCTTAACTTAACATAACGGATTCCGTTGTCTAATGTAACCTTAATATGTTACACTATTTGCACTATTTTTCAAGTGTATAATTTTTTTATTAAATATGATATTGTATCTATGTTATAATAAACGGCAAAACTTATCTCTTGAATTCTCAATATCTTTTTTAAGAGATTTAAGCAGTTTGTTGAATTACGACAGTATTTTTAGAAATAAAGAAATTAAAAATAAAATTAAGTGAAATAGGGTTTTCACTAACTCAACTGCACTGCAGTCTCTAATTAAATATTATGCGGCGTTTAAGTTGTGCCATGTTACGAATTCGTAAAGGCAGTTGCCCTTATCATAATTTAAAGTGTATCTTATAAAGTATATTATGGAGACTCTATTTTAGGAATACAATTTCTCTTATACAATTTCTCTGTTCTTGTATTTTTTAAAATAAAGATTATTACTGGAGAGAAATATAAATATTTTACATCGACGATACGCAGTAAATTTTTTTGTTACTTTTCCGGTTATTTCTTAATTAAAATATTATTTTTACATAAAAGTAAGATATATATGTATATATATGTATATTATATATATATATATATATATATATATATATATATATATATATATATATATATATATATATATATATACTTTTATAGCAAACATACTCTTAAATTTTTGACATTAATATTCTTGGCCAGATTGATCAACGTAACATTTTATGTATATACGCATAAGCGGTGAGAGAATCTCTAAAAAAATAAGGCAAGTATTGAAGCTATAAAAGTTATATCAGCTGCGTTTAGAATTATAAAAGTTGTCATACCATTCATCAAAAACAAAACGTTAATTTTCAAATTTTTTTTAAAAGTATTGAGAATCATTTAAAGTCAATTTCTATGATTTTTTAATGTAACTTATTTATATATTAAATATTAACAAAACTGAGCTCTAAAACCGAATGTGACTGTGAAATTTATGAGCATTTTCTTTCAACTTAGGTTAGCTAGAGTCACTTATATTATTTTTTACGAGAGTCGTTCAATAAAACCTTAGAAAATCGAAGAGATGGCACTCGCAGTAGTGCACATGGTTTGTTTTTAGTAAATATCATCACTCACTTCATAGCTGTTAAAGTCATAATTGTATCCATTGCTTGATCTCATTTTTTTTCTCATTTCTCACTGAGGCAACACACTTTCCTTTACTTAAAAAAATGGAAAAGGTGAGCTTCGATCGGCAATAAACACTTCTATTTTAAAGGTTTGACATAAAAAGTGATCAAAGTTGAGTTGGATAAAGTTCGTTGTATATCTGTTTCTGCTTTTTCGACAGTTTACAATTGGATGAAAAAGTTAAAATGTAGCCGTATATCTATCAAAGTTGAATATCTTTCGGGACGTCCAGTGAAAGTGGCTACCTAGAAATTGGTTGACGAAATCCATGATATAGTTTTGAGTGATCCAAAAATCAAAGTGCGCAGAATAGTTGAGGATACAATCGTAGCATAAAATATAGTGTTTTTAATTTTGTACAAAAAATTGAGTGCCAGAAAATCTCGGCAAAATGGGTGCCGCATTTGCTTTCAGCAAACAATAAATACAATCATGTGGCCGAATCTTAGACTACTTTCGCGCTTTTTCGTCACAATCACATATAAAAGTATGGAAAACATGCAGATACA
Source organism: Druceiella hillmani (assembly GCA_039881145.1). Classification (NCBI taxonomy): domain Eukaryota; kingdom Metazoa; phylum Arthropoda; class Insecta; order Lepidoptera; family Hepialidae; genus Druceiella; species Druceiella hillmani. The sequence continues at coordinate 995,901 of JAYKKI010000050.1, read as the reverse complement.
CCACTACACTCCAGAGTCAAATAAACAGTCAAAACATTTTTTTTATTTTTTTTCATTTTTAGATTTTGAAGACAGATGGGTTCCGAAGAAGGCTGAGACGGAGAAATCGGCCCGATTTTGTGGGATACGTGTGAAATCGTCTATATCGATTACTTTGGAAAAGGACAAACAATAACTAAAGAATATTTATCGTACGTCCTTAATGTATTGGTTGAGCGAAGAAAAAGAAAAATTAACTAATTTGAAAAAGAAAAAATCCTCCTTCGTCAAGAAAATGCACGGGTGCACATCTGTGTTTCGATAGCCAAAATTATGGAATTAAAGTTCAAATTATTACAACACCCACCGTAGTCGCCGGATTTGGCCCCAGTTATTATTTTTATTTCCAGGCTTAAAAAATAACTCGGTGGGTTTACATCTAACGAGGAAGTCCTGGCCCAAATAAATGCATATTTTGAGGAGCTTTCGAGATCCTACTTTTGGACGGTTCAAAAAAGTTGGAGGAATGCTTGGAAAAGTGGCTAACTAAATGGAGATTATATTGAAAAATAAAAGAAATCTGCTCAATAAAATTTGTTTTTATATTTCCATTTAATAACTTACTGAACGATTTTCGTAACATATTTTTACATTAGGAATAAAATTAATAGTAGACTTAAATATGTTGGCATAAAGAAAAAAATATTACCTTCCTAGCCAAATAAAATCCAATATTATTTCTTAACAGACCTACTTTTAAAACTTTTATGACCATTTTGTTTCGTAAAGTTTAGTAAACGGTTGTAGTGTAGCATCTACAAATCTGATTACTAAAGGTTCCGAAACGATCAATCTTGGCTAATTTGCTTAATACTGAAACTTATCTCGTGGTGTAAATTATTTTGTCCCCACTATCATTCAAACCGTGAGATAAGTATTTAAAATATCGGAAATCTATCGGAAAGCAAATGCTTCAAATGGCGTGGATGCAAATTTTGATATTTTGTAAAATAAACCCATTATAATAATATTAGGATATACATAGTTTAAGGACAAGAAAATCATTATTACATGTGCCCATAATGCCTGAGAAACAAGTTTAATACACGAAATAAAAACATTGAAAATATAATTTTTGTTTACTTCTATCGTCACGTAATACATTGAGTAGATAGTATTATGACAATATTATGTGTATGGGCAGAAGGATAAATGTTTATAATAAAATGAAAATAATTCTGTTATGGCTATTTGGCTGCTAAATCCTTAAAATAACATAAAATTATCAATTAACTGGAACCATGGCGTTACAATATATTTCTTTTAATATTGCGTTTTTAATAATGATAATTTACGGTATACTAATGCCACTGGATTCTTTATAAGTACATAATGCGTAAATTTTAACAAATTATTTCTTTAATAAATTTAACAGCTATTCTTGCGGTAACACTTGAATTACTTGAAACAAATATAACTAAACAATAAATTTGAATTAATCAGATACATAGTTCATTATAACGGTCAACACTTTTGACACACAATTTATAAATTTCAGAATAATACAAATAAATTTTGGTTTCTAAAAAGAAGTTTCGTCTTAAAATTTGGTCAGCTAAATGACATCATTTTTTAAAGTAATAAATACAGTGTGAATGGAGTGTTTGAAGAGATTTCAAAGATTAGATTATTCTGAAAATATATTTACATTTTCAGTTATCGAACACTAATAGTTCGTGAGAAAAAACCAGCATTAAAAAATATAGAGCATTTTTTTAAACTACTGTCTTTTTATCGGAAATACAATGGTGACCGAAACTCGTAATATTTCCATATTGAATAGAAAAATGAAATCTGATGGAAAAGTTTTATTTCCGGGATGAAAATCTCCTGAAGTTCACGTACAGCCGTTGAACACATATGATACGGGATGGATATTTTTGAAAATCTATGGGATAGGCCTATTTTTGGCAATGGATATTTCCCGCCTAATGATGATGTATAAACAAAATGTAGCTCGACAACGTCATAATTTTTGATGTACAATGCGTCAAAAATTTGACCAAAAATGGTTCATGGGTTGTACGTTGCTATATGAAACAAGTACCTATAACTAATGGTTTTCAAAAAATTGATGCGCTAAATATCCAGCATCACACGAGCTAGAACGTTTTTTACATTTTAATAATTTATCACAAAGCCCTTGAAAAAAAATTAAGTACTTTTTAACCGACTTCAAAATAGGAGGTCTCAATTCGTCGAAATCTTTTTTTTTATGTATGAATCATGTAACCCCTTAACGGATAGTAGTAAATCGATCCTGATTCAATATATATGCTACTGGTTAGTTGTTACTTTAGTTATTTCTTTTCAAAATCCGATATTGAATTTCTGATATGGAGAGCAGAATTCCTCATATGGTAGTTTTTAATCTACAAAATCTGTAAATTTATGTGAGTTTGTCGACAGTGCTTATGGAATACGTGATAATCAGAAGACGCAATGTCGGTTGAATAATGTATATATACTATATAAACTCGGTTCAACTCCTGTAATTTTGTCGAGTATATTTTGCAATATGTTGTTTAGCTTTATCTTGGGGAAAGTAAACTCGTCCGTTTGACTACTTAGTTTCTTAGCTAATTAATTTTATTGTTCACAGCATAATCTCCGGAAAGATATTCTCAATCAGAAATGTCTATCATGTTCCACTAGAACTTCAGCATTTCCCTTCTGGTATTCAGTTTAGGTTTGGGTACTAAAACACCTGTTTATCCTATACTAAGACTCGACGTTTGTCTGTATGATTAACGTATGTAACCCACTGTCTTATCACAATTTAACAGTTGCTTGATATAATTGAAGTTACCTTTTAATATCAATAATTGTTATCAAACATTAATTAATGAAACAGAAAGTCCGTAATTGACGTCAATTAAAATTTTAGCTTCCTTTATCGATATAATGTACTTGAAAGTTTGTTTTTAATTATTATTTACCGAGTGCCTAAGGGTCTATTTAAAACATTTTGGTACTTACGCCAACCTTAAATGTTATATACAATTGAAATAATTATGTAAATAAATCTAATTTTCAATCATCCATATATCAACCATGTATCAGAAAAATTATTTGATATTTGAAATAGTTCCCATAAGAATTATATATATCCTGCATCTCTGCTCAGCAAGGAATAAACTTTATAGCGGTCTTTTTTTGCTAGTTTGAGTAAAGAAGTACCTCCACTGTTACATATACTAACGAGAATAACCTTTTTTGAAAATTACGTACAGGCTAAAGATGGTAAAGACTCCCACCTTGTGCAACCATTATAATCACAGTTCCTAATGCACACAACAACATTACAGAGCTACTATCTCAAAATTACTTGTAAATTTTGCGGAAATATGGGAAGACATATACAGAAGAATGAGGTCCAAACTCAACGTACAATATTGACAAAAACCAAAAAGTATAAGGCGGTAATATGCAACTTCAATCATACATACCATCACTCAAGCATCAACATTTGGCATCAATATTTTTCAATTGACACAAAACAATCTCACTTAATTTTTATTCTCAATTAAATGAAAGTACGTGACGTAGTAGTATTTCTACTTTATATAAATTCTTAACCAAGACCTAGGTTTCGTTGTATGATCTTTAGGTGGGCAATTTGTAAAAAATCTTTAAAATACATCTTTACAAATAACTTCCTGAAGATGTTGTTATAGAAAGAAATCTAGGTCGTGGTTATGAATTATAAATAAATAAATAAAGTGGAAATGATACTACTTCACGTAGTTTTATTTAGTTGTGAATAAAAATGAAGTCATAATGATTAATTGTTGTTTGCCATAAATTTATTTTAATGTTTATTTATTGTATTCGGGGGGAAACGTGAGTATATTCAGTAATAATTTGTTACAGCTCATTTTTAGAGTTTTAGTTAGAATCGGAATGTACATTAAAGTTGGCACTTAACACTTTCGACAAAAGTAGAACGCTTCGTGAAAAATTACAAAATAAACATTTCATTACTTATTATTTTTTTATAAATGGGTAACTCAGACTTTAAAATGATACGAAAATTTGGATTATAGATCAAAATATATAAGTTAATTTTTGAGAATAATTTTATTTTTTAATGTCAGTTCAAAGTAAAATTATTAAACTCTTATGAAATGTGATTATGAATATTGGTTATGAAGTGTGGTTATGAATATTCTTTCTTTAGAGATACTTTTAAATCATTGTTAACAATTATGTTTTCAATTAAATTTGTTTATATGTGTCCATATTTTTGGTTATGGTAATATAGTACAGAATATATAAATAGCAAATCTGTCTTTCATAAAAAGTTATGTCAATCTGCAATTTTATGTCGACCTATGATGAAAGGGTAAACTGCCCGAAAGGAATTCCCTCCAGGAATTCCCTCAAGGAAATTTTATATAAGTATATAGTTCAAAAAAAGGGAAATTAATTCGAAGAAAACTGTTTTCTTTGTTTCTATGAAAATAATTTCTTTGTCACGTAGGAATGTCATAAAAATAAATTGTAAATTTGAATTTAGTTTGTATTTTCGACTATTCAAATTTCCTCCTATCTAAATTCGAACCAGTATAAACTGGATTTATTTAATTTATTGTATAGATGAAAATCAAAAATAAAAAGAAGACAAATCTATTATTAATAAAAGTGCGTAACATTACAATAGCCCACGTTTCTGATGATCTACAATACTACTTCACTAATTTACCGGAATGTAAGTATATCTGAAATGTGTATGAATAACTTTGATTTAAATTATATATCGTTTTATACTTGAAAAACTTATAAGAACGCAATTTATATTCATGCCACGTTCCATGGAAAGATAGTTCTAAAGAATTGCGGTAAATTTATTAAATATTTTTTTAAATAGATTATTTTATACCAAGCTGAGACCAGACAGCAAAACTCATTTAAAACAACTCACATAAAACATGAACGGTTATGATTTGAGGCGTTCCTTCATTCTTACCGTTTGCCTCACATTTTCGAAGATAGATTGAGTGAGAAAGAATAGTCATGAATCATTTAATAAAGTATGAGTACCACAAACGAGAAGAAATATGCGACTAGATTGTTAAAATATTGCTCTAGGCCAAACTTTTATAAAGTTTACGTTTATTCGTATGAAGTCTATTCTGTTTATTATCTTGCTAGATTTTATTCTCATAGATCATGAAATATAACTATAGATGGTAAGCAGGCCTGGGACATGTACCACAGATATGATTCGCGTATCATATGTTGTTCTCTGGATTGTGACGTATACTTCAGTCAAAGATCGAATGTTATAAATGGTAAAGTTATATAGTTTATTTTATATCAGGATCCAAAAATGCACTTTTGTGCCATTATTACATGCAAAAATAAAAGTCAGAAAATATTGTCACCAATTGCGAAATCATCTTTATCGATAAGTTAATTTGAATACATTATGTTGTACTTTAAATCAAAACGTTGTTGGTGATGTCGTTGCACCATTACGCGTCACTAGTGCTAAACACTTGATATGATATGGTTATCGCATAAGCAACGATGACGTGAATAGGTTTGCAGAATGTCATATTAATGAGAGAAAAGTTTCACACATAAATCAGTTGAATCCATGTAATAATATTACAGTGTAATAATAATATAAAAATAAATGCCTGATCTGTTATTTCATTCATTTCATAAGACTGATTAAAAAATAAATAAAATTATTAATCATACATTTGAATTATAGGTTATTTTAATAAAATATAAGACTAGTGAAAAAAGATCCGTTAAAGAAATAAATGCTTACATACATGTTTATATATAGATAAATCATATTTGTTTTAAGATTCATGCGATTCAAAAAAGAGCTTAACTTTTAAATTGTCAACTTTCAAAATTTTAGCCTCCATATCAATTTTACGAGTAAGTCTGACCCGAACAAACTGTCTTATTGAAATGTATGCTTTTAAATGTAATGAACACCCCTCTGTAAAAGAGACATGGATTAAAGCCGCTGAGCAGAAGAACGGGTTTCCTATAAAAATAGACACAGTTGGCTCAGTACACTTTATAGAGCATGAGTTTGATGTAAATTAGTCCAGTAGAAGACATTTGTACGCAAAAAGAGTTTCAATTTGACCTTGAAAACAATCAAATTTTTGCCAGCCATGTCGTTAATGAAAAGGCGAAATATCTTCATGTCGCCCATTGGGTCAAGAAACCTCTAAAGCTGGCACTAAATACAGTTTCACATTAAGTTTCTAAAATATTTTAATTGTTTAAATTCTATATGGAACTACTAGTATTAAAATTTTCAAGTATCTTCAGTACTAAGAATATAAATAATTTAAAAAATCTGAATATCTATAAGAATAAAGTCATTATTTTTAAAGATATGTTAATGCATTCTTATCGTCGATATCTCTTTCTCCATATTCATTGTATTCGTCACTATTTTTTTTCCTACTCGAAATTTTCTCATCAAAAACATATGGTGAAACGATAATGGTTCTTTTCTAAAAAATAGATGGTGTTTTTAATAAAGATAACGCTGATAAAAATGCCAAAAGATGGCAAGTTTTGAAGCATTTTCTCTTTTACTTTTTATTCACTTGAGATTACGGGATCAAAACTCAATCAGAAAAACTTAAAAATGTCTCTATCGGATTTCTTTCGACTTAGCTTTCTTAAATTTCTTTCCCATATTCTTTAAAATCTTTTTTGCTTGCCTCTTGCAATTCTTCAGTTAATTGATCTATAGCCAAAAATGCTGATTATATAAATTGTGCTCCACATATCTGTTGAAACCAAATATCTGATAATATTATATGCAAAGAGACGATATTTTTCAGCTTTTTTCTCATATCCATTAGCTATCAAAATCAAAATTATACGTTAATTTTTTATAAAATTGAAGTCTATTTTAGTTATTTGCGTGGACAGTTCAGAGTTTTGAAAAGAACTCTCTCTTTGTTTGTCTACCCACTAGCTTTCCATTTTCTAATGGGTGTTTACAGACATATAAATGATGGGTCGAATTTTAAATTGTTACTTTTTATATTCCTCGCAACAATTTCATCTATTCTGTTAAACTGTATAGAAGTCTCAATATATATAAAATATTTCATTGTTCATCTTGTTTCTGTCCGTAATTGTCTTGATTCATTCACATTGTGATTACATAATACTGCTCACGAGTCAATTTTGCTCCTATTAAAATAGCCGAAGGGTCTGACAAAAGCTGATTCAACAGACTTTTAAAAGATCGATAATATCTCGGTATTTGTGGTTATATCTTTTAAAACTTTTCATGGTCATACACGTTGTAAAAAATAGTAAGGATATCGAAGTAGAATCATATAACTTCATGGTTTTGTATAATTTTGTTTGGACAAAACACAAACGAAATCGATTACATGACATTTTTTATCGATTCTCTATACTTTGCCCTTCTTTACCTATACTCAGAATTACATTTTCATAGTTTCTACTTTAAATTAAATAAATCCTATTCTCATCACAATTTATCGGCTGTTCGAGCTCTTTTGGGATAAAATCATATATTTTTTCTAAAATATTTTCTCCAGAACATCTCATAATATCGACAATTTTTTTCTCATAATGAATAATATATTTCAACTTCTTTCTAAAAGAAAGCATAACGAATAATATTGAATAATTAAGAATAAAACATTTTTGAGCTGGCCATGTAAATCGGTATATTTAAGAAAGTTGCAAAAAGTTATTATTTATTTTTTCATTTTAATAGAACAGAAGTAATTTAAAAATGAAAATGACACTTAAACTGCGTACAAAACGTAACTGAAATGTTAGTGTTTTATGGATTTCATAGTTATTGTATTGAGATGAAACGCTATATTTATTTAGCGTATTTTAAATAAATTAAAACAAATAATTAATTGTTAAAATATCGTTTCATACCTGAAATCGAAGATTCCTTAGTGGATAATGATAGTAGGACAACACATCGTTTACTTTATTTATGAAAAAGCCATAACAATTAATTGGCAAAACACCTACTTACTAAACGTACATAATTTTCCGGAGTATACGTTAAATAGTTTCAAAAATATTACATCAATAAATGTTGTTGTAAGCAATTAAAACTAAAATTATTTCGCTCATTATGAACCTTAACTTATTTGACAATCTTGTATGCCAAGAAAGTAACAATCTCTGAGTGTTGTATTTAATTAAATGCTGTTTCTTATACAAACTATTTATTCCTTCGTCTTTCATTTTCTATAACTTATTTTTATTTTAAGACTTATAACCATATGTACATATTCACACTATGTTGTGTAAAACGTAATAAATATTTTGCACTTTTAAATATTACAATTTATAATTTATTTTCCCTAACTAAAATTAAATTTTAAAATGTCAACTGATATATATTATTACGCCGCCTTAGTTCGATATCGTGCTGTGTGGTTGATAAATGTATGAACAACACTATAATTTTGGAACATTCATTACGAGCGCGATAGGTATTTTAGTCCGGTCAAAATAGACAAAAAAATAGTGGTAGGTCTGCAATAATTCGCATAAAGCTGAATATTAGTAGAGGTCTTAGGTACACTATTATAAATGAAACACCAAAAGTCCTCATAGATCCTATATTTGCTAAAAAAAATTATTTAAGATCAAAGGTCAAAAATATCAGTTTTTTACATTTTTATGGTAAACGGTAAGTGTTATCCTAAAAATATATATCAGATCAAAATTGAAGTTCATGCAATTATCTAAAAAAAAAAAGGGTGCGTGTACTTATACGGGCGTGAGAAGTTATACTTCTTTGGCATCATTAAATAATACATACGGATAGATAACTTCAATTATATTGGAGCACTTGAAAAAGTCTATAAACACAATTTTTTCACTAATATTTACGAATAGTAAATATATTAATCAAAATATTGAATTTAAATCACTACTGAATATAATTTATCACCACATATATAAATCGCACTTATATGAAACTAAAACACGTGTGTGAATGTAGACACTAGAAACATGTTGATAAATACTATGAATATGAAAACAGTGAACAGAGGCGACGATGGTGCCAATAGCTTTTGTTTCGAGACTGCAACCGCTGCAACTTCATACTGTAACTTTTGTGTGACGAATCGTAAAATTTCACTCTCATCATTTTTTCATAACGCGCCTAAAGAAGTATAACTTCAAAATATTCTTATTATTTTTTTCCTACGTATCACCATTCATGAGATATTATCATTTGAAACACAAAAAATCGTCGCCGTGGTGTATTGGGTTGATCACAAGGCATACGGCCTTTGACGATGCGACGCACCGCGGTGACCCGGGTTCGATTCCCGGCCGTTCGTCGAACGGGGCTGGACTGGTATTGTGGTTGGCTGTAAGAGATTTCTCTTGTAGCAATAAGCCATATGTATAAATTAGATACATTAAAGTAGATAAATAAATATAAAATAATAATACACGCTTACGCTGCCTATGTACATCATCGGTCCTTTAATATAAGTAAAAATATTGATTTGTGTAATGTATACATTCGAACTATATGATTTAGAGAATGTACAAGCAAAAGAAACTTAGTCCCTGATTTCATTTGTCCATATAACCTTGATCAACATCTGTCCGTTATCCTATTTATTCGAGTGGCGACGGTCGTATACCTGATGTTTTTATTAAAAGATGTAAACGAAATTCTTTTAGTATTGAATGTTCCTTTGGAGTGAATACAAGTGCTTACTAATATTTCTTATTACTATTTGTACCGTTGAATAGTTTTTACAAAATGTCGCAATTTCACTTTATTTGTAATAAACCTTTGACTGATAGTGAAATTTTTCTTGTTGATCGTGGAATAAACACATTGATTAATGCAAGTGTTGAAAGAAATGATGGATTTTTGGAATACTTGAAAGAAGAGCTTCTTCCTCCAATACTTGCTTCTATTCGTCAACACTTATATCAAGTATATTATCAAGTTCAAGTGTGACTAGGCAATCAATTGAACCCAGAAGACTGGGATTAGAAATTAGTTAATAATACTTTGGAGCTAACTCAAACTTTACTCCCACGTGCTCCGGAAAAACTTCTTAACACCATTTTTTTGTGATTGTAAAAAAGGTTGTAACACAAAATGTGGCTGTAAAAAACTTGAATTACTTTGTTCACCATTATGTATTAATTGTCAAGGCCAGTCTTGTTCCAATGTTGAATTGATTGCAACAGATGAGGATTTTCATGATGTCGATGAGAAGTCAACCGATGTATCTTTCCTAGAACCATTCACAGATATTCAACAAGAAAAATGCGAAGAAAGTGAAGAAAACATAACTGTTGCAGTTGAATTTGAAGATTATCAGTCAGAATAACATTTTTTCTAAATGAACAATAATTTGTCCAGCTTCAGTAATACATTTTCTACTTAATATATTTCTATTTAAAAAAACTCAACCACAATAGATCGTTGAGTAGACTTACTGGTGAAACAACGTTAAAAAAACAATACCTCAACGAAAACGTGTGCATATTTTGTACAATACGACTTCATAAACTTTTAGAATTGCGATATCTCAGGAATGGGAGTCGTAGGAAACAAATGTAAGAAAAATGTTTGTATATAATTGCAAAATTTGCAATTTTTATCAGATCTATTTTTATAATAATACTTACCGTTTATGAGGAATATGCAAAAAAAGTGATATTTTTGCTCTTTGACGTTGAATAATTTTTTTAACAGACATGGGATCGATGGGGACTTTTGTCATTTCATTTATAATAGTGTACTTGAGACCTCGGTAGCTCTATACAAACTATTGAACATTGAAATGTCTATTTTGACCAGACTATATGTGCCGCAAGCATGAGGAAACGAGAATGATTGCATTTAAACCTCTATGATTATTTTGAAAAAGGGCGGTGTGTTCGCCGCAATTAAATTGTTTCAAATTGGCAAGATGTGGTTTAATAGCGTTCCTTGAATATACCGCTTTCTTATATTATGTTTTGTGTGATCATCAATATCTACATGATTTTAAAAGCATTAAAGGTTTAAAGGTTAAGTTTTTTGTCAGATGACACTTCTCTTTCACTTATATATTAAATAGGAGTTTATTTTCACGATTTTTCTGTTACACTAATCGGTCGATACGTTTTACAATACTGAGCTCAGTTATCTCAGATTGCATGCCTAACTTCTGAGAAATAGTACGTTTCAAATTTTAGTGTACGTATTTCTTTATTTTACCTCATAACGAAGTCTGTTTATCATAATGGAATGACGGAATTTTTTCGTTTGCGAAAATACTAGACACGTTATGTTTAATTTAAAATTAATCTTTAAATATCGCAAATTTGTTTAAATTTTAATATCGATTTAAATCATCCGTTTACTTTTTATAAATCCAAATTATTATTATTTCTTGCAATTTTATTTGGTATGGGATTTTGAGCAAAAATTGTGACTTTAAAATATGTAGAGTACTAATTAAGCAATTTAATTTTATTTTTGTTTAAAATAAAATTTAATATTCTAAGAAAACAATACAGTCGATATTTTTCATTTAATTTTAAAAAATCAAAGATATTGGAAAACGCGCGCAGTCTGCTTTAATATATATGCCGTGTCTCTGCATACATCCTATCACAGAATTGCACAAACGTGCATTTCAAGTGAGAACTACCTTGCGATTTCTGCACTTTGCGTTAGTGCATGATGCAGTTACTACCTCTCTCTATATTCTCAATATTTATTGTTTTTAAAGCGAAACATGCCATTTTCTACTAATAATGTGTAAAAAACACAGTGCAATTAAACATATATGAAATGCAGACGTCTCCTGTCATAAGTAAGCATTAGTTTTAGTTATTTTGAGTTTTAGTTATTTAGTTAATTCAATTGTGTCATGTCAAACATCGTCAAAATGGTGATATTAGCGTATGTAGTAATGTAGCAGAGTTGATTTAATACTTGTCAAACATAATACAACTATTGTATTTCCTGCACAAATTTTTTTTAAACAGTGAATTACTTATTATATATTACTGAATACTTATACCAATACCATTATTTAGATTTCCTGCTCAACCTGAGAATAAACAGTATTGGATACGGGCTACTGGAAGGTATGACTGGTTTGGATAAAAACATAATACCATTCGTTTGATGCACTTTAAGAAATCCTTATGTACCAAATGGGAAGATACATCAACAATAACGAAGTAGCGTGGCTTGTTTTCGGTTTTCCCATACATGAGCACCAACCAACTGTGCAATATCTAGCAGTATATTTAGAGAATATACAGAGAGCTTACTTCACAAAAGATACCGCCAGAAACATTGCAAGCGAATCACCTAAGAACACAACATTAACAACTTTTTTCCAACCGTGCCAAACGGATCTATTCGCGAAAATATTACTATATGTCTACGTCCCTACCTATTATACGTGGAACACAACAAGAAAAATCTTTCAACGACCAAAACAAGAAATTCCAGTAAATGATCTTCCAGAAATTGTGAAAACTAACGCAATAGGCTGAATATACACCGTACATCCGAACAACATCGAATGTTTATCTCCAGATGTTGCTAGACGAAATACGGGGACCAACGAGTTTCACAGATCTCAAGATTGTTGACGGTTATTTATGCCAGACGTACAGAGAGGCATGCTAACGCTTAGGACTACTCGAAAACGACAACCACTGGGCATTAACACTACAAGAAGCCTCACTCAGCTGAACAAATCAGAGACTTATCCGCCATAATACTTACAATATGTAACCCATCGAATCCGATATAGCTATGAGACTCCTTCAAAGAGAGTATGAGTGATGACATACTGTACCAAATCCGACAAGCTCATCCAGAACTGGCCATCGAATTAAACGACGCCATCTTCAATGAAACACTCATTCGCCTAGAAGATAAATGTTTAGCAATAAAAAACTGGACCTGGGTACAACTTGGGATACCAGCACCAAAACACGATACTTTCAGTGCGCTAAACTTCAAATTATAAAGGAAAAAAGCTACAACATCAACGAACTATTTCAATACAATGCTCATGACAAACCACTCCTCGATGACAATAAAACAACTTTACAACGTTATCATGGACCGAATCAACAACAACACTGGCAAAATTATTTACTTGGACGCACCATTCGGCACAGGGAAAACGTTTCTAATAAATTGATTGCTGGCAGAAATACGTGCTAAACAACACATTGTACTTACACTGGCGTCATTCAACATTGCCTCCATAGGTATGGAAGGAGGATGAACTGCCCATTCCCCCCTACGGCTACCGTTGAAAATAGCCGAAGAACAATTCCCAGTATGTAAAACTTCAACAACATCTGGACGGGGTGAACTTCTAAAACAATCTAAAATTACCCTCTGAGACGAATGCACAATGGCACATAAAAATCTCTCGAAGCCATGGACAGAATATTACAAGACTTGCGAGGAAACTCTGAAGTGATGGAAGGAGCTCTACTCATAATTTCAAGAGATTTTCGACAGATACCCCAAGTCAACACCAGGAGACAAAATCAATGCATGCTTAAAAAACCACATTTCTAGCCATACATACAAATACTAACGACTGACAAACAATATGAGAGTTGATCTATCAAAAGACGAAACGAAAGACATTTTGCTCAAAAACTTTTATAAATGGGCGAAGGCACATATCCTACTGCCTAGACGACCGGCCCCATTGAATTCAACAGTGATTTCTGTAACTTGGCCACTACTCAGAACGAACTTATCGACCAAATTTATCCAAACATTGTTCACAACTATACTAATCTGGAGTGGCTATTTCAGAGGGCAATTTTCACAACGAAAAATAATGTTGTCGACGATATCAAGTTTAATATTCAAAAGAAAATTCCCGGTGAAGAGAGAAAACACAAATCGATCGACACGATGGTAAACGTTCAAGAAAGTGTCAACTTCCCTACATAATTTTTAAACTCTTTGCAAGTACCAAAAATGTCATTGCAATGCCGTCGACTTAAAATTGAATCTCCGATCATACACTACTTAGAAATCTCAACTCACCAAAACTATGTAATGGAAGAAGGATGATAATCAAATAGATGTAACATCATTAAAGCCAAAATTATGACTGGAAAGGACAAAGGACACACTGTATTTATCCCCAGAATACCACTGACCTCCATAGAACTGCCATTCCAGTTTTAAAGATTGCGATTTCCAGTCAAATTACCCTATGGTTTTACAATTAACAAAGCATAAGGAAAACTTTACAACATTGCGGCAACAACGTCACAAAATCCTGCTTCTTTTCACGGTCAACTATACGTAGCTTACTCTCGAGTAGGAAATTCAAAAAAATTGTACATATAGTGTGTATATATGTGTGTGTGTGTATATATATATATATATATATACATATATATATATATATATATACACACATATACATATATTTATATATATATATATATATATATATATCCTAAATATTATTACATACAACCGTCATCTGTGAAAGCCCAAATTTCAAAGACCAAATTTATCCATGAGTGCAAATAAATACAAAGAAAAAAAGTAATTTTTGTCCACACACAAAAAACGACGATGCTCGTATTGTCTTCTATGAAATGAAAGGCTGATTACGTTCAAACCCAGTTACTGAACAAAAGGGATGGAAAGGGTGGTCGGAGGGAAACCGCCGAGGGTAATCGACGAAAGTAAATAAACAGCTGCGATGCGAGATGACTGTGTTCTCGGTATTATTTTTATTTAACGTAAAGTTCAAAGATAGATTCAAAGGTTTTGGTATCGCGTATTTTGAGACGTATTCAAGCAAATATAAAGGCAAGTTATTACTTTTTTCTATCCAAATAAGATATATTTGACTGTATCGTGTCACTCGTGATAAATTTAATTTCTTATATAGTTTTTTACTGAATGTACGGTGTTAATGGTTTAGATTTAATGGTTTAGATTTTAAGAAGGTACAAAATAGTGACTTTAAAAATTAGTTACGGTACAGCTCAGGAAAATGTTGGTAGAAGTTTTAAACATAAAATTTCAAAATGGGTGCCAAGAATATTAAGCGAAGCGAAAAAAACCGACGCCTTTAAGTTTCGATTGAAATCTTAATATTTTTCGCTCTCCGGAATTTTTTTTGTAAGAAAAAAAAATAAATATGAATATAAAAAAAAATTAAAACGAAAACTACCGTTTTCAGTACCAAGGAAGAATTTTCAGATTGATCGGAAGGAAAAGGACGGCATGTGTTTGCCCAATTGTATTTATTCATCATTTACAGACATTAGGACTATTGAAGTTTCGTCATGTTAAAGAAATTTTAAATAAAATTATGTCATTTCTTTATTAATATACAAAACTGCCTTTCACAGAATGGCTAGTCAAAATTACGCCACTATTTTGGTAAAACGATTACAAAACTAAGTTTACTATTTATCATTTTAATTCGTATTAGTTACATAAACGCATATATTCATTTATATCATTAGGAAATAATAAAACTGCAATTACATGAAAATGAAATAAATATTTTATACTTTTCTTTTGAGAGTACATGACAATGTGGCACGATTGCGCTTACAAAACTTTGTAGTGTAACACCATAAATGAAATTCAGTTAAATACTATTGCCCATCATTTTTTTTTTACTTTTTTATCCGCACATTATACATCATTTTGAAACTTAATATTTCGGAAACAGGGCTTTCATATCAAAAATGCTGTATCAAATCACAACTCTGCTCGAATGACTCTGACAGATGTGGGTAAAATGTAAATTTTTGAACTTGTTTTGAAATGAAAAATAACTATTTTGATAATAGAATTCATAAGAATTCAAGCTTTTGTTAGATATAATGCAACATACATAAGTAAACGAGATCGAAAAAACCACTTAGCAAACTGAAGAATACGGTAGTTGACTCATTCTAAATTTTGATATTTTTCGTAGAATACTGTGAAATATAAGTTAATTAAAAACCAGTCTCGAAAAAAATTCAAATATTGATCGAAAAATAAGCCAGTTGTAGGCTTCTAAATTTGAAGATACGGATAGATTTGTGTGTATCTCTGTCTCTTTTCCTCTCGTAGAATATAATATCCAATATTAAAAATGACCCCACAACACAGTATTGCCGTCCTTCTCTAAAGGTTAAATTTAAACTTTTATAACTTGGTCAATTTTGAAAATTATTAAAAAAAAATTCACTCTTCATCAGCTTGTACCTTGAAATTATGATTAATGAAATAAAAAAAATTAGTCAAATACCCAATTATTTAAAAAACGCAGATATCATACTGGTATTTCAAAACCAAACGTACGTAACATTTGCATGACTAAAAGCTGACCAATATACTCTCGCATTGCGTTTAAGAACAAAAAACTACCAAGTTAGTAATATTATTTATAATATGTATATTTAATTTTATATAAAATTAGCACTCATTTACATGATATATGTTATAAAGAAATTCATTAGCATAATCAGTTTGTTATAAATTTCCTTATCTTAATAACCATGAAGTATTTTACGTATACAATACTATGTCAATTACAAACATTGATGTTGTTGTTCATATTGCCTACTGAATATTTTTAGTTAATAGTATTAATTGAATTGCTGAAGACTACTCATTTCAATGAGGATATAATATTTTAGTTAGAATTTTAATTATTATATACCAGCGCATTAAATTATCCTTTGTAATACATCTCAAGGACAATACTTTATTACTTAATGCCCTAATTTATGGTAAGCAAATATTAATTGAAAATTAACAAAATATCTTCTGTTGTAGCACGATATTATTGTTTTTATTTTATTGTAATTGTGTCTAGGTCTAGGATTCATTTCTGTAACTTTACGTTTAGCGAATTAATTAGGAAATATGATATTACAGGTTTTGATTATTTGTTTTACGTTATCTGCAAATTAGTAAAACTCTTAACTAATAATCAAACTATAAATAATACAACATGTGCTTATAGTACTTTAAATAACTTGGATAAATACCACACACACATTAATAATAAAGAAAAAATAGATACACATAAAAAGAGCGGTATCTATAAACTTAAATGTAACGATTGTAATAGTGTATACATAGGTCAAACAGGAAGAGATTTTACCACAAGATATAAAGAACACATTGCCAGCTGGCGAAATAACAAACGGGACACATCTCACTTTGCTAAACACCTCATCGAAAATAACCATCATCCTCATACTGATAATGCCCCTTATATATTACAAATAAATACAAAAGGCAATAAACTTAATATCCTAGAAACATTGGAAATAAACAGACATAAAAAAGATACCAAGGTTAATATATTAAATGAACAACTAAATATAATATCATCACCCATACTTAATATTTTCTAGACATAATATAGTTAGACTACATTTGTACTATAGTACTTCTCAAATTGTTTCAGCCCAACTACACATCTAAATATAAATATATATATATAATAATATAAATAAAAAAAAGAAATTAAAATAAATGAATAAAGAAAACGGGAGATATGTCGAATTAGTGGTATAACCTTCTTCTAACTTTCAGATATCCTTGCTATTATATAAATATATTGCTGAGAATAACTTCCATTTAATTTTATTACATACACCGGAACATTTGCATTGTATAACCTCATAGAATAACATCAATTGAATTTATTACCCTCACTAAAATACTTGTATATCGTATAACTTTCGGAAAAATAATAAAACCTACACCGTTCATTTTAATTGGAGTTCTCAAATTATAATCAAGATTCTAGCAGCCACTACTATTTAAGAAATGCGTTCGTCATCTGAACTGTTAAGGTATTAAACACAATAAAACTAACTTTTGTTTCTCATCATTCGAGTCAGTATAATAACCCGGAATTTTATTTTAAAACAAACGCACTTTAATTGATGTCATGACTGTCGCTTTTGGTTCGCTTGTTAATTTTTGAATATCTTTTTTGGTTTTGTTAGTAAGTATTTATTTGATTCTGAAAGTAACAGTAGTGCTCACAATTTCTAACAATAATTCTATAAAAAAAAGGATGTTCCTCATTCCAATCTCGCTAGTTCTGTTACCCGGGTAGAGAAAATTGCCTATGATGAAATTGAAGCTTTCTATCATAATATACAGTTTTATCAGTAATATCTGAGACTTTTCTAAGTTTAAAATTCCCTGACTATCTATAAAGATGGCTAAAGTAGAATTCTTTCTCTAGTAAGAATAAAAAAACGGTATTCTCAACCTTTAATCGCAAAGCAATTTGTTACTTTGATGAGTGACCATTTGCTTGACAGACATGTTTATTCTCAAACATTCTTTTATGAATCTATTTGGTTTCTAAAATTTATCACTCAATATGCGCAATCATTTAACCATTATTGACAATTTTAGATTCAGTATTGAGCAAACTTGTGGCAACTTGCTGAGATAATTCCTGATCACATGTTTGTAATTATTGTCAACGTGAGTTGGCGAAAGTGGTTCGAGAATATTAAAGATATTTCCTGGAACGAAATATATTGCAACATAGTAACTACTTCCTGAATATTTGTATGGCATGTTTCAGCTGTTCAAAATTAAATATCATGCTACATTTGTATATGACTCATTTTGGAAAAAGATCTTACCTTCACTTCTGTTGGTCAAAATGTTCATAAATTAAACATTTTCACTAACCAAATTCATCAATACCAAATTCATCGTATAACGATTTTCACCAACATTTTGATAATAATTTATAATAATGTATTAAAATTCCTTCCTAGACATCCCTACTTATTTTGTTACTTTTTCTGGAACTGTTATCAAAGATATAACGACTACCCTATTTCTGTCAAACATGAAGTACAATTGAATAAAATATCATTTCATCGTTGAATTAAACACAGAAATTGCCTGCTAACTGTATTTACTCTGTAATAGGAAAATACAGATTTAATTTTTCCCAATACTGACACTACTTTATTGTTTAGTATTCCTAAAATTTATTGGCATCTCAGGAAAGGCTTAGCTAGTAAGAAGACCTACAGAAAATAGTTTTGTGACTTAAAATATTCCTTTTTTAAGTGGTGCAAAAACTGCGTTCTGATTTGGAGGAGTTTTTGTTAAAATTGGACGAGGGCGACGAATTGCTCCTGGCTATCATGTTTTGAGTCAGATTATCTGTCTTTTACCTCTAAATCACTTGGATTGGTGTTAAAGTGTAAATTTGTGTCACTGCTAAGTTATTTTTAAATCCCTCATTCGTCAAGAATGTTTGACTACGATAAGTTCGTTAACAAATCTCAAAAATTTTAAATATTCATATTGAGACATACCAAGTTTCTCAGTTTATACAATATTCATTTTAAATACAAATTGGATAGTATCAGTTTATACAAAATTAATTCTAAATACAAATTGGATAGTATAATTTGTAACCATATAATACTTTATAATTTTAGAAGGTGGCTTTTTATAGTCGTATTATTTGTATTTAAAAGTTTATTACAGAGAATATTAGTTTAAAAATGTCTAAATATTACAAATATGTATGTTTAATCACATGGTGGTTGAATTCAAACAAATAGATCAACCTGTGAAGCGGCGAAAATGGTTTAAAACTTTAGAATATTTGCACATCTGGAAGAGACTCTTGAGGTTTTTTAAAGCACGTCTAAGCAATATTAATGGATGCTTTAAACTAAAAGAAATAGTATTTATTAAGCGGATACCTCTAAAAATTAGGGACAAAAACAAGAAAAGCGTCTTGAATGCAAAATAACCTGGAAATCACCCAAATAAACTTTTTGTGTAACGATCTATAACAATGAATAAAACAGCGGTCTGTCATTTTTAATCAAAAATTAAACAACAAAATAAGACCTAACAATGATCCACTTCTCCTAAAATATTTACTTACAATTGCTTTTACTTTTATTCTCACTATATTGTGCGTATACTACACTTACATATAAAATCACGTTGATTGATGTAGTCTACCCGTATTCTAATATTTATATAGACTACCCATATTCTAATAATTATTTAGATCAATGCCGGAATATTATGATGCTACCGTCTCTTTATCCGCTTAATCTTTATCACGTGCCATTAAGATTCCCTTTTGCCTTTATTCATAGTAAAATGGAGAAGTTATTATCTAAATATTTGAACTCGTTGTAAAGGATTGTTTGCAAAGTCCTACACTGATAAATTTTAAGTCCTGCCATCCCTTAACTCCGCTTGCACTCTTTCCTCAAACCTGTGAATATTTTTAAAATGTGTCTAAATCAAAGAAATTTCTACAACTTTTAAAATATAGCATTTATGTTCGACTGGAACAGGAGATCACTCACGTGGCGTCAAACATTATTTATGTGTGTGCGTTCTTGAGTGCGTGCGTGCGTGCATGCTGCTTGCGTTCGCCAATGTACGTGCGTGTGGGCGGTTGGATAGACGGGAATACCTTCGTTTGTACGTGCTTGCGTACATATGTTTGTGAGCGCGTGCCTGTGCCTATATGTGTACTAAAGTTTGAAAAGACGTAAATAAGGATTAATGAGTAATTCGCATCATAAATGAAATTAATCTTGGGGAGATTTCAAACTAAATGTGACTTCTCTTACTTTTGACGACCGTCTGCGTTAATTCGCATAAAAATATCAAGCGAGTATTTTTACTTCTTAAATATACTATTAGGGTTAATAATTGTAGTATTTTATATTATACAAAATATAAAAATATTTAAATTATACAACATGTGGATATTTATCGATTATTAATTATATTCGTTCAGCAGTATTATGATAACGAAAAAAAATGTTTTTAGTATAATACTTGCTAGATGAAGAAAACTTCACACTTTTCAGAATAATTGTTGCGACGATAGTTCATACGAAGAATTTTCAAATGGCATGTACATAGTTTTATGTTGGCTGATTAGATCAAATTACCCTTTACCATTTAACAGCACTGACGAATTGTAAGTTAATTGCCATAAACATTCGGAATTCTTGAATTGAATATCTCTAGAAGTGAAATATATAATGATAAATATTTTTTTGGAAAAATTAATACAAACCTTTAATATTTATTTTGCATATTTAACACAATAACGTGAAACATGTGCGTCAGGACATAGAGTTATATTACAAGGTATTCAAAATTACACCACTCTGAGGTGCTTTGAAGAATTAATAGGAATATTAATTATCATATATTATAGAAAGGCATATTACTTTTCTTGCTATTTAAATACCACATAATAACCAATGTTTTCTTTTCACATGCAGTGTAAAATTTAAACTGGTTCTTACATTGATAACAAAAAAAATATAAGAAGTAAACAATGACAATTATTATTTAAATAGATTTTTTCCATTTCTGTTTTCGCCTTTAAATCAGTTAAATTTAATAGTTATTTTAAGAGTTTTCAAATTACATCGGGATCTAAATAACATTAAATTTTTTTTACCATTTTTAAAAGGGTTGAAAGTCACGTTGGTTTTATATTTCTTCCTGATAGTAAAGCTTCAGTAAGGACTGTTTTTTAAATTCATTAAACTGATAGTTTTGCAGTGAAATAATACAACATGTATTTAATTATTGAATCTGATACATGAGGCGTCACAAAAGCACGTCATTGCTAAAAATATTTTTTTAATACAGTTTAAAAGATAAGAAAGCACTTCACGGTTGTTTACCAAATGTACAGATTGTAATTTGACATACTTGAATTTAAAATGAATAAAGAACAAATATATAAAAGCCAATAAATGGAAACTTAATGATACTTTGCCGCGACAGAGCGTCGGCTATTGTTTTAGATATAAACTAATCACGTAATTTATACATTAAACATAAGAAACTATAAGGCATAAATATTTTTTACATTTTATGATGCTAGTTTACCCAAACTTCGCAAATGCACCTTTAGTTAGAATTAGTCCATTTCAAGTTGTTTGAACGATTCTTGGTAACAAAAGTTTGCGCAGAAAGTTTGTTAACATAATTTAATTGAAATTTGATAACGGCCAGGAGGACGCCTGTTTAATCAGTATGAATTACCTTACAAAAAACTCGCTTTCAATTAATGGAAGTTTTATGTGTTACAAATCTTCAATAAAAAGCAAGCAAGTACAATAATTAACGTGTTGTCATCATCAGTGCTACAATATCAAAAGAGACAAAAGCATCAATTTATATATGACAATCGGGTTCTAAACAACGAACCAATATGATCATATCCTACATGTGATATATGGTATAACCATATGACTTTGTTTATTAATTTTCTTAATGATTATGTATTTAGTTACTACTTATGCAAAAGATAACTACACGTAAATTCATTAAATTTATTGTTAAATTAACAACTTTTTCCAGTCCACCTCAGTTATTATATTTATGAGTACTGTTATGTGTAAGATTTTAAGACTTGAATGAATCTACCTCATCATAAAGTTTTCAGGATATAAAATATATTTGGCTGAGAAAAAATATCGTAATGGAAATAGGATTTTAATATAACATAACAAAACAACAACAATATTATAACAAATAAATATTAACGTGGTATGGTTAAGGAAAGGAGACAAGTGGGAACCAAGGAATATTAGGAAAAAGAGGGTACCAGATGTAAAAGTTTCATATGAATTTTGAAAACATTTATGATAGACGGGTTCTTGGCATCAGTGTCCAGTTGATACCGACGTTTGTTGCCTGGATTAGAAAAAATTGTTTATAGAGAGTAGCTTTATGTTCAGAAAAACAAGATTGATTTTATTTACATACAATAGCCCTTTACTTAACATAGGATTTTTTTATATTTTCATGGTTATATTCTTGGGTGTTTGGAAATATATACTCGTCAGTTACACTTATAGTACCTACTTGTACATTTCGTGTATTTAGTTTTTCAAGTGACCCCAATGCCTTTTAATACAGAAATAGTAGGGTGCTAGGATATGGTTCTACTTTTCAACACCCACTTGACATTTACTTATAACCTACATGTCTATGCGTATATTTTTTATGTTTATATTAAACATTTTTAGATTTGTAATATAAAAATCAAAGATCAAAATATTAAAAAAAAATTAGTATATTTTAACGTCATCAACAATATAACTAATTTAATTAAATAATTGTGTGCAATAATATTATATTAAAATGTTCTTTGTATGTTTTCATGTATTTTTGGCGGTTTTTGATTAATTTTTTCGTTATTTGATTTGGCAGGATTTAATTCTCAATTTATATATTGTAATATTAATTTATATAACATCAAACTTGAAACTTTGGTGAACATACGCGTTAACTTTCAATTGTAACATGTCTCAGTTGTACGTAACGTTTGCGGTAAATGTTTCTGGCAAATAAACACTGTAAAAAATTTAAAATGTACAGTTTATTTGACATTAGAATCTCCTGTTTAATTCTTAAAAAATTCGTATTGTTGTTTAATTGTAAGAAAAATCAAATTATACGCGTATAAACTCACACGCACAAATCACAAGAGCAAATCATGAAGAAGTTATAACTCCAACGTATGGATATATTTAAAATAATTATACGTAATTTTTTTTCATAAAATATTTGGAAAGTGCTTATAAGAGCAACACTTTATTTTTTTTGATAACAAAAAAAAAAGGCTATCACCTAATCAAGTTGAAACCCAAATAGAGTCTATTGAACTGCTCGTCTTTTTGAAGTCATAAATTCAACAGGCAACTTTTTTTGTTTTATTATAATGATACCACTCGCTTTTGGAGTTTAAGATCGAAAATTATAAGTTATATTTAGCTAGCGAGAACTTTTCGTACCTAACATTGTGTCCAAATTTTTTAATTATTTTCATCAAGACTTTTACTACGGACCATTTAAGATGTAAGATCTTATGTTTTCATCCTAACTTCCCAGAAATAGCTGATATTATTATCACAGACGCTCTGCTTACCACAATTTAGAGGATATATATATATATATATATATATATATATATATATATATATATATTGGCGTGAAGACAGTGGATACGAAAACCTTGTTGCCACGTTATTATATGTATTTTATTAAGAGGGTAAATATCGTAGATGTTTAAATGCCATGCCTCTATATTTTTAGTATTGGAGCTAATGTATCAAACAACTAAAGTCTGGATCTAACGAGTAGCTGCATCAACAAAACGTAATTCATGCAGTATGGCGAGGGATGTTAATTTCAAAACAAAAGCATATTTCAGATACTTTGACAACTTATTTTGGTTATGGAGATTTGTTACGACGCTATTTCGAGATAAAAGAACTGGGGTGTTACTGAGTGGTGTGTAGTTATGTTTAAATAGTAATACAATTAAAATTGTTTCTGTAAAAATTAAAAAATGGTGAAAATGGACGTGTTTTAACCTTGCAAAATTATGAAAAAAAACTTACAGAAAAGATTATATATATATATATATATATATATATATATATATATATATATATATATATATATATATATATATATATATATATATATATATGTGTATATATATATATATATAGGATATCCTATCATTTAAAAAAAGATAAAATCTGATTCATACTTAAAAATTACATCAAATTTGAAACAGGTTCTTTATGACAAGAACTCAAACTTTTACGTTGCATTTTGTCCTATGTCGTAGAGAGAAATGAGATTGCTCACCAAAAACCGAATGATAAATAATTTTTGATTAGGGTGAATATTTTTTTATTTTTATTTAAATTTGAAAAAATTTGAAAAATTCACTTTACTTTTCAAGCCTTTTTCGCGGAATTTTTTGGAATTTTTCGTTATTTTTATACTAATAACGACACTTGGATTGTTTTGTAATTACGAATCTGCTCTTTATATGAACAAATAGTCATTACAATAAAATCAATACATTTAAAGTTACACAATATAACCCTGAATGCCGTAAGCATAGCAAGGACCGCTGAGAGATTAAGTAGTTTTCTAAAAATATATATACGTTTCTTTTCATTATCTACAATTTCCACTGAAAAATTAAAATGTTCAAGTTGCGTGCCCAGCCCGATGTATTTAAATGAAAAAAAAAATATGTTTTACTATATATTAATTTTTTGATAATTCTTGCTTTATTGTTTTAAATTAAGAATAATATCCTTGAGTGCATATTTTGAAATGAAAATAAAAAGAAATAATTTTTCTTAAACAGTTTTTGTTATTACAACATCGCATAAAATTACCAGCAATCCGTTATATTAATAAATGAAATTTAATACAAATTATTTCGTTGTTTGCATTTCATTTTTAATATAAATAATGCCCTTTTGGTAAAATAATTAATTAAATAGATTCAAAATGCCCCAAAAGTGTTACGGTAAATAATTTTATTGCACTTGAAATGACGGTAGTAATAAGGGCAAACTTCGATAATAACGGTAAACTTAGAAATTTTGTTACACTTGAAATTATAACAATTTCGTTTTAATTTATCAACAAATTAGGTACATTCGATAAAAGAATCTACAGGTTATTGTAAATTTAGAAATACCTCTATTCATATATCCCAAATTTATTAAAAAAATGATTTCTCCATTTGAAAATTATTTCGAGAATTTCAATACTAACAGAAGATATTGGAAAAAATAGATTCAATGGACCCGTCATTTTTAGTGAAATAAGCTATGGTCTAATAGAAATAATTAGACAGGAGGAAATTTGCAATTATCCCGGAAAAAATGAAACAAACTCCAAACCAGTACAAAATTACTTCGAAAATTTGTAAATTTTATTCAAGCGAAAAAAAACTTTAAATTTAGTGTAAATATTAAGTTTTGAAAAAAAATTACAAATTATGAATTGATCTTCTATCTCATTTATTCTAAAGAAGTCATGTCTAGCGTTATCTAAGTACAACTTTGTTTCCTATACTATTGTCTGATAAATACGATTACAGAAATATATCTTCATATTTCGGTACACTTTATGCTTTCTTACCTAAACCATTCTCAATTCATATTATAAACGAGTTAAAGAACAATAAATGTCTTGCTTTTTCTTTGTCTTGTCACAACATAAAAGGTCTGTAGGATGCTGGGATTTGTTCTTCCCATGATTTTTATTACAATTATTGTGAATTTATTTAACTCTCCTGTTATTGTTCTCGAAACAGATGCCCTCCCAATCTCATTCTTTCTCTGTGTGTGTTCTTTATTCTGTAACTTCCGAATATAATTATTTACAGCATTGACAGAAAATGCTTTTAATAATTATTTATTCCAATTATTAATATTTTGGTAAGTCATCGATTTTGTGTTTCGTTGTGCATTTTGTGCCTGGATTTTAAGAAAATAGAAAGTATGAAATCAATATCAAAGTCATAGTTAATATGACCGGCGTAATTACGCACTAATGTCTAGCAACAATGACCTTTTTTCACAAAATTACATTGATTGGTATGATATTATTGGAAGGTAATGAAATGAATGTAATTAAATGTAGTGAAATATTTGAAATGTTAGTAATGAAATGGTTTTCTGCTTCATTAACCGCTCCAAAAATTTAATTATGAAGTTGATGGAGGTTCACCATCGGTTGTTACTTTCATGGTGTTAATTCAAATTGCTGTCTATTTTTTATACTATATTATAAATTGTTTTTTGTTTTAAGTTTTAAAATCATTTGTTTCCTTTTGTGCTTACATATTTTCAACGTATAAATAAATTGACAAGTTGGATTCAAAATTTTAGAATCATTAAATAATGAAATAATATGTTATATTCTGTTAAAAATTATGAATAAGAATAAGAATATTTATTTTTATGGACATTAAAAAATCATAAATCAATATATTACCTCGACAATATAAATTAGTCACAATGCTGGCATTGATTATCCCCTTCATCTAAAAAATATTATTTTAATGTAAAATCACTTTAAAATAATATTTTTTATAAGAGCGCTTCCAAATTCAAATTTGTATTGCAAATATTTTTACAAAACTAAAACAAAGCAAATATAAGTAAGATTTCCTTCACGAAGATTGCATTTTGCTATTATAAATCTTTGACCATTACTAGTGAACCGACGATCTGTAATTTCGGTGACATTTGAAACTTTATAGAAAATGAGAATTTGTGACAGTTAATCACTGAGAGGTTGAATCTATAAATGACTTTGTAAAGTTGTATGGAGTTTATTCATTAAGAACTTCTGAACATATGGCTGCCACAGTTTATTTGCAATTATTTAACTTAATTCCTTTTTAAACTAGTAATAAAAAAATTTAATTTAAAACAAAATATTATTTTACGAAAGTCCGACAACTTTGTTAAAAGAATCAACAATTCCGTTGAAATGGAAAAAAATGTATCATCTTCAAATATGGCATGAAATACTTATATCATTTCTGGAACTAATATTGTAGAGGGTCACTGCAGCTGATAAAAATAAGTGCATGAAGAATCAATATACCACGAAAAATCATCACGAAGAATCAATGTAGCATGAACAATTATCAATTCACTAGTTAGTATTTGTTCTATGGTTTCTATAGAAAAAATACATTTTATTAAGTATACAAATCCCGCATGTGATAATTTGGGATCGCAATGCGTTTTCAATCTATGGCTAATTAAATTAGTCATTTTAAAAAAATGCAAGGTCAAAAGTAAATGTTTCAACCACGTAGGTTACACTTCCTGAAAATGTTCTCATCTAATTACGGGCATTAGCTCTAAATGAGTTCGGTTTTCTTTTAGTTTGCGGAACTCATATGTTCAAAAAGCTTTGGAGCTTATGGTAATGTAGAAATGTAAGTATATTAATAATCTAAATATGAGTATAGCAAATTAAGATTAATAGCTGCACAATCATATTTATTTTATGGAAACTTGCAAAAATATATTCACCGTGCTATTGATATTATGACGTAAATAAATGACATTTTTAAGAATATATGAAAAAAACAAATATATATATATATATATATATATATATATATATATGTATGTATATATATATATACATTTTTTTTTTTTTTTTTTCTTTTATTTTTCTTTTTTTTTTCTTTTTTTTTTGCTTTTTTTTGTTTTGGAACATCGTTAAACTATTAGTGAACTACACGTGTCCGTGAAAAGGGGTATTTATTCATTACTCAATTTACGTCTTAAAAACATTTCATCATTATATAATTTAAATTAATGAAAAGAGTTATAAATACGTAAAATATGAAATACAAATTCTCTGTACTACATACTACATGTTATTAAAGTTAATTTTCAAATGTCTACTACTATACTACTATTGTACTACTATTGTACTACTATAATAATACATACTCTGTACTACTATAATAATAAATGCTTACGCTTTCTCCGTTCTTGGCGATATGTATACATACAGAACACATATATCAATACATAACTAAGGACGTGAAATTGTATTAAAATTTCAAGATAAATAGTGTCATATATTACAACACGTTACTTAAATTAAATTCGTTTATCATGGGTATCATTTCCCCTCTACTTTTTTCAACAATAAGAATAAAAATATAAGAAGTATATTTGAAAATAGTTAAAAAATTCGTCCAAATATTTACTGTAAGTGTAGAAAATAATCACTTTCTAGTAAACGTATTCCACGAACCCCGTGTTTTCATCAAAATAAGTGAAGGATCACTAATGTCTTTCCCCCTCAATGTGAACATCATTAATCACACGAGTTCCGACTTATATTATACGTCAAAGGGCATCGAACTCAGTTTAGCCTATTGAGAGATCGTGGCACTAATGAGCCGAAAGATTACTTCAACGATACTTCGTGATTTTCACATAAAAGTAAGAACGCTAAAATTTCCTCTCATGCGAAAAAAATATATTCTCCGCGTAAATAAATTTCATATTTTCTATAAGTGTTTAAAAATTAATTTAATTTAAAATATTGAATAATTATTGAAAATGCTTATACATATCCACACGTACGCACAAAAACATACACACACACACACACACACACACACACACACACACATATATATATATATATATATATATATTATTATATATATATATATATATATATATATATATATATATATATATATATATATTATATCTTTAGAGGTATGCGAAGACTTAATAATAAGCATCTGATAAACATCACTATAGTTATAGCTATGTAGTTAACTAATAGTAACATTTACATTTATTTATTTACAACAATAATACAGTAACATTTATATTACATTAAGAATAATACCCTTAGTTTGTATACATTCATGTTTACCATAATGCTGTATTATCTTAGCGCTTAACGTTACCAACATCTCCGGAACTGCACTAATTGCGTATTGTTAGACCAGTAATTCTAAAGTAGCAAATTCAAGGACAAAACAAGATTATGTTCAGTTACATCGATTTAATTGTATTAGTCAATAAACATTAGGTAACATTAGGCACATTAGTAGATATGATAGGTTTAGGAATAAGCATAGAACATTTTTGCAAAAAAATATTTGAAAACAATTATTTGTACCTGTGCATGAAGAAAAATAGATTTGTAGTTAATCGAGCATTGTTAAGAGATGCTATTAATTGAATAGTTTCTTCTAAAATACATCTAACAGCGATATAGTAATTGATGTTTCATCACCAGACAACAACGGATATGATATCTATTTATTGTTATCCGCTTTTAAATATTTTTATTCATCGCTACATGGCCGATGTGATTCGTGCCGCAAAACTTATAGACTTAATTTCCGATGTGCCTTTTCTATTTTAATCCGGTGTACTATATATAGATGTACGATATCCGGAAAGTCCATTTAAATTGAATAGATTTTTAAACAAACTTATTAAAAGGTATTTTAAAAAATATACTTTTAAAGTACTGAAACTTACTTCGTACTTTTAAAGTAAAGAAATTATAAATTCTAATGTTCAAAATTTCAAAAAATTACTTATATACTGAGAAAACATTTTAACGTCTAACAAAATCTAGTTTAACTTTATGTCTAAATATATGTCTTTTCACAGCACGAAATATAGAAAATAAATTAAAGAAGAAATTTCGTGTATGAAATCACTTTTTCAATATATTTTCTAAAAAAGGATCTTTAATTTATATACTATTTTAGTAGATAATCATCAAGTTTTTCAGACTAAGCTTTAATAACTGAAGATACATTTGTTCATTTTAATATAACTAATTATCGTCATAAAGTTATTTATATCAGTAAACGGCTAATTATATAATTACCAGTTTATTGATAATCACTTTTGAAGGTAATATTGGAATTAAATTAGATTTGGAAACCACTAAGCTTTTAAATACAGAACTCACATAAACTCGTGTGATTAATGATGTTCACATTGAGGGGGAAAGACATTAGTGATCCTTCACTTATTTTGATGAAAACACGGGGTTCGTGGAATGCGTTTACTAGAAAGTGATTATTTTCTACACTTACAGTAAATATTTGGACGAATTTTTAAACTATTTTCAAATATACTTCTTATATTTTTATTCTTATTGTTGAAAAAAGTAGAGCGGAAATGATACCCATGATAAACGAATTTAATGTAAGTAACGTGTTGTAATATATGACACTATTTATCTTGAAATTTTAATACAATTTCACGTCCTTAGTTATGTATTGATATATGTGTTCTGTATGTATACATATCGCCAAGAACGGAGAAAGCGTAAGCATTTATTATTATAGTAGTACAGAGTATTTATTATTATAGTAGTACAATAGTAGTATAGTAGTAGACATTTGAAAATTAACTTTAATAACATGTAGTATGTAGTACAGAGAATTTGTATTTCATGTTTTACGTATTTATAACTCTTTTCATTAATTTAAATTATATAATGATGAAATGTTTTTAAGACGTAAATTGAGTAATGAATAAATGCCCCTTTTCCCGGACACGTGTAGTTCACTAATAGTTTAACGATGTTCCAAAACAAAAAAAAGCAAAAAAAAAAGAAAAAAAAAAGAAAAATAAAAGAAAAAAAAGAAAAATAAAAGAAAAAAAAGAAAAATATATATATATATTTATATATATATATATATATATATATATATACACATATATATATATATATATATATATATTTGTTTTTTCATATATTCTTAAAAATGTCATTTATTTACGTCATAATATCAATAGCACGGTGAATATATTTTTAAACGGGGCTTTAATTATTTGAAATGTACATCAACTGACACAATTAAAATATCAACAAGTTTATAATTATACGATTTTTAGGAAACTGAACGAAATTTGATATTCCGTATCTGTCAGTTTCTCGTTCCTTCAATTTTAAGAGATCATGTAAATTTTCAGATTTGTTTCCCATCTAGACGCAGCCCGTCAATTATTTAATCATCAGCAGACATCTTACTGTTTAAGTCCAATTAATTCGATGTCATAACGCCATATTAAAAAAAACATTATTAGTATTTTATTATCTTTTTTATTTCATTGTTTTATTTGTTTTTAATAGTTTATTTGGTTCCGGAATTGATGACATAATAATTAGATACATAACATTAAAAGAAGATGGTTTAACGTGCCATTTATTTAACTAAAACATTTTTAATTTCATTTAAATACTTCTCTTAGCTCTCATATCCTTTTGAAATATCAACAATTCTGATTTTATTAGTAAACAAGTGTCGTGCTTTTAATTATTCTTTTTAGCTGCGGAGAATTAAAACTGACTAAAATAACTTTTACAATATGTCTGGCCTGGAAGCGACCTCCTGCAACCTGCGCGCGATGTCCTCATCTCGTGCTTCTACGACTACGCCTCTCATTCGGATGGGATCCGTTCGATTTATATTGATGTCGAGGTCTTAGGCTTGATTTCTTTATGGAAATGCTATGTAGGACTGGAGGGTCATACGTTGGAACTCAAGGAGTAGGCGCATCTTTTGCTCCGCGTCTCCCTCTGCACTCACGGTTTTCAGTCTTCCCTTATTATAGGTAATCTCCTTCGTCATGAGGGCCACCGGGCTCATCAATCTTGCGACCCTTCAGGAAACCCTCTCCATAGTGCCGGCGTTCTAGTTGAGGCTTCCATCTCGTAGTTGATTCCTTCGAGAAGTAGTCTGGCTTCCTCAATATGGCTTGTACTACGAGCACCATAAGGTCGAGCACCATAAGGCCGATGGAGGAGAGTTGAAGTCCAATTCCTCCGCGTTTGTATCCTCCTCTAGTTCCATATCGTCGGGTTGTCCTTCTGAGGAGCCACTGATTACGTATCTGGTCGATGAGTATGGCTCTTCCTCCATTGTTGCGTTTATGTTAATGTTAAAAACTGCTGTCTTTTCTAATTAAAAATGAAGGAGAAAGTAACAAAAAATATTAATAAGTTCACTTTAATGTTAAAAGGTTGGCAACTTATAAAACCCGCCACTTTTTTCAACCAATTTCTGTAATGTTATAGAAGCTTCTAAAATATTTATTATAGGGTTTATAAAGAGTGCAGCATTCGAACTTCTGTTCAGTAATTGAGTAATTGGCGAATTAAAAATGAATTAAAATTTTCGAAGTGAACTTAGAGACACTTCTTCATGAAAGTCGTTTAGGGCGAAAAAACAGAGAAGCATCACGCAATATATACACAACGATGGGTAAAGGTTTGCTCTCTTATGACACAGTTAAGTACTGGTTTCAAAGATTCAAAGAAGGGAACTTTGACCTATCCGATATACCTAGTCGAAAGCGATCTCCTAGAATTGTTTTAGAAAAATTGAGGAGCCTTATTGAAACAGATCCCAGATTAAGTTAGTGTTGCTTTACAAAGCTATTTTCATGCTCTTATAGTGCAATGGAAAAAAAACTTCATGCTTTGAGATATAAGTGGAAATATTCCGTTTGGCTACCACATGAGCGAACACCCTTTCTACTTCAGAGGGGAGCTAATGTGTGCTTGGAGCTGTTGAGTTCCCATTATACTAACGAAAGACTAAAGTATCTGGTTACAGGAGATAGAAAGTGGATGGCTAACATTAATTCTTAGCATAAACGTCAGTGGCTAGGAGCTGGAGCAAAAGGTGTAGCTAGACCAAAATAGAATATTGACCAAAAGGTATTTTTGAGTTATTCTTAGGAGAAATCTGAAAAGAGAAAAGGAGAAATAAGTTAACAGTACAATTACATCTAATATTGTGAACAATTGAGCGTAGTAAAAGTAGCACGTGAAAAACTACTTTTATGTTACTCCATCCACCGTACTTTCCAGATCTTCGCTGTCTAATTACCATCTGTTTCGATCTCTGTCTAATAATTTACGTAATAGAAAATTTAAAGACGGAAGTCAAATCAAAATCGTACTTCACCTGTTTTTCAATCCAGGGCTTAAAGATTTCTACAAGGACCTTTGGCTGAACTTTGGCTCTGTCTACACGTTAGCGACAATTGTTAGATACTGACGGTAATTATATAATTAAGGATTGATATATATATATATATATATATATATATATATATATATATATACACATATACATATACATATACATATACATATACATATACATATACATGTACATGTACATGTACATATACATATACATATACATATACATATACATATACATATACATATACATATACATATACATATACATATACATATACATATACACGTATACGTACACGTACACGTACACGTACATATACATATATATATATATATATATATATATTTCCTCTATTAGGCATATATAGTCTTTTCATAATTGTGGGTTGTATATCATTAGGATATGATTGGTGCAGGTGTATCATAAGAATGCAGTTGGTTACATATACATGTTAGTATTTTTGTAAATATTGATAGAAGTTTTAAGATCCTTTTATTTTTTGAAAATCAGGTTCTTGATTACCAGGTACCTAGGAATTTACCTGACTTAATTTTGAATTATGAATTTACGGATTAATGAATTTACGGATTTGGTTACATAATTATTTAATTTCCACGTTTGAGTTCGTATCATAACAATGTAATTCAGTGTCCAAGTACATAATATTAGAAAAAATAATCTACAGCATATTATTGAAAAATTTAAAACTATTATAGGCAATAACATTAGGATATAGTGAGGAAAAATTAATCCGTATCCAGTTATGTTACGAATAATTATTATTTCGGATATGAAATAAACTATTTACAAAATTAATGCTGCAAATTTTAACTCATTGGCGGAAAATGACAGCAAAGCATATTTAAAAAAAATTACCAAAACCATCAAAAGCCGCATCGGTCGACAATTAATCTTAAAAAAATCTGATATCATTTAACTAACTGTCAATATACGCTTTACGTGCATATTAAAAGATTTAATGTTTAGAAGGCTTAATTTCTACTGTTACTTACAACAAAAAATCCACGATAATAAAGGAAGGGGGTTTTTTATGACAAAATGATAGTGGATAACATAAATTATACCGGGGTATGTGAGTATGTACATATGTAAGTATGTAGGTAAATGCTACCATTCGTGTACTGTTCGTATGCTTTAAAAGGGTCGTGATAATTAAATAATTATCAGACTGCTTCAGGGTATTTTTTGTTTTGTAGTGTTTATCTTCATAACTACATAATTATGCACATGGAGTTATATATGTACATACATAATTCAGTATGTATATTCAGATTTCTAAAACCATGCTATTCTCTAGAAATAAACGAATATATTTCAGACTCATTTCTTTTTTCCGTATATTATAAAACCATTGGCAAGCTGAGAGAAAGCTGTTATTGCTATGGTTGTGTTGCTCAACAGTTCAGAGACCATCCTTTTCTATTATAACCCAGATAAGTTGAATGCTCTTGAAGTGATATGTTCAAGTTATGCTTGTGACATAATGCCAGTGCAGTTGATGTAATAAACTGACTGCACCATTTTTATTACCGTGATTCAACCACGGCTTAATTTTGATAATCAGCCTTTATCTATCTATATTTGGGACATAGGCCTTCAAAATATATGCCGCCACACAGTCTTCCGCCTTTCACTTCCAAATACATTCCTCCAACTTTTTTAGGCAGTCAATCCACCCGGCTGGAGATCGTCTACAATGAATTTTGGAGTTCGTTCCCACTTGAGGAATTTCCCCCACCACTCCATCGGTTATCACCCCCACCCCATCGGTTGTTGATTTTTCGGCAAATATGACCTGCCCATTACCATTTGAGTATACTTATATCAAGCGTTATGTTGACTACTTTAGTTCTACATAGGACTTCCGCATTTTGGATTTTATCCTTGAGAAACATTCGAGTGTAGATCTTACCATCACTTACTAAACGATTTTAAATATGCAGATTAGGCTGGCCATCAATGTCCGTATTTCAGGGCCGTATAGACGGAACGCACTGATTGTAAACCTTCGCCGTTAGCGGTTGTAGAATCAGCAATGCTAAGTTTTCATGCAATTTCCTACACGCTTTCTAGCACAAACGAATTATCTTGTCTATTTGTTTCTTGAATATATAGTTTTAATTATCAAATACTAAAATAAATTTCTGTTAAGAACAACAATTTAAATGAGACGTGAGGATCTCAGAATATCAAGTAAATGATTTGAAAGTGATGTTCTAAAAATTGTTTTCGCTACTAACTTTAAAAATCACGGAGATACCAAATCAAACTTCTTCTAAGCATTATCATATAAATATAAAGACAAAATTTGTTTAATAGTCAAAAGATAAGACATCTCTACTCTCAAAAATATTACCGTGCACAATCGTACTGAATCACCAATGAATATGCCCTTCACAGTTCCAACAGTTTATGTGAATCCCAAAAGTACCAATTGACAGTAGATATAAGCAATTACTCGTACATATCCTAAAGAACTGGAAATAAGAATGGAATAGCACATAAAAGATTCTTACATAATTTTCCATTTCGAAAATAGTTTCGTTGCATAAGTTTTACAAATAACGTCTTATTAAAATTAAAGTATAAAACTAACCTTAGTGGCTTACGATAAAATGTTTGTGAATGTATAAATTCAAAAAAGGATGCAATGAATTCTTTAAGATTTCGGATACGCAGCGCATAAGCAACTAAGTAATGATACTAGATATAATAATACATTATTTCTTTTTAGGAGAGTGTCTAAAAATTTAGCGATACGCAATCAGGAAAGATAAAACGTTCAATAATTTTGCGACTATAATATAAAAGAAAGATAAAAGTTCTTCATAAATACGTACATATTTTAGTTATAAAATATCAAGACCTTTTAACAAGAAATAAAAATAAAAATAAATGCCCTGACTAGAGTACGTAATAACTTTGAGAAACGAGTGATTAATATCGTTCGCTAAAAACAAACGTTATTCATATTTATTTTAAATGCCTGGACTCTGACAAAAGGAATTAAAAATAAATTTTAAGTGACACCGTCCTTCGTTTTTTATTTTTGTGGCACAGACTATTACGAGGAATCAAGGTATCAGCCGTATAACGAAAATCACACAGAATATATTCGGCGCACACGACTATGTATTGATATTACCTCGAATTTAATAATGATCAGTGATATTTTGTAGGTAATAGTTTTTAAACATTTTTATGAGACTACTGAAACTATTAAATCCCTAGTTGATTTTATTTTGAGCGAAGACCAAAATAAGTTTAGGCTAAGACTACCCAAAATTGTGTGGTTAATAAATATGATAAATATAGTAGTACAAACTAAGACTACTCCTATACTACGACCATACCGGTACGTTCTACATTAACATATTGAAATGTTGCCACAATATGAACGCTAACTTAATAAAAAATTACAATAAATTGTAAAAAAAACATATTTGTTGATAGAAAAAGCAAATCGTTACACATAAAACAAACAGATATATTTAAAACTTTTATTGGAATGCATATCTAACAAGAGAAAATACCACGTATACAAGTCGTCACTTCTAAATAACTCCATTATGATTTACAGAGGATTTATTTATTATGAAATTATTTTTATTTCAATATAAAGCACATTATTAAACGTGTGTGTCAATATTAATAATTAATAAAAATATTGATTAATTAATTGTACATATTCAACGACAGCTGACGTGACGCTATAGGTAATTTCAGAATAAAATTGTGAATGAATGAAAAATTTACTTACACCATTTGTAACTAAGTCAACAGCCAGTTACCTAATTTCTTTATGTTGCTTCAGTTAAATCAATTTAGCTTTAGTTGATACAAGTTGCATTCAGTTGAACTTACATATGTACGATGACAAACGTAGAATACAACGTCTTTTTTCTATAACATCAGGCAAATTTCAAATTTATTTTTCAGCGTCTTTTAAAATTAACACATCAAAATTATCAAGTAATATAATATCATATTTTATATAACCAGGCTATCATATCCCACATCATTTTTAATTTAGTGAAAAGCTGATTCCGCTAGACACACTAAATATACGGTCGTATTGACTTTAGCAAACACATATTAATAATATTATGGAAAATGTTGGAGTCGGGAAACTCTAATTTCAAATATTTTGATGAACTTATTTTATAAATATATCCATAGTAAATTCACGCTTTTACAACTTACGGAGAGTCAAGTTATTATCCACAACACGTCATCGATGTCGAAAATATTAAATATGTATATATTAAAATGAAAATATGCATGTTTGTTCAAATAATTCCTATGTCAACAAAAAAATTGTCCCATTTTATGTTTCTCTTCAACTGCTATCAGTTTACAGTATTTTTATCATTTATATAACATAGTAAGTAACAATTATATTATATAAATCTATAGTTACAGGCCATGAAAAACATTTTTTGGGAAAATAATATTTTTCCTCGAAATTGCTAAGTAAATCAGTTTATATAGAATAGCATAAAAAATAATAAAATGACACGAAAAATATTTATAAAATATATATAATTATATCTTGTTATAAAAGTACACCGTATTTGGTTTTAAACTGAGAGTGAAATGTCTGGTCAATATATACTATTTCTCTGTATAATTAGGACTTAGTGAGCTATGAATAGTGTCTTCGTTATCTTCGGCTTTTGATTCTGCGATAAACATTCGCAGGTATTCTTAGAACATTTTCCTTATTTCGTGCATGGGGAGCAAAGATTGTGTTCATTACAGGGGCCATTTATTATAGCTTTATGACACTGATTGTAATGTTAATATTACCTCGCTCAGTTTTGTATTTTAAGCTCAGTAACTGGTGGCAATAAAATGGATATCTTTTTTCCATTCAACATTTAGTGAGATCGTTCCGAAAATCTGCTGTTCGATGTTTAATATAACTGAATCGAAAATATTACGACTTTGTCTCATTTTTAGATAAAGGCAATTTTTGCAATAATATCCTGTTGATTAGGGGGTTAATAGTCATCAAATAATCTAATATTGTTTTAGTCTTCTATGAATTACATGTAAAAATATTAAGTAAATCTGATCATCTTACACACGATGTCCGGGAATAAATATCGGACAAAGGAAGATGTCATTCGTTGACTGAAAAATAGTTGATTGTCGTTAAAGTAAAATTTAAAAGATGGCTCTTTTTCAGAAAATTGAGAATAATATTCAAAATTATTCGTCCTCTTTTTCGTACACACGATACTTGCGGATATATTCAGCGCCGCTCATGGGAATAACCCGCAAACATCTACGAAGACGTCTATCTGTCCGGGTAAGCACCGCGCTCCAGGCAAGTATTTTGTGTGTTATAAACAGTTCTGCGTAATATATTTTTTTGCACTCAATTAGAAAAAGGGCGTGTTCACGTTTTATTTTAACGACAATTTATTCCTTTATAGTCAACGAATAGCGTAGTTCTTTGTCCGACACTTATTCCCGTGACACCGTGTATTTTACGAAGCTATACTGCTATAAAGTTATGAAAGAAAATGGTCTTCAAGGTGGATATAATATCAACTCAGAGTATATTTTTATTATTTTTCGACTAATATTTCTAAACGACTTGACAAAAATAAATCTGAATATAGGTCAGAATAAGGGACACGAATGAGTCCACCTTACATATCATTGCCGAATATTGTACAATCAACCGGGATAACTTGGAACCAGTGGTGTAACATTGGACTATTCTATGAAAAAGTGTTCATGATTTATTTGCAATATACTGTAATATAGAACTAGTACTGTGATTTTCTCTTTATATAGATATTCCAAGTCTGAGTTTTGAAATAATTTGCCATGTTTATTGCTTTTATAAAGCACATCTCTTTTAGATTTTGAAATGTGTACCTGTGCGGTGGGTCGTAACATTGGTCCGATCCAATATTCTACATATTAATATTTTCTATGTTTATTTTCGTCTTGGTAACTATGGACTACATTTTCATATTGACGTTTTTTGTTTAATTTAACCTTGTGGATAATTAGCTATTTGGTTGGTACATTTATTATGTTTACAATGACAATTTTAATTTACTTTAGGAATCCCGCGAAAGAAAATAGTTTTGCTGGGTGTACAGAAGTACGGAACCATAACTAATTACTCTGTAGAAAACTAAATAAAATCCAAGTTAAAATATTGGTCCAGGGAATTAAGCTAAAGATGCTTCTAAAATATATAAAATCCCCAGCAGTTCCTTGATTTTAAAGCTTAAAAAGAAACACGACAAGATTGTAGGTCGCGATCAGTGTTTAACTATCCAGGAGAAAATAACTTTTAGGGAACAGATACTTGCAATAAAGTATTTGGGCATTGGTATTATTCATGATTCAAGGGCCGTGATAAAGAAATATTTAGACTAAAGAGAAAAAATATTTTCTTTTTCAACAACAATGGGTATATTGTTATATAATATACCCGGCTATGAATGCTAAATGCAAACTTTTTCTCCACAGAAACATTAGGTTTCTGTCTGTCGCCAAAAAAAATACCCCACAATATTTTAAACCTTAAGAAAAAGGTAGAATTACTAAATTTTATCGATCATCTTGAAAAAATAGAAGTTATTTTCCCGGCAACATATATAAAATGAATGAAATTTAATTTTGCGACGACCCATGCAATAAAGGATGTAGTAGAGATGATCCACTCCGTATCCAGATCTTTTAAGAAATGGTATTTTAGAGTTGTTTATTGTGGAAACGCCGCAAGATAGTTCATATTTTTTTTTATTTTTAAGTGAAAAAACTGATGGTTGGTTGTGTAAATCTCCAAAATTGTCTAAAATGGCTGTATCGAAAACAGAACAGAATCTACACTATTTTTACGAATGACTGGACTTATTCCATTGTTGGACAAGAAAGAAGAGACAGAAGTGCTTCTGTGTGATAAATTAAGTGCTCACCTCATCGTTAGAGTGTAGGAATTATGCAAAGATCACAACATAAAATCTATCTGATGAAAATTTATCTTTTATAATCTTATAGTATTCAAAAGCATTTTTGAATAAATCAATTCTGTAGTCTTATGTTTCTTATTTAATTTATGAAAAAAAATATTATTATATTAAATTAATTAAGCTAAATAGTGGTCCAAAGTGTCTCCATTTGTCTGCAAAGATTTTTTTATAATGAGTCAACTTTCTCCTATCTATCAGCAGCGTAAGTCATTAGAAATATAGCGTATCTCTATTGCGTTTCGTAAGACCATACTATGCTGACGTGTTAACAACGTATTTTTCCCAAGCAACTACTCCAGTCGTCTTAGAGCCAAACCGACAATGCGTACGTTGAACGAGTCCTAAATGCTTTGATCAGAGCTAAGAGTGGCATGCGCTGTAAATTAAGCAAAACCTTTCTAACTTACTGGACACACAATGAAACCCGTTTCGATGGAAAAAATGTCAATACACCCAGATATTTCCTCGTATAAATCAGTTTCAGGAATAAGGTTTTCGGATTCCAACTAGCCCCAGTAAACCGGGCCCTGGCGTTAAAAGCGACTGTCGTCCTCTCCTCCGATGTACCGCGCCTGTGGCATGTAGTTCCGCCGTGTGACGAGGACCATACCCAGTATGTGATCTGGCCCCGTAAACTAATTCGCCTATCAAAACAATCGGCTTCCTCGCTAGTCTACTCTTGAAGAGGACATCTTTGAAACTTTGGGGATTACGCTAAGTTTATTCCTATTGCTTCAGACAAATACCTTGGCGGGGAACTCCAATCCAGTTTTCTATTTCATGTCGGGTCGCTCCTTCGAATATTAGTAGCATATCGTCTGCTTAAGGGATTATCCCGCATCCTTGAAGATGTATTACGAAAATCCCATCGAAAGTTGTATTCCACAAAATTGGACCAGGCATTGAGCCTTGCAAGCAGCCCCTGGGTAAAAAATTCCTAACTTTTATGTCTCTATCCTGCAAATAAATTATTTCATCGTAAAATTAATCCATAATCAATTGGCGGAGGTCGTCTGACACTTCCCGGGGCTCTAACATAGTCACCAACCTGATCAAATAACTGGTCACCAGTCATTAGCAAACAGGCCAAATATATACGGAAAACACCAAAAACGTAATTTTCTGGGCACGCGCACTACCCAGGACAAAGCAGTAGAAATCGCATCTAAAGTGGATACTGCGGATCGTAAACAGTGCCGGCTGCAGAACCTCACTGAAAGAGACAACTTTGCCAATAACCGCGCCGCTATTACACTCTTGAGCAACATCCCGAAGGTCGAAAAGAGCATAATGCGTCTATAGATCATTGGATTACTACGCGATTTCTCGTTACTCTTCATGTAAGCCTTCTCATTTTCCCGATCTTAGGAGTGATCCTCACGCAAGTGTTGGTTAAAAACCGCTAATATCTCAGGCGTTATTTTGCCCCAAATTACCTTAAGGATTTTATTGACAATCTCATCTATGCCTGAAAAGCGTACTTTTGCATACTATTGAATGCCCTAATACGTTGTCAGTTTTATTAAAGACTTCGAAAAAAAAAACAATCTGATTTTCATCCCCAAAAAAGCCAGTAATAATAGTCTATTTTGTAATGTGAACAATGTCTGTTGCAATATCTTCATCAAACTCATTTCAAAAAACTTAATTTTAAGTTCTAAAATTTATCTGTCAGGTTGAATTTCCTGGAAAACTCATTCTTAAATAGGAAACTGTGTAAAATTGATATGGAATGAGTATTTCAAATGGAGTCTAAGCAATTACTGTAAGCAAATCATGGTTTACCCCCTTTAATATTCTTTTTTGTGCTCAGTTAAAAGTTAAATAAAATTACAATCGAGAGTGTATCATGTGTATAGAATCTTGATTTAATTATCGATTACTACCTCATATATGACAATTATACCTTTGAAATATGTAAGAAGATCCTAAAGGATTCCAAAATTCTTCTTGCGACATTTGTCATCCTAAATGAAAAATTAAGTATTGAATAATATCTTTGATTTCGCATGTACTATGACTTTATCCTCATATTCAATAATTTCTTGACATCGAATGTATTTTGACTTTATTTAACCCCTTTACTTTAACAATATTGAAATGAATCAAACAT
Organism: Druceiella hillmani; assembly: GCA_039881145.1. Lineage (NCBI taxonomy): Eukaryota > Metazoa > Arthropoda > Insecta > Lepidoptera > Hepialidae > Druceiella > Druceiella hillmani. The sequence goes on along the minus strand of JAYKKI010000050.1, from coordinate 953,332 downwards.
CTGATTATCATAAAAAATATGTAGAGAAATTTTGGAAAAAAATATTAAAAAAGTTCAACAAATTTTTACAACACAAAAAGTACGCTTAGTGTTCTTATTTGTTTTCAGGGTCATGTCATGACATGATCAGATATAAATCCCTTCTACTCCAAGGAAAATTGCTTCCAATCATGCATTTTTGGCATTAAGAATTAACAACATTAATAATTTCTCGGTTTTAGTTATGGTGGCGCTTTATGAAAAAGTCGATTTCGTCAAAAAAAGATTATTCCATTTTCCTAGGATGTACAGATTATGCAGCGAACGCTTATTTACATGAAATATTTTATGTACATAACTAAAGAAAATTCAATTTTCATAGTGAAAGAAAGAGAACGTAAATTACTAGCTTCACTGCCTAGCATTCAATAGTTTTATAAAAAGAATAAGTAGTATCGTATCGTAGTCAATTCATTCTTAAAATAAAATAGGCCATTTATACCTATAGTATCAAATTAGTGCAACTCGTGAAGATAAAATGCTTAACACGGATACCATACTAGTAGGCTATCAACTATAGAATAGATATGGGCAAAGTTTAATGGTTATACTTCCGCAAATGTAAATTACACCGTTAAAAGTATAATTTTATTTCATTCTTACGTCTGGAATCAGACGTACCTAAAACTACTAAAAAAAGACATACTAACCAAAAATTTGATTAACGCATTGTAAATTTACCATAATACCAGAATATAAGGTTTTATATAAAACAGTTTTTGTTTCTTTAAGAAAATTTTCAAATCTCGTGCTTCTACGACTACGCCTCTCATTGGGATGGGAACCGTTCGATTTATATTGATGCCGAGGTCTTAGGCTTGATTTCTTTATGGAACTGCTCTGTAGGACTGGGGGATGATACGTTGGAACTCAAGGAGTAGGCTCATCCTTTGCTCCGCGTCTCCCTCTGCACTCACGGTTTCCAGTTTTCCCTTATTATAGGTAATCTCCTTCGTCATGAGGGCCACCGGGCTCATCAATCTTGCGGCCCTTCAGGAAACCCTCTCCTTAGTACCTACCGGTGTTCTAGTTGTGGCTTCCATCTCGTAGTTGATTCCTTCGAGAAGTAGTCTGGCTTCCTCAATATGGCTTGTACTACGAGCACCATAAGGCCGATGGAGGAGAGTTGAAGTCCAATTCCTCCGCGTTTGTATCCTCCTCTAGTTCCATATCGTCGGGTTGTCCTTCTGAGGAGCCACTGATTTCGTATCTGGTCGATGAGTGTGGCTCTTCCTCCTTTGTTGCGTTACGGACTTTAATCACCTTCACAATTAATGCTTCATCGGCCAACACTTTCCGCGGCAGGCCCGTTGGACTTAGAGGGTTTCTGTCTTTTCCCCCTTTATGGGGGGCTGATCATCCCTCGCACTCATATAATAAGTAATGTAAGTATTTTATTTTATAATTTTCATAAAAAATATATCTTATCTATACTAACAAAGTATTAAGCGATGGTTCGGCTGCTCCTTAAATTATTTAGAAGATAAGGATCAAATCTACCTATACATTTTGTATTGCAAAGAAGAAAAGAAGAAAAATAAATAAGCTAATCTAAATTACCAAAGTATTAAGAGATGGTTCGCGCTGTCTTCTAATAATTATTTAAAAAAGAAGATCCTACCTACTAAATATTATATAACTAGAAAGAGAAAGAATATAAATAAAAAAAGAGAAGAAAAAATATAGTTATTGCGCAAAACAAAAAGGCGGGGGATGCCTGATTCTGCTGATTCCGGCTTTTAAGTTTAATAAAATAAACTATACCAAACACTTGGAAGTTAGCTCTAGTACTATGTAATCAAGTTTAAATGTGTTCTTCATACCGATATATAAGTAGTTGCGACTATACGGACACTTATATGTGAGGGTAGTAGGGATTTTAATTTTTTCGCTTTTTCAATATATCTTCACAAATTATTAGTATTTTATGCCAATTATAATCACTTACTCGATAATTCCTAGTATTTGCAAATGGGGTTCTCTTCGGAAAACGGTCGAATTCCGGAGATATAGGACTTAAATCCACACAGTTTACCGGTCACTTCACCAAACACAACACATAAATGTAAATTTAATACAATTATAAATGTTAATATTTATATTTTAATATATCACCCAACACGTTATACACTAGACTTTTTTGCGATTCGAACACATATTTTATTTGATTTGAATCGGGTTTTTTGGCGGTAATTATCTATTTAATGAGTAAACCTAGATATTATAAACTAAGTATTCACTATGTCCCGATGTTCAGACTGGTTGCACAGCCTGTGGTCACGGGAAGACAAGATGTATAGGAGTCACCGCTGCGACGCGGGAGTGTTTTTCAAAACTACCCCCACTTGGTTGATTGTAGAAATCTAAGGCGCGTTCACACTAGACCTACACACTACACTGACGGTGTCATGACACTTGGATTTATGTACACATCGCGAACACCTAGTTGCAATCACTGGATTCCAAGTCGCCGAGAGTTTGAATCCGTCTTCACGGTTGAAATTTGGATGTTTTTTTAATTTCAATCGCTTCCCGTATAATCCTCTTGAAATAATGAGGCTCAGAAGAAATAATCTTGGGGCCATGAAGTTCGATCCAGTGATTGGGCCCCGAATCAACTAAGTGTTCTGCTATAGCAGACTTATTTATCTGGCGGTTCTTCACAGCTGCTATGTGTTCCTTCATGCGTTCGGCGATTGTCCTTTTTGTCTGACCTATGTAGGAAAGACTGCAGCTGCAGTCGATTTTATAGACACCTGGCTTCTGCAGTGGAATTACGTCCTTTGGTGTCCGCAGCTGCTTGGCCATTGTTGTAAGAGGGGTGTATATCGGTTTTATTGAAAACCGTCTGAGTAGGTTTCCAATCTTATCCGTCACCCCTTTTACATAAGGTAGAAAAGCCGGTTGTCTGATCGCGTCGGCGTGTTTAATTCCAGTGTGCTTAGCATGCAATCTCCGTGTTCTGTAGCCATTCATATTTAGTACCTCCTGGACATGCTGTAGCTCATTCTGTAGATGTTCAGGGTCACAGAGGTCATGAGCTCTGCGCGTTAGTGTGGAGACTACTGACTGAAGATGAGCAGGATGGTGATGTGATGCAGCGTTTAAGTATCTGTCTGTGTGAGTCGGTTTCCGGTATACAGTGTGAGCCAACGTTCCATCAGGTCTCGCCATTATCTTTACGTCCAAAAATGCCAACGTCCTGTTCTCCTCCAGCTCATAGGTGAACTTAATCCGAGGATGAATCGAGTTGAGATATTCATTCACCTCGCTAGCACTTCGGATCCTTCTGTCCAGGATACAGAAAATGTCGTCCACTTACCTCTTCCATAGTTTTATACCACAGGCCGCACTGTCGATCAGCTGTTCGAAATATTCCATCCAGATGTTGGCAAGTGCTGGGGCCACCGGACTACCCATAGCGACACCGTCGATGTGAAGATAGTACTGACCCTGGTACAAAAAGAAGTTTCCGTCCAAACAATGTTCCAAAAGTTTCCCATATTGGTCTGGTAATTCGAGATCAGCATCTGTCTGACCACATCAAGACAGTCTTTTAACGGAAATTTTATACACTGTTCTTTAATATTTTCAGGGAAAACAATAAGAAAGGACCAATAGAAATATTCTTAAAGACGAAGCGCCCGTAACCGTGTCCGTATCTGACGGCTGTCGGCGACAGACGCAATAACTGTCACTATATACAATAATTGTAATTTACTGATGGAATTGGTCCAATTAAACAAATATAAATACTAAAAGCAATTAAAATTGACGATTCGATTTTGCCATCGTCCGCCACACGTTACTACAGTTTTACAGGCCTAAAACTAATTTGACGTCTGTATATAAATGAAGTAAATACATTTATGAGTCTAATCGAAAATTTCTATAATTTTCTGACAACAGAATCATTTAGAATGCTCCAAAAATATCACATTTTTTGTCACATTTTTTATCGGTGCGAAGATAAACAGCGTATCAACCCATTTATATTGAAATAAAAATTAAATAAATAATTCAATATGAAAATATTAGCCTTTGGTTTTTAAGGTATATGATAACCTCCGATAATTTATCATTTTGAAAATACGCTGACATTCTCACTTGTCAAAACCTACATGATCCTATCCCGTCAAGCTGGAAACTTGAGTTATGGCATAATTTTAGGTCTCGTATAGCAAATAAATGATTTAATAGGCAATTTTCTTGTCGGAACCTGACTATTAAAAGTCCCTAGTACAACGTGCAAGTAGTATTTTTATAGGATGTTAACTAAATAATAAAATAAATATTTAAACTTAAAAGGAGTAACGACATGGCAAATGCAATAGAACTATTTACAAGTATTCAAATTACGTGCAAAAAAATATGTACTTCATCCAAAGTTACCAGCTAATAGAAAGAATTTGTAGGTATTAGTAGATATTTAAGGAGAGTCAAAAGTCATTTTAAAAAAATAGAAAAGTTATTTGCGACATAATTGGTACTTTCCGTGAAGAAGTATCCACCAGAAGGTACACTTATTTCTTGGGGACAAATTACAAAAAATAAGTAGAACATGTGTCGCTTACGTAACTTTTTGTTGCATTTTATGGAAGTTGAAAAATAATATAGTAAACCGCTAACGAACAGAAGAGCTCAGAAGTCATAGCTTTCGTTAAATTTTGGTCAAATAATTTTTTGAAGTCTACAAATCAGAATAAATAGATGTATATAGCATTGGATATGAATAATCTTTACTCGATCGTAAATGAGTAACCAGAGTTTGTAATATTTTGATGTACTTTTACTTTTTGATTTAAATCTATACTTACCTGTTTTTACGAAAAATTTATTTATATTTTCCTAATACCATGTAAGTGAAGCCGCAGGCACAGGCTAATTGCTTTATGTTCACGTATTGTTTATTGAAATGACACCGATGTTTAAAAAAAGCACAGATGAAATTTTGCGGAAAAAATCTCTTAGAACGCATCTAATCGTTACGGCTTGCCTAAAAATACAATCACTTAAAAAATTATAGTTTTTTCTCCTTAAATTTATTAAATTATGAGATCAGTGCTTTTAACGAGTATTATTCGTATCTACTTTGTATCAGTAAAAACAAGGAAATAAAAAATAGGGGACTGCATGTAAAGCGCCCAAACTTTCTAATCGCCTAGTCCGCATTGTAAATAATGATTACTAGAGCATCACGATTATTAATTGACTTATATTAGCCGTATCCCCTTTTATATCCCCTTTTATATGCATAAGCGTAAATTGGGACAGAAAATGTAAATGTGAAAAATAATTGAACTACTTGTACGTTCATGTAAAATTTAACATGTTCAATTTGTGCTAAATAAAAATAATTAATCTGTCCTAAAAAAATATGGAACAGAAGGGCAAAATTTAAAATTTATTAGGAAAAAATTACAAATAAATTTAATATAATTGCAATTGTTACAGATTCATGTGTTAGTTGTGGATTTTTAATCATATTATATAAATGCACCTCATTCACAACTTGTCACGGTTATAAATCTAGTTTGAAAAATACTTTAGACAAGGTAATAATCCATTCAACTCGGGGCACGGCTGCATCCCCGTCAAGTCGTACAAGATTATCCTTACATCCTTTAAGTCAAATACGACTCTCTCATACTAAGAGGCTTCTGTATATGCACTTAAGAACGTTTAAAAATGTTTAAGGATAGTTTTTATTCCTAATAAATGTTTGGAAATAATAATGTCACTTTTCGTCATTACGAGATTATATTATCTGGAATGTCTTTCACAGGTATTAAAATATCGTGAATTTATAAGCGGAATTTTAGTTTTATTTCTCATTTGTTAATTACTTTTTTTAAATTCAACTCTTTTTAGAAGTATTCAAATTAAAATGGAAATTAAACAATAGAAGAACAATGAAATTTAAACACAGAAAACAATAAAATTTAAAATGTTTATCACAATAACTTTGTGTTTTTCCTAGTCGAAAGCCTATTATTAATACAAATAATGCATGTAAAGTATAAATCTTATAAAATTTTTTTATTTATTAAAGACAATAGCTCTAAAAAATGTTTTTTCAGTTTTTCATAGTCGAATTTCAGATTCCAAACTTTAAGTTGATATTATTAAATATTATTTCATTACAAATATTACATTTTTCCATAGAGCCATATTTATTTCACTTAGAGTGGTAAGATGATTACACCTTCATTTAGTTTTGCCGTAGTCGGGTAATGAGAAAAATATTAGTAGTAATAATTCTTAAATACTACAGAAACTGAACGACGTATTGTTATTCACTTAAACTGCGTGTGGGGTGAAGTGCTTATCTTTGATAACATATTCTTGTAAATTGTGATCATTTTTGATAATTATTACTGTATTTTCACGACTTTTCGAGCGGCTCCTAATGACCGCTCTTCGCTACAGTCATACTTATAAAACTTTCACAAGGGCACGTGGGCTTTATTAAACTTCAGCATTCAATTCCATAATTCCATATATTCAGCATATATTCTCTTTGGGTCACATCTTGCAAAGACGAAGATCGGGTGGAACCTTTCATAGACGTATGAGTAAATTAGATTTTAATGATGTTAAAATTACGTAAATGTGGACAAATAGTTTGGAATTTTGTGAAGGAAAACCTAAATCCCCCAGATAAACTAACACAACCAGGCATAAACGGAACTTTTATCTCATATGAATATTATTTTCTAATAAGGATATTAATAAAAATACTGAAAAATATACCAATGAACATATTGGTTCCATGAAAAATTCATACCGTAAAATAAATTACGCAAGGACTACAAAAGTCACAAAAATTGAGTGCTTTATTGTATTTTTACTCCTGTTGAGAGTGACGATTTATATTCCTTCTGGAACACTTCAAATTTGACACTATGTATAAAAGCTCCATTCGAGTCATTTTTAAAACATTTATTAATAACTGTAAAAAAATATACTCTATCTTTTGGATCCACTTGAATAGGTGGATCCAAAAGATAGAGTATATTTTTTTTTCGAAGTAACTTGGTTATTTCGAGTGTGGCTAGGAAAAACAGAAAAACAAAATTTCGCTGTAAAATCTGCAATAAATAATTACGGTATTAGATACATATTATGCTTAAATGTGGCGAAAGTTGGGCCTTGAAAGGTAAATAACTTGATATACGGTTTTTTATCTAAGCATTTAAATGACTGATTTTCAGAGTGTTTTTTTTTAAGTTTATTACAGCATTGAATTAAACTGTGAAGTTCAATTAATGAAGATGGTTTTATTATATTTAATATTTAGTTTCGCATTCATAGAAGGAATAATCTTTATATTTAGACTACACTGAATCAATGCAAAAGTAATCAATAACCAATAATTTAACTTAAAAATTATTTAATGTATTTTATTTTACTTAACTATAAATATAGATGTATATTCATAACGTTCCAAGTTTTTAACTGTCTTCGTTAGGAATCTAAGATAAGAGTAAATAGTAACCTCATATTTGAATGCCGCGTAACTTTAAAGTCACGATAAGCTTTAGGAAAGAGCGCCTCCTAAATACTTGAGAATGATATCAGAGTAAATAAAATGTTTTAGATTTAACATTTCTTTTTTATGTCATAAGTCCTAGCTCGGATTACATTTACATCTATATTTTTCATAGTAATATATAGAGTATATAGAATCAATACTCGTTCATTGCTAAAGCATACTATTTATTTGTTTATAATAAAATAATACTAGTATGCTTGCGGCCCAGCTTCACGCGGTAGGCAAAAAGGAAGAAAGTCTGCACGTATAAATTTGCTTATTTAAAAACGTCACGATAGTTTTTAATTTTTTATTAGAAAACAACAATATAAAAGAAATTTAGGTGTTGTAAAGTTAAGGTAAATGACTACGAAATTTCATTTCATAGGATTAAGACAATTTTGCAAAATAAATTCAAGAAAATTTATTTGAATAACTATATTATTTTTTAAAGCCAAAAGATTTATTACGGATTTTATGTAATGATATCATCCACATTTACAATCGCAGGTCGAGTAAATAAAACAAACTTATACATTTAATGAGCATTAATGATTACCAGTACGAAATCCGTATAATAATTACTGCTAAAATCACATACATGTGGACAAACAGATGTGGAGCGGATTTTGTTTTATAATTTGTGTTAATGATAAGCTATCTTGAAAAAATACATTTAAAGAAAATATTCTGGTAAAATTTTATGTAAAAATTAAAGTCCAGAAAATGTGAAAATCCGCTACGATTTTTTTTTAAATTTTAAATTGTAAAACCCAACAAATTTTTATTTCATTTAAATATTTTTAGAAAGTTGCTGTAATAAGAAGCATGTATTTAATATAAATTAACATGATATGTTTATTTTTCTTATTTGATTAAGTTAAATATTAAATATATATTATATTATACATTATATTTTTATACCATATTATATGTATATATATATATATATATATATATATATATATATATATATATGTATATATATATATATATAAATATATATATATATTTATATATATTATATTTTTAGTATATTTCAGGAACTATTAATAAGTTCCATTATTTGATATACAAAACATTCATAATTTCTGTAGTACGATAAAGCAAAACAAGGATATATTTAAAGAAATTGTGTTCACTGACATAGAAAATCATCGTTCTACTTAATAATTTAAAAAATAAATTTCTTAGTAGAATTATACCTTTTGAACCGAAAAGAGTAGAAATCCCGCACGCCTGGTGGCAAGTCGGTAAGTATACATAGAACTCGCAATACGAGGATCCCCTACACATTTTGGTATATACAAAATGTTTGAAAATATAAAGACACTTAGTGTTTCTGTTAAATTATTTTCTAATATTATCATTATTTATATAGCATAGCATATATTTCACGTGCTTAAAATATCGTGAATATCTCAAAAACTACGTGATCTGAAATTATTCGATAAACTTTTTTTTTCTATAAACTTTAAATTAACTTCTAGTACCCATTTTTCATATTTTTGGCGATAACAGTTAGGAAACCGAGGAAGACAGAGAAGTGTACATACTTTTCTTAAAATTTTTAACAATATTTTTAGAACTAACCTACGAGTACATGCAATACTTAATATAACAATAATATAAAAAAGTCTCTAAGAAATTCTTATAACTCGACCTGTCACCCCGCACGATCCGAAGCAATTTTTTTTAATTTTCGTCAAATTGATGGAAATATAAAAGATCTGGGGATGGGAAGATCACGCGAACACGTACGTATGTGCACTTTTAAAGTATTATAAAACCTGAATGTACCAGCCGACTTACTAAAGACTTTTTATTTGATAGTGCTCAGGGGAACGAAAAAAATAACAAGTTTCCGCAAAACAAACAAGCCAAAAATAACAAGCCCGGAAATCTGTTCTGGCCTTGAGTTATGCCGTCGTAAGTTTAAATCAAGGCAGCTAAAATAAACCAAGACAGCTGAAATAAAAATAATTTTAATGAAGTTGGATAAACTACAGGCTATTAATCCATTGATAGTATCTATTGTTTTTAGTTATAATCGGAAAAGTATTTTCGTGGGTAAAGTCAAAAGAAACTAAATTTTTTGCTAAAACATATTTCATACATCCACGAGGAGTGTGAATCAGCTATTGAAAAAAAAATTATCCTCTCCTTTATCAAAGAACGAATTTTACTTGAATTCTAAATTAAAAACGGCACTAAATACAATTTCGATGAAAGTACCATCTGGCTTTACCCCACACTGCTTGTTTTATGTCAAATTTGCAATCCCACCTCTCCGAATGTTCTTTGAATTATTTTTTAGGTTCTTTTACAAAATATATCATTTACAAAGTATGTGAATTAATAAACTTCGTTGGTTTGTCAAATTTTAACTTGCTACGTAACATGATTTCTAAGTAAAACGACCATGCTATGTAAACGACTATGTATATAAGTCAATTTTTAAGAAATACGTTCTGACGCCAAGCAACACGTATACAATCGTTTTGCATGATATTTTTGCAATATTCACCAAATGTTCATATACGAGACGAGAACTAAGCCTTGCTCGAGACGACGACATCACTAATATGGAAAAGAGATATCCTGCAGACTACTTCATAAAATATATACGCGAATGTAGTTCATCGCTAAACATTTGTTTGGTTTGACCTGTAACCTATCCGAAATGATCCAATCGACAGCGGTATTGATGCTATACTATAGACACTTGCAATGCCTTAAAACTGAAAAAAATAATCTCGTTAATTTTTTGCAATTTTTCCTGTTCCCAACATCGTGAATGGAGTCATCTCACCTCCGATCGTATTTTACAAGGCCAGGTTATAAAATTTCTTACTCAAATTAAATACTGAACAAAAAATCCATGTCTTGCCATAAATTAAACCATGAATATTTTTATATTCTAAAATTAAGTAAAATAATTTAGGTAGTGGAGAAATAATCTAGAAATAATCATAAAAATCTAACCCTAAAGCACAGGCGTTTCCCAATAATAATATTGAATAAATCTTTTAAATATATATCTAAAATATCAATAATACATTATTCGTGTAAACCTCGAATCACACTGACATTTACGGTAACCTTTATCGTTAACATGTGTGGCATCAATATCGGTGCCACAACAATACCTCAATCGTAGCAATACATGTCCATCACAAAGTCAAAATGAGGATCGTTTGGGTTGTACACTTCAACTAGAAATGCTCGGCGAAAATTGCAGCTGCCACCGAGTTACGAATGACAGCGCCATCGTACGAAGCAACACCCCATCGTCGTGAACACAGTCATTGGTTTTTCATATGGAAGATCAAAATATTGTGTACTTCTTTTGTTTAAAGTTATATCAAAGTTATTTATGAAATTCAGGAAAAAGAAAACAAAAGTCTCATTTGTTCAATCAAGCACATTAAATGTTTATCAATTTCTTTATAAAAAATAAACCGCCATCAAACAAGAGAACAGAAAAGAGAAGAAGGGAAAATACATTGTGAGTGGATCCATAAATATGTATGTCATTAGGAATTATTTTAATTTTTATAGGGTCCCTTAGCCGAATGGTAAACAGGGGAACGTTTATCATTTCATCATCTCCATATATTGATTTGATCCAAAATAGGATACGACAGAAACAAAAAAATATATATTATAAATATTTTGACGGACCTCCATGTTATATCAAACTTGGAGATGAATAACGTTTTATTTGCGAATACCATCGAGTGAGATGTCATAGCAAATGTCTCTTAAAATGAAATTAATATGTTACCTAAATTTATAGTAACGTGTCTCTTTTATGGGGCATGAGTCATAAAAGCTTCAAATAGTGTGGTGAAAATTTGTTTTGGTTAAATTGTATTAATGAATTAAAAATATGCAGGCAATCAAGTTATTGCTTTTACGCTTCTCAAATATAAACTTGGCGATATATTTACGTATCGAATAAAAATATTGATATGTGGGAACGCAACTCTTATAGTCTGAATTCTACTCGTATTTAGTAGCTTTATTCATGACAGTATTTGTAAATGGCTTACAGAAAAACACAGTACATACTGCCCGAGTGCCCGATGAGAAGTATGCATATGTTATTAGATTTGAAAATAGAACATAAGTTTCCATTTTAAGATCGATAGATAAAATCAAGTATCTAATTTCATAGATCATAATTTGAATTGCGGAGACAACTATTGAAAAACGTTTATTAATTATTTATCGAAAGAATTTCATGCGTGAAAACCTAATAATTGGTGAAGAATGAGATTTTCATGCCATGACTTGAAATACCGCATGTTGAAAATGTAACTCGCATTCATTTACGTATTAATTAAAGTCCGAGAAAAGGTTGCGCTTCGCTACGAGTTGGAAATTTCGCAAATTTCCAACTCGTTGAACGGATTATTTCATTTCGTGCGGCATACCTGAGCGCGAGCGTTACGGATTTGATAATGTGGTTATACGTTTAATATTTTATTTGGTGTTTTAATAATAGCTGCAAACTCAAGTAATTTGTGCGAAAATTAGGAAAGTAAAAATATTCGGACTTGCATGTTTAGTTTATACATAAATATTTAAAACGTTATGCACGTTTGATAAGAATTTATTGCTTGATTCAAATAGCACGATAATAAATTGTTATACAGCTATTGTATTGTTGAATTTTTTGTTATTTTCAGGATTTACTTTAATGTTACAACTTGGAATTGAAAATGAGTTATTTTCGTATTCATTTATCACTCGCATTTAGCGATATATTACTGATAATCTATTCGTAATGATAAATAACCCAATACATTATATAACAATTGACAGTAAAACATTAAATAACAATTACATAATGTAACGACGTCACATTCCTTCAAGTTCACTTTCACACTGGTATTTTGTATTAGTTTATAAATTTTTAATTATTAGCCACGAGTTTAAAGCTTTTCAAGAAATATTATCGCGAGTTTCATAATATTTTATTATAAGCCATCCACCATTTCAGACGTCCTGTAGAATTAAATTTATAATAATGAGACTTATCATCATTGAATAAGGCTAATCCAAATTTGATAAAAAAAATAATACTAAAACTCCTATCTAAACTAGCTCTAATGATATTAATCAAAATCAAGTTACAACTGGATATATCATCTTCATTTCCACTACATGGTTCCAGGCCACTTCTAGATGAAATAATTGATTAGTAGTTTTGGGGTACATCGACATTACGGATTTTACTCCTATTATTAAAATTTTGTGATAAGCATAACAGATAGTCCCAAGCCTACTAAATTTCAAAGAGAGTTACTTCTGTATTGTTCATCAAGACGGTAAAAGAACAATTATCTTAAATAAAAATAGTTAAGTACGCATTTATTGTCTTTTGACCGTGTTTATAATGGATGTAATATCATTTTTGTTTAAGCGATGATAGGGCCACTCTTGTAATCGTAATGATATGCATACATTTATTTATGATACGTAATATTGACCCGCTGGTCACTATTACGTATCGTAAGTAATAATAAAAAACATGATATTTTTAACACTTTCACTCCGTTGTTTGCGGGCTTAAAATGAGCAGTGCGAATTAGAAACATAATTGTGGCGTAATGGCAACATATCTGGGGTTTTAAATGGTGAATAGCTATATTTTATTACAAAGTTTTCAACGTTGGACTTGTAGCTTCTATCAAAAGAACGTTGTAGCTTCTATCAGAGTGGTGAATGATATTGCGGAGCTAGGCGTTGCATTGTTGAAGAATATAATAAATTAATTACCACCAACGAAGAACAAAAACAATTCTTTCTTTCGGTTGTGAAAAATTTCAGGCAAAAGTACACGTTGTTTGCATATATATATATATATATATATATATATATATATATATATATATATATATATACATATATATATATATATATATATACACATATATATATACATACATATATATATATATATATATATATATACACATATATATATACATACAATATAAATAATTATATAGCACACCTTTTATACCCATTTTAGATAACGTGTCGTGTACCAATTTTTAACTCTTTTCTTTCTTTTCTTTTTTTATGTATGTTCAGCGATATTTCTTTACCGAGTGGACCGATTTTGACGATTCTTTTTTGTTTGGAAGATGATCTGATATGATAAGGTCTGGAAAAGAATGATGGAATTGCTTAACAAATGGCAGAAAATCGATTATAATTCAAGATATTTGCTACGGGTAGTTGTTGTTTTGCAAACCAGTTACCAGGTCAGGGTCTCATGATAAGTTCTGGATATGAACAATGGAACTCTTTAATGGATATAAGTAAAACAACTGTGGTTAAACATATTTGTTACTAGTAGTTGTTACTTTGAACAATTGAACGATGGAACTCCTCATCTGATGGTAGTAAATCAAACGTAATTCAAGATATTTAGTATCGGTAGTTTTTAATTTGCAAAATAACTGCACCATCGACTATGTTAGTGCGTGATGTTGAGTAATATAACTTCTTAACGGCTGGTAGTAAATCCATCGTGATTCAATATAAATGCTACTGGCTAGTTGTTACTTTAGTTACTATTTTATAAAATCTGATGTAGAATTTCTGATATGGAGAACGGATCTCCTCAAGTGGTAGTTTTTAATTTGCAAAATCTGATATTGGACTTCAGATATAGAGAATAAAACTCCGCCACGGCTAAGCGCTAATCATTGGCGGCTACTATGATCGCTTCATTTTTATGTGTTTTTGATAATCAACTTTAGACATAGAGGAAATTATCTATATACTAGCCATTGCTCGTGACTTTTAATAATCATCGAATATTCTAAGAAAGGAGATAATTGTCATGATTCATATTAATATATTATCACTAAAATTCTAAAATAAAATATCTTTTAAAAAACCGACTTCAAAAAATACCTACCTTTTTTGAAAAGTAAAAAATAATTATCTCAAAATAAGTACCGTTGTAAGTTTGCAATAAATAAGTTACTTATTTTTGAATTTGCCAGCACCGTCGATCATCTTAAACAAATGTAAATTTTTATATTACAAATACACCTTTGTAAATCTATTTAGTATTGTGAGAGCATTAAGTAAGGTTTTAAATTTACAGTGCAAATTTTATTAAATTATAAATTTGTCTAAGCTGGTTGACAGTGCTAGCATGTACTTCAAAAATAAGTAATTTATTTATTTATTGCAAGTAAGTAGGTACCTATTTTGAAACAATTATTTTTTGAGACTTTTCATTACCTACCTTTTTGAAGTCGGTTTTTTGAAAGATATTTTATTAAAAGCAATATTAATTCAAAATAAAAACAAAAGATGCAAAGCATTTTGTAAATGAGATATATATCGTATTTAACGACGGCCTGTAATGAGTACTGCAAAAAAGAAGACAATAACAAAAATATTTTTTCTAGTTTTTATATTATTGGACTTGATAAAAAGTGAAGATAGTACAAAAATCTTAAAAAATAATGAAAATGCTCAAAGTTTAGGGAGCTGACAGGAGGAGGTTACATGTTCGAAGCTTATATTTTTGGATGTATGAAGATCAGTTTCTCGTAGATTTCTGGGTCCTTTTGGTGATTCTTTTTTTGTTAGAAAGAGTATAGGTACTAGCGAGATAGTCCCATATAAATATGGCGATAATCTGATTATGAGATCTGGAATGAACAATGGAACTACTTAACGGATGGCATTAAATCAAACATGATTCAAGATATTTGCTATTAGTTGCTGATGCTGAGTCTTTGGATGAGCTCTGGAGATGAACAATGGAACTCTTTTACGGATGATAGTAAATTAACCGTGACTCAAAATATTTACTATCAGTAGTTCTTACTTTGCAAAATAACTACACATTCGAGCAGGTGAGCGTCTGATGATGATTTCTGGAATTAATCGTTGCAACTCTTTAACGATTGGTAGTAAATCAACCGTGATTCAAGATATTTGCTAATGGTAGCATTACTTTGCAAGATCTGATGTTGGATTTTGGATATAAAGAACGAAATGTATCATCTGTTAATGTCTAACCACTTGCGACTACTGCCGTCGCTTGTTTTCTATGTACTATTAATAACCAACTTTATATAAAGAGTAAATTATTTATTTGTTATCTTTTGTCCTCAAGTTTTGATATTTATGCAATGTTCTAAGAAAGATAATAATTTATTGTTAAGTATAATATGGAGATTAATACTATTAACAACACGTAATTCTACAATAAAATATTTTTAAAAAGCTGACTTGAAAAAAGGTGATACTAAAAAGTAAAAGAATAATTAATTCTAAATAGGTACATGTTCACTATAAATAACTAAATTAATTATTATTAAAGTCAGTGAGAGCACCGTAGATCATCTTACAGAAATTCAAAATTTTATACTATGAATACAGTCTTTGTGAAAATATTTCTTACTGTTTGTATATTAAAGGTTAAAGTTTTAAATTTAAATTACAAATTAAGTGAAATTATAAATATGTTTAAATTAGTCAACAGTGCTAACACCGACTTTAAAACTTTAAAAATAAGTAACTTATTTAATGTGAACATGATTTTTTTACTTTTCAGTACCTACTTTTTCAAGCCGGTTTTTTGAAAAATATTTTATAGTAAATAAATTTAAGAATAAACAATAATGGAAATTAAAATTTTCGGCAAGAATAACGAAGTGTCCTTTTTTATTAGTCAGGCAACATAATTTTAAAAAGTTCATTGATGCCATCCTGAAACAATAATCGTGCAAAATCGAACCTATGTCCGTATTTTGTAAATAAATTCGTTATATAGAATGTTCAATTAATATATAGAAAACATTTTTTTGTAAGAATCACTAGTTTGATAAAAATCAGCGGAACAGCCCTTTATAATTTGACAAGAATCCCATGAACAATATCCTACTTTGTGAAAAAAAGAACATAATTTTACTATGTAAGTAAAATTAAGACGAAATATTTTTTTTTGGAATATCTCGCCGAATGAGGCACCAAGTTATTTTTTTTTATAAAACTGAAATTCCATTTGCCATTACTTATTTATAAACATGTTTGCATAGTGTTAAGTTTAAAAGTCTGCGATGTACCCCTCACTTCTAATTTATGTATCATTCACTATAAAAAATTTAAAATGTTTTAAGAATTTATTTGAATTTTCATCTAAAATATTTTATTTATTTGGAAGAAGTAATTTGAAAAGGCACAGACAATAATAGAAAGCTACCGCGGACCAAATACAGAATATGTTCCGATAGTACTCTATGTTATCTGCCTCACTTCTTTAAAAAATAAATTTTTATTTAAGTACATGTTGGGCGACTCGACCCTACACGCAAGTCTGTTGTCAGAGATCTTAGAATTTTCTGTGATGAAAAACTGATATTCCTTTCTCACTATGACCACATTGTTTATAAATGTAAACAATTTCTAGGATTCATCTCTCGTTTTGCTGTTATATACGAATTTAAGAACCATCACACTTTTCTATATTTGTATTGTTCACTGATCAGAAGTATCCTCCAATATGGGTCAGAAATTTGGTCTCAATACTATAAATCGCACAGTGATTGAATTTAAAAAATATATAAAAGGGGTTCTTGAATATTCTTTGAAATTCAACTACAGAGATTTAATTTGTCACCACGGAGAAAAAGCGCCGATCTATTATATTTATACAAAATCAAACGTTCGCATGTTGATTGTCCCTATCACCTTTCTCTACTCAACTTTAACACTCGACTCAACTCCCGTATATCATTATAGAGATTATTCATACTACAAATTTATAACAATAATACCTCGTTTTGTAACCCCATAATTCGAATGTTTTGATCGCATAAGGATATTGTTTTTCACCATCCTTCCTTGGATATTTTGAACCGAAAATATTAACATTTAAAAAGCAAATACAAAATATTTTATAAATTGAAACCAGCTACAGTAGAATTAATGTTTTGTTCAGTGTGTAGAAAATAATACAATTCTAAGTTAATACTAACATTAATAATTGATCAATACATTTTATATAATATATTTAATAACACAAGTAAACCTTTAAAATGTTTATATAATTTTTTTTACCATTTGGTGCACACATAATTAGAGTTATAGTCAAGTTAGTATTCTGTTCTTTTTATTATACACTTACATACGCTGTAACTTGTTTCATGAGCCTTACAATAAATAAATAAAAAGATGCGCATTTGATGGAATTAATTCGTTACTGACATATTTTGCATATTTTAAAAAGTTTGCTGAGATAGGTATATTTTTAACTGACCACCAGATAACCGGTTGCCGGTTTTACATGGTCTGTTGGAGAGCGAGATCACTAAGAAACAACGTTACAATATTACCACAAAGGACTTTAGACAACACATCTAATAAGGCTATTGTGTTCAACTTAATTTCGCACTTAGTAACAGGATTACTGAAATTTATTCGAATCAGTTTGTGAGGGTAATAGTACAGAGCTGCGCGTGCGGTACTCAACTTATGCATTGCTTTGTATTTATACAAAATATAATGGTTTACGGATAAAGTATGTTTCATCATTATTCATTAATAATTACTGGACATACTTTGATAAAATTAATATTTCCGACAAATTTATTTTAAAATTAAATTGGCGCCTTTCGCATTTCTTACTTCATTTTATTGTAATAATTAATTTTTATTCATTTTTAGCTAATCAAGGTAAATGCTAAAGTAATATTTGACGTCACTTATTACTGTCATTTATCTCCCCTAAATATATGGATAAAGGCAGAAAAAAACATTAAAAGACAATAAAATCATTGACGAATGAAAAAATACTGTTTTACTTAATAAAGATTTTTTTATGTTTTCATATTATCATATGTAAAAAATCCTTAAAGAGCTCAAATAATATCGTAATATCTCCTTTCTTTTCAAACCATTATATCTACGCGTTTAAAGGAAAAACTAAACGTCGTCAATACTAAATCGTCGCCGTCGCAAGCCATGCTACTGTTGACGCATTTTGGGTTCGATTCCCGACCGTTCTTCGAGTGGGGCTGGACTAGTAATCTGGTTGACTATAAAGGATTGCTCTCGTAGTAATAAGTCCGCCACATGTTTTAATTAGGTACATTAAAGTACATAAATAAATTAACAGTAAAGAAGTTTTACAGAAAAACGAACATCGAACACAGCGTTAAGTTTGCGAATGCATATATCAAAAACAAAACCTACATAATTTTTCAACGATATGAAATAAGTTAATACCTTCATTGATTTGCGTGATTATAGAACATGAGTTTTTTACAAAAACGCTGTAGTTATTATTTTAAATTAATTTTGGGAAAATGATGATTTTAATTCACATTTCATTTACATTAAACTTACTTATATCCTTATTTTATTATTATATTCAGTTTGATTTAATAATTTATTGTCAAAACGGCCAATATTATTCTATGTTCACTTATTAAATAAAACTTTCATCATTGACCTTCTATTGACTTGTGATACGAACTAAATTGGTTATCTCTTTTAAGATATAATAATTGGTATTCTTTTTCTCTTTCAAATGTTGAAAAAAAAATTATTCATTAAAGACGGGATTTAAATTCTACCTGTTAATTTAATCCAATTGATAACTCCAATCCATATTGTACGTATCGGCAATAAAATAACGTATTATTTTATTGCTGTCACTGTGTTTCAATTGTGGAATCATAAAGACTGACCATCGCATCGCTCTGTCGCACGCTCCGAACACAATTGGCTTTCGCGAAACGAACACGGGCCTGTAATACAAAATTTATTTAAATTTTGTATTACAGGTAACAGAATAAGGATTGCCCGTTACAATTAATTGTAGCACATTATTTACCATATAATATTTATATGGAAAATTTGAAGGAAATTATTTTAAAATCGATCTAATGATCTAAACAGTAGATCGGCGATGACCATACCCACGCACACGCGCATTCCATTGTACGTCCCACCAACTATCTTCCGCCCGCCGCTTGCCTTTCTAAGTTTTTGTTTGCTTTTACTTAACAAAATATTTGTTTTGAATTTTTTTATATAAAACGGCTCTTTTACGGTATCATCACATTTGGAATTAATTTTCTGTAATTAGAGTAGTTTCTTTCGTGGAACTAGTTTTCTCTAATTAGATTATACCGCCATAGTTTTTTTAGCATCCGTACCCAAATTTTATTTTATTACACTTTCATAATATTAATATTAATATCTTACCCCAAAAGTGCTGTACCGAGCCAATGCAAAAAATTTTTCATAAAGTTTCATAGACAAGAATATAATGCAATACATTCAGTATATGTAATTGATTTTTTTTTTATTATTTACATATTCTTATTTTAATTCGGAACGAATTATTACGGAAAAGTTTAAAAAGTGTTACACATATCGTAAAAATCCTCCTTTTCGAAAAAACTTTACTTTTAAATTTCTCTGTAGTATGTCAGTAGAGTTAGCGTAATAATTCAGAAAAAAATAGCATCATAAATAATATTAACCTTCAAAAACCCGTAAAATTACTTAAGAACAAAATATCATAAGTTTATTTTCATGTTTCCTGATAGCATACCTCTATCGAATTACATTCGGAATAGTTAGTTTGCAAGAAAATAGTAGAACCAAATTTTGACTTTATTCTTAACATTGTATTTCATTTTAGGATTTGTTTTATTCGGTAATATAATTGAATTTCACGTGAAATTATTTCTTTTCTGGCGGTGTCATATTAGGCACATTTTGAAATTAGCTATAAAATGAACTGTGGAAAATTCTCATTATTTGATATCTACAGTCGTTTTGTTGATTCAATACAGAATGTTAAGATATGAATCTGACAAGCTGCCTCTATTTTAATTTTTGTTTGTGGACCTTCTTTTATTTTACCATATAAGATTCTATTACTTTAGTTGATAAATATATATATATATATATATACATATATATATATATATATATATATATATATGTATATATATATATATTTATCAACTAAAGTAATAGAATCTTATATGGTAAAGTAAAAGCAGGTCCACAAACAAAAATTAAAATAGAGGCAGCTATATAGCACGTAAAGAATAATGCAGAACAAAATTTTTTTTTGGATCAATGAAACGGATATTGTATATAACAATTCCAAATAAATTATGCACCAAATATTTTTGGAATTTTTTTAACGACATAAAGACAACGTAAACACTGCTAGTTGCTTAGGTTAATAAATAAAGCTAAGACATTTCAACGATATATTATCAATACAAATTAATAAGATAGTTACTGTTGCTGATTCAGTAACACCGAAGGAGCAATGAAGTAAACTGTTATTTATTTTAATGATTAATTAATAGGGAATATCATAACGCCGTATTCACTATTCATCGGATATTTTAGAACTTCTATAGGAATTCATCATGGTAACTACATTTTGAGAAACATTGTTAGACTAAACAGTTATGTATAGACTTTTTGAAATAAGAACAAAAAAAAATTCTATACCAAACATTAAAAATTGTATTAAATTTACCTTGAGGTGAGCTAATGTCTTAAAGTATGCACTTTGTTGAAAGTTTGTCTTTTCAATTAAAATTAATTATTGTACCGTGACAGTTAACTTATTACGAACAACAATTTTTAAATAAGTTATAGTATAAATAACCTTTTAAAACTGGTATAAAATGTCAACATTCCTCAATTTTGATGAAATTTCGTTTATATTCTATTATTTGGATTTATTGGTATCAAAAGGGCGTATATACTATGAGAATATGTAGTACGCTGAATTTAATATAAAAAAGAGATTTAACCTATATATATATATATATATATATATATATATATATATATATATATATATATATATATATATATATATATAATTGCAGGTTTCGTCATTTTGTCAGTTTTATTAAATGTATTTTGAAATATTCCTGAATAATATCTCTATATAAAAAAGAATAATAAAACATATACAGCAAACTTTTTCAACAATTCTGAGTAGTCAAGATACCGGACTAATTACAGACTAAAGAAATTTGCCTTGAAAAGGTGGGACAACAAATCTTTAACGTTAATATTTGAAATGAAAATAATGGCTACTTTAAAGATGGTAAATTATATACATAACCTCATTCATAAAATAAATGACAAAAATTTACTTAAAAAACAATAAGACAATGCAAGTGCAAAGCAGCAGTTTTTAGAGAGCACTGGGATCAAATATTGCAACTAGTGCCCCTATCGAATTACGACTAACGATATAGATATTCGGCTAACTATAATAATCATAAAATACCATTATATCATCAAATTAAATTTTTCGACTTTTGACTAGTTATTGTTGCTAAATATCCATATGTGCATCTTAAAGTTGCAAAATATGTGCAAAATTGGGATCGAAACACTATCTGCAGTTATTGTTCCCTGTAATGTAGGTAATCCTGAGATTGTTATTGGTTCCCAAGTAATTCGAAATTTATATTTACTGCATCATAGTCTGATCAAAGCAAAATCATCAAAAAATTTCACATTCAGAAAGGTAATACGGTACGGCTTCGAATAAGGTTAATTTCATATTATCATTAGTACTTGCAAAAGAAGCCTTACGGACCTTAATTTATTGTGCCCACAAAAGGAAAAAGAAAAATTTCTATGCGCTCTCCAACATCGATAGTTGGTTATTGTCAATTTTAAAAAGTATTTTGGATTGACAAATTAAGGTTCGAAATATTTAATTGAAAGAGATTTAATTGAATTGATACAATTATTCAGCACAATAGTAGCGCTTTGTTTATAATTTTTTCTTAGGTCATGGATTTGAAAATTTGGTGAAAATCGATGGAGGAAAACGAAAGAACAAATAATTTTCTGTTTTGCTTAAATGACTTTTAATTCAATTCTAACAGAATAATAATAAAAAAGGATAAAGTCATAGATTATGAACGAAAATCAATTATGTATTACAAAATATGATGTGACCCCACTAAGAGACTTTGTTTAAACCCAATGAAACTTCTGTGGGAAGAGCTAGAGAGAAAATTTCATGATCGGTGTCTCTTCTCAAAAGACTAAACGAAATTATATGAGGTACATGAGTTTTATTACTTTTATTACGATCCCGAAATTATGTTAAAAGTAGTAAAATAGGAGGGAGGACAATTGACGAAAAATCAATTCAAGTTGTTTACATAAATAAAACTAAAAATTCATGTCCCTAGTAATGTTTTTCTATTTAATTATAATTTGTTTCTTAATGTTTGTCTCATGATGGTTAAAATCATTTCTTTTATTATTCTTTTACCTACAAGTTTTTGTGTCTTATTTCGTTTTTTTAAATATGATTTATGATTCTGCTTTCGAATATTCGATAGGCAGTTTTGTATATCTATATGTCGGGAGAAGATTGGGAACCATGATAAAACTGAACTATTTAATTTAACTCTAATACGTTGTTATAATATAAGCGGCTGTTTATTAAAGCCAACTTTAAAAAATTAAGTTGATCTCCAGAAAAAAGTGTTTATTTCATTGCACGATGCCAATTAGTCTCTACGATATATAACTAGACTAAACGTATTTGAGCATTGTTACCAGGAATTAAAATTTTAGACACATATGAATTTATTGTTCAAGTAGTTCTTCTAGTGAAGATAAATGTATTCAAATTTAGAGTACTATTATACTGTTCTTAACTTAGTTATATTAAATTAATTCTTTTAATTTTATTTTTAATTCCAAAGGCCATGATTTTGTGAAGAGATAATTAATCCACCAAATTGCAATAAAAATGGTACGAAGTTGACCAGGACCATTTAAAGATCATTTAAAACAAAGATTGGATAAAATTAAAAAGTAAATGTCTCATTTAATTTCTTTACGATATTTTTAATAAATATGAGATATCACCAATGTTTACCTCTGAAGAGGAAAAAATATTAGGAAATTATTTGTTGTTTCTAAATTCAATGTAGTCTAAAACGTTCCACAGTACGGAAACTAGCATACGAATATACAATACCTTAGTTCAAAAATACAAAAAATGGGAAGGTTTTATGATTTTATGTCTCGCCATACTAACATAAGTTTTAAGAAATCATAAAACATCCGTGCAGCCTATGCATTTGCTTTTAATATTCTGATGAGTGTTTATGAATTTCATCTTAACTATGGCTTCCTTCGAGGAAAATACTAAAATTATTCAAGAAAGAGAATACAAACTAGATAAATGTATCATTACTTCTATCCAAAAAAACACTAAGTGTTCTAGTGGCAGAAAACCCAAATGCAAGTGGAACATGTAGTGTCTGCCGGCGGCGGTCAACTAGTTACTTTTTGTGCCACTGTGTCAGACAAAGGGAATAGCACTCCTTGGTATTTGTATTTCCAAGAGTCAATTACAAAGAAAGGAGACTGTGGTTTGTATATAGAAAAAATGAACGGATCTCAGACCTTTTTTAAATGTGCTATAACATATTTAAAAACATAACAACTGCTTCAGGAATGTCCCATTTTACAGTTCTTGAATAATCATGAGTCGCAAATCTACATTACTACAACGTTATACTGTAAAAAAGTAATAACTGTACTATCATTTCTATCGTGTGTAACTCATCTATCACAATTGGTAGATATAGGCATTTTTGGACCATTAGTTGGTAAGCTGTCTGTTGTTTTTAAAACTGATATTTGAGCAACACTGGCCATAATGTAATTATTTTTGTCAAGATTTTCTAAAACTGAGTGTTCAGAGAATTGGATTTTAGTTATCTGTTTGTATCTCCATTGAGATAAAAAACTTTTAAAATATTTGCACCACACCATCGACTTCAAAGATGCCACAAGTTCAAATTAAAAAATAAAATTCCTGTCCTACTGAGTCTTATAATTTTTTCCCCGGAGGGATACAGTGTTTGCCAAAGCTTTACCTATAACATTAAAATTAGAAATTAGGAAAATCAAAAATCTGTACAAACACCCCTGAAGAGAATAAAATACAATACATGGAAATGGAGATGAAAACTAAGCGCGCCACAATATTTATGTCATATCAATTCAAAATCAGAACAAGAAAACTTTAAATAAGCAGACGTGTTAAATATCATCAAAATGTAAGAAATAACTACTAGATTTGACATTTACCATTGGTGAAAGCGGATATATATATATATATATATATATATATATATATATATATATATATATATATATATATATGTATATATATATATATACATATTTATATATATATATATATATATATACACATATATATATATATATATATATATATATATATATATATATATATATATACATAAATGATGGCGGTCGAATATGAAATAAATTGAAATATTTCATATTATTGAAATAATATATATTACTAAATCGACGTTAAAATTACTGCCAAATCATATTATCCAAATAAAGGTGTTCTTAAAGAAAAGGTAGCAGAATTTCTCCCAAATCCATTGACAAACGTGACAATTTTAAATTTGGCGATTACTCGTAATTTATATTAAAAATTCTTGTAGTTAATGTTATTAATGCGGAGTGATAATAAAAATGTAAGAATTCACATTTTAATTGATAAAATAGATTGTGTTATCTATTACGTATGTTTAATTTTATATAATTATAACAGGCATAAATTTCAATACATAAAAATTAAAAAGAGATATCAAACTGTAACTGTAATGAGTATACAGCAATTAGAATTGTTGAAATGTTGTAGAAGAAATGTTCTCGATAAACTTTTTATCGTTTCACGAAAACAACTAGGGGGTTTATCATTTCACGATAACAAAGTGAGTGCCTGGCTCGCTCTTCTAGGGTATTGCGTGAAATTATTTTATTTATCATAAATTGTCACTATTGTGGATTTCCAAGTGTATCTGTCAGTATCTTTCGTTCTTTGTGAGTATCTGTGTTTAAAAAATACAGATCCTTAAATATACAGTACCTCATCTAGTTTAATTTTCAGTTGAATAGTGAAATTTATTAGTGATAGTGTTCAGTGAACAAAAAAAATATTTTTATTTTCGGTAGAAATAATTGGAATTTCCGAATGACTGCGCACAGAACGCAGCAAGTGCAACTATTAAATTTCAAATATAGCAACTTCGCCCGGGTACAATGTTTAGGTTAACTTAAAACAACGCTGTTTGTCCTGTTGATGATAGCTCAATGACCTTTTCTACAATGATATTTTTATTCAGCCCTTAAAACATATATTTGACATTTCTATATCAACTGGTAGCTAGCCTTCGCGACGGAAAATCCATTGCATAATGTCCACTAACGATGGATCAATGGTGATAAGTTTTTTAAAACTTCAAAGTACCCCACAAAAATCCATGTGATGGGCATTTTGGCTTTTGAATTAAATATACGACGTTTACAAATCTCACGTATTTTTTCCATATGTCTCCTGGGGATCCCGGGTTTCAGATTAATGTTGCATGTTTCGATTACGAGAAAGCTTCTAATAGCGTAAGTAATGATGATATACCATTAATATAACTCGCCTTGACGAGTTCTTTTTATGTACGCATATTCAAATCCTGTGAACAATTTGAATGATGAAGAATATTTAAAAGCCTAAGTTTGTCAATAAGTGGACGAGAATAGATCTAATATTTATTTAATCATATACTTCCATCGGAAGTATTAATCCGAACAGCTTCTTTGGGACTTTTACCAACAGTTAATCCAAATTTCAGGTGTTAAAAATTTATGCCGACTCCGGTTTGTAATCAATCACAACGCAAAAATATTTATGCATTTTTTACTGCTAGATGAAATAAAAGATACATAAATGAAAAACAAATGCAAATTAAAAAAAAATACTCTAATTCAAGATTCGCAATTCTTACTTCACATTACTTCCATATAGCTTCATATATTCTGAATATCAATTTGTTTTCCACATTTTAATAGAAGTTTGAAATGTAAAATGAAATGTCCACAAAATGTTTAACACATAAATCATGATTGCGTACAGCCTACTAAAACCGTGAAAGCACATTCCTTAAACTTCGTGATCCAAATCGTCTGTCCTGATGTTGCAAGGATACTGTCTACCTAAAATGCCAGACTTGAGGATCTATTGTTTGTAAATTAGTATTGTGGGTATCAAGCAGAAACTCTACAATTACAACTACCCAGTCCTGATGCTGCAGAGTTACTGCTTGCTTAAACCGTAAGAGTTGGAAACCTACTGGTTTTTAAATTGGTATGGTGGATCTCAAGTCTCAATTGAGCAATAAAACTGTTTTATTTAAAATAAATTACCTACATTTTATATCTGTGTACATACACACAAAAATTGCAAAATACTACTACTTCTAGAAAATTTGTAGTCAGTGCTAAGCGAAAAGTAACATAATCTATGTTTGTCTGGATGTGCTATATGCACGAGAAAAAAGAAAAGCGCGGACTTGGACCAATTTCACACATCTCTAGCAGTAGCAGTATTTTTAAAATTCATTTATTTTGGAAAAATATGGTACCGCAAAAGTTCCAACTAGTATTTTTTTTATTATTTTAAATTTTATAACGATATTCTTATTCTGTGGTTATTTAAAAGAAGTTAATTTTTGTTGGTACAAAAGTTTCATTGAAGTGTAATTTATATAAACATATTGTAACGATAACACAATACTTGACTATATAAGTAAATAACAGTGGAAATGAAAATATTAGTTTTTTCGTCGTCACTATCATATCTTTTTCTGAACCACATATCTGAATATATGCTAATTATCGACCACAATGAAGTCGATTTCATTCTTTGTCACATAATCTAAGACTACCCTTAGACACATTTCTGGTGAGTTTCTTTTTAACCACTTTTTTAATGACGCTGTGGACGACGCATTTCATGCCCTTAGTTGAATTTATAATAGAACTAGGTGAAATAACGATGTTGAATAAATTGTAAAAATATTTATTGAAAAGTTATAAAAAGACCTTAATTGCATTATGTTTTTAGGTTTACTGTACGTTTATTAAGGATTTACTGAATTTTGGCCAAGATTTTTTGAGATTTAACATTTCAGTGTCCTTCTCCGTTCCGTTTTAACTCATGTTTTCCGTTCTTAACGCATGTGAATATGTTTTATCATATTTTTTGTCTCTTTTAAGTGTACTTTTAGAATTTTATAGTGTAACACCACCTACAATCCACCAACCAATTTTTCTAAAATTTTTTTTAGAAATACATATAAGAGATTGATCCTGTAACAGTTAATACGCTAAATGTACTTTGCATTAAATGTGACAAATAAATAAAAAGAATATGGTACTAGTAGAAAACGTCGCGCCTTAGATAACAAACTAAACGGGATGCCCAGCAAATAATTTTCCTTTCTCAACAAAGTTACCACCTGTTACGATCCACTTCTTCCAACTGACTTCTGAAGCCATAAATTAATAAATGTTTAAGGTCTTCAAAAACAAATTGATTGTAACTTCTTCATTTGATGTAAATTTCTGCCCATCTAAATATTTTTTTCTCAATTGAGAGGAAATATTTAGATGTACAGAAATTTACATCAATGAATATCAGGTGAATAAGGGATGCGTGGCAATAATTAAATCCCAATTTTTTACGTCATGGTTTCCAAGGATATGTAAGCGCATGTAAACATTTCTATCCATTTTTTCCTCATTTCACCAGAAAATCCACATAAAAGGGTACACTTGTTAGTAAAGTTATTGGTGAGGTCCCTTGGTAAGTAATCAACCATAATAACTCTCTTCGAGTCCAAGAAAACAGATACCATTAATTTATTTGTCGACAAAATTACTTTGTTTTTTTTTGGAGATGATGACTCCAGTGATCAAATGTTTTCTGACCAGAACCATAATCGTTTGGAATGTTTTTTCTAGGCAAATGAAAAATGGTACATTACCGCCGTTATGAAGTTACCACCGTTGTGTAGAAGTCAGACAGTAACTGTTTTTTCCAAAGTCGGTGAGAATAGTCAGAACCGCTTTTTGCCTTTTGCCTAAACTAAATTTTGAGGAACCAATGTAGAGATGAAACATATCGCAATTAATTTATACTTTCCTTTTAAAGTCAAAAAAGTATTACGTACTATTAACATTTCTCTCGTATATTTTAAGCGAGTTTGATGAAAATTCACTCAAGAATCTGCATGTATTTGTTCTAATATCGTACCTCTCTGGAGCTGAAAAATGTCCTTTACCCACATGTTTGAGATTTTTTTTTCAATTTGTGAAGTAAAAAATACGAAATATTGATAAAAGTATCCCAACTTTTATCAATATTTCGTATTTTATATTAAAATTCGCTTTTATTTCACCGAGCGACAAAAAATACATAAATATTTTTGCTTTCTGATTGAACTATGCAAAAAAACTGTTAATATTTCTTTTTTGTTAATTATTGTAGCATCAACATTCATAGCAGGATTAAAATGTTTGAATATTTGAAAAGCCTAAATTTTATATGAAAAATTTTCACAAGTGTATCATAATTGTTATTAAAATAAGTTGTAAATAATCTTTTTAATTATGGATTAACTCGTGATGCACTCGCCGAAAGTGAGAGGTTTGACTATAATATTATTTTATTACACATTTCGTTTACTTTTAAGACCTGCAATTTTATTGATCAGGACGACTAAGTAAATTATCATTTTGATTTTAAGAAAATTATAAATTTCATAGAAAGAAGGACTAAAAACAAAACGTCAGTATTTATTTCCTTGCGAGTATGGGTGAAACAAAATTTATTTGGCCATTCTTAATTTTATGTTGAAAATATTTAAAGCCTCCATTCAATAATTTCCACAAATTATTCTAAAAACAAGAAATAGGCTAAATTCTTACCTACTCATATTTACATAACGTATTATTCAATTTTTTACGATTTCGGAAGAATATTTAAAATCCTAACTTTGTCAATAAGTAGACGGGAATAAATTTAATATTTATTTAATCATATACTTCCATCGGAAGTATTAATCTGATCAGCTTCTTTGGGACTTTTACCAACAGTTAATCCAAATTTCAGGGTTATAATGACTCCGGTTTGTAATCAATCCGGTTTGTAAACATTTATACATTTTTTATTGCTCGATGAAATAAAAGATACTCTTAATATAAAATGTGAAATATTGATAAAAGTATCACAAAAGCTCCCCAAATTAAAAAAAATTTGCTCTATTCAAGATTCGCAATTTAATTTTACTTTACATTACTTCCATACAGCTTCATATATTTTGAATATCAATTTATTTTCCACATTTTAATAGAAGTTTGAAATGTAAAATAAAATGTCCACAAAATTTTAATTCTAATTTTGAAAAGAAATCTGTAAATTATTAAGTTAGAATATTAAAGTATTTCTTGTAACGTTTTTTATAACTAAACTTTACAATATGATACCAAAAGATATCACCTAGCCGGCTAACAATTCAGAATATGTAAACTTCTTTTTTCAAGTGAAAGACTTTGAAAAAAGAATCCCAAAAACCCAATAACTTTGTTTGAAAAGCGGAAAATAACAACTTTGTATAACAACTTGAATCAAAGAAAGTGTATAAAAAACAACGACTTTGATATTTATCTAATTCAACCAATTACAGTTTTCACAATTAAAAGCTCAACTGAAGTTCTAACATAAAGTTTAAATTACTTAACGAATTACAGAAATTTTGAACACTCGATAAATTACTTAAAAGTTTATCGATTAACGAAATTTGACAAATTTCGTTACGTTACCCAAAAAGGGCGGATGAAGTAAACAAAATTATTTAAGTCAAGGTGGAACGTAAATTGTTTATTTTATGAATTCCTTTCCGGTTTATTTTATACATTTCTCTTCGCGAAATTAGTTTTTCAGTACTTTGGGAACAATTTTCCTTGAAAGTTTGGTATTTCGATTAGAATTATATGTGCATTCGAGACCATCATCGTAGTTGAAATCTTTAATTATCGATATTTAATGAGGAGCTTCATAAACTGTGTAGCCCATTTTAAGATATAATGTACTATAAGAAGCTATGCTGGCCTATGTAACTATAATTACAAATGGTTACTCTAGATACCTGGAAGATGAAGGAAGCTCTATGTTTGTACTACGTAGTTTTGAACGCCTTTGTTAAAAAATAAAACAACACAAACAGGAAAATATTTTTTTTAGAAAACTTAGAAGAAATAAAAAAGAATAAATGAAGGCACTGTTTACTGGAGAGTTTTTGGTTAATCCGATGTTTTATGTGAGGCAAGTCTCTAGATTGAATAATACTGTCAAATTTCATCAAATTATGGTAGATTAAAATTCATTTACCAGCTGACCTTCTAACTTTTTTTAGATAATGCTCTAAAGATAAACTCAATAGTCGAAAGAAAATACATGGATTGGCCAGGAGAAAGTATTATTATGCCAGGGATAGGAATTCGAATAAGTTACAAGATATCAAGCCAACAGTATGGTTTTTGTATCCTTCACCTTCCCAAAAGGACTCATTAAACAAAAAGCATTGTATACATAGCTACGCGCGTTAGGAGCTATACTTCTTTAACATAAATTCAAGAACATCTTTATTAAGCACGCAAATAATTAATGCAAATAAAATAATAAAAGGACTGAAGGGTATATCAACTTAGTTAAAGTTTAAAAAAATACAATTTTAAATTTGACAGACGAATTATCCACCTTTTTATTTTTCTACTGGTTCTTCATTGTAAATCAACTTTATTATTTTCTCATATAGAGTATAAAAAATGCATCTTATTTTAAAATAATTCAAATTCAAAATTAATTTTAAAATTAAATTTAATTATTTTGAAAATTTAAATTAATACTTAGCATTCAATTTAATACAAAACAAGTTTGCAATTTTTTGTAAAATTTAATAAAAAAAAATGAAATACAATTTAATTAATAATGAAGAGAAATTAATATTCTCAATATTTATTGATAATGCAAATAAATACATACCGAATTCGAAATCATCTCGCAGGTGATTGACTTAAAATAGAAAGCCAATAAGAAAATAAAGTGGTAAAGTACATATCTGTCAAATAAACTTTGTAAGTATATGTTTAGTGAGCAACTTTATGGTGTTGATTTTTTAATGCATCGTGACTATTTCATCCTGTATTTTTAAAATTTCACTCCCGTAACTTTTTTCAAGATGCGCCTAAAAAAGTATAACTTTAAAAAATACCTTGCACCATACGTCTTTACTCTATTTTTCTCCCATAGTCCCTCGCAATTTGTGTTATATTGAAATGCTGCTCAGTAATATTTAGCTATTAGAATGTAATATTTTCGGTTTGCTTAATTTTAAATACGATCATGTAATAAAAAGTAAAGCAGGCTTTAAAAACGTTTTTCTCATATACATATACAAGTGTTTCCTTCATATATATATATATATATATATATATATATATATATATATATATATATATATATATATATATATATGTATATATATATGTATATATATATATATATATATATATATATATATATATATATATATTATATAAAACAATATTTACTGGAACTACCCTACAGGCATCAAATTGACTGGAGGTAAACCTTGTGGGTTTCGTCCTACTGAATAGACAGTACATGCTTTGCAAAAAAATGCAGCATGCTTTGCAAAAAAAATGCCCACAGCAAATTAATGCATGCTCGTACCGCTTCGAATCGAAAATGGAAATCTTTACTAAACGGAAGGGGAAAGTATTGAGGAAGAACATATAAAACTAGCAAAGGGGTCTGGTAGTTCCTAAATCTATATCTATGAAAGAAAATATTTCAGTTACAACAAAATGAAGAAGTGGCTAATTCATCCATTTATATTAATGATGGACTATGAGATATATATATAATATCCAAACGAGCGATACCCCACATAACTAGAAAATGGAGATTGAAATGCAATATTCACATTAAACACTTAGTTTTAACTGAAACACTATAAGGAAAGTAAAAAATGTCGGTACTTTTTAGCGGTTTAACTCTACCGAAATCCATTAACACAGCATTTGAGCCGTTGGATATTTTCAAATTCTTAAAATATTTTTAGATAATTATTTATGCGTATTTTATGAAATATAGGCAAGGAAAATGATCTCACGCCAAAATTAAAGGAAAAAATACTTGTGCTGTCTTTTATCAGACAAAATACATTTTCTAAAATGCGCCTTTAAAGATGTAGTAAGCAATATATAATTTCTTCGAAAAAATTAAAATTTTGTAGTTTAATGAGACTATTATGCACTATTAAATATTTATAAATGAGTAAATGAGTACGGAACCCTCGTAGTGCGAGTTCCACTCGTGCTTGACAGGTTTTTTGTACGACACTTTTTCTACCTGTTGTCATGATTGCTATAGAGGTATAGAGGTGGAGAGCAACTGATTTTACGCTATATTACATAATGGCGATCATATTATATACCGGCATATTTTTATTTCATTGTTTTGTAACACGGCTGAACATCACTTAGCCGTTCTTTTACATATAAATATTCTACACAGTTACCTTTAACATATCATCATTATAATTAGAGAAAAGTGCTGCACCACACAATAGGAATCGTTCGTGATTCCAGTGGTAAAAATATATATGAAAAAATTATTTTATATTAATGTATAAAACTTAAAAAGTTATCTACGATTGTTTTATGGCTCCGTTTTTTAACATAAAAGAAAAAAATGGGACGGTTATAAATTCAAAAAGCGTTTGAAGCAGAAATGTAAAATTGGGCACAATAATAAAGGGTATTTCGCATATGTATAATAATGAAATTAATTTTTTAACTTCATTTATCGGTTTCAATTGAAATAGTAAGTTAAACAGATTCTAAAATTATATTTTTCAGAACTTTTTATTAGATAGTTAAAATAATTTTACCTAATCTTTTTGAAAATATTCACAAATATACTGGTTCTGCTAAGAGGTGTTTTTTTATTGTCAATATTGATAGATTTTGTAGATATATAAATTAGACTTGGTACCATATGGGCAAGATAGATTCTTACCTACTCTAAATCAGAATTAGAATAGTGCATCGATCGATTTAAAAATAAACCTAACCTCTCAAAATTTGACTACCGAACCGTTCGAGTTTTTTTTCAGGATGGTATTGAACTTTATTATTTTTTATTTAATTAGGTGCCTGCAATTTTTATTTCAGCAAAATATTACGTTAAGTTGTATGTAATAATATATAAAATACATTATTCGGTCAGACAATTTAAAAGGACAGGTGCAGTCATTATTTAAAGGAAACACTTGTATTGAAGTGATAAATGCAATGGATGTTTTTGACTACAATATGAATCAAAATTGGAAAATAGAAAAGAAAACACATTTCTTTGTGTAATGCGTTTCTTCCGCTGCTTTTCATTAATTTATTTTTTCAATATATCAAATCAATCTACTTCTTATGCTTTAACATTTTTTACGGTCATATAAATATAATGATGTATTATATATATATATATATATATATATATATATATATGTATATATATATATATATATATATATATATATATAAATATATACATATATATATATATATATATATATATATATATATATATATATATATATATATATATATATATATATATATATATATATCTCGATATATATAATATTTGTAATGAAAGCTACGTCTTGCTATTAGTGATTTCAGGAATTTAATGTCCGTTATTTTGAAGTTTATTAAAAAAACCTGGCTTTGGTTTCACAAGTTTCAAAAATTGAAAACTAATCGTAACATTCGCCGTTTATTGGATGGGCGACACTAATGGGCCTCTATTTAAATTAAAAAAATATAGATCACTTCTGAGTTTAGAGTTACAAACTTAACAGTGAAATCAAATACATTTAAGGATGTAGCAAAGACAACATTTAACATATCATCGTCAAATTAGCAACACGTCGATTAACAACAATTCAAATGCTTGAAAGTTTCAAACTCATAAACGATACTAATGACATTTTCTGAAGAATCAATTGCATTGACAATCAGTAGTATGAGTCTAAATGTAATTTTCATTGTTTACATTGAAAGTGACGGATTGTAATAAAACTAAGAGTAATTATCGCCAAAATGTTTCCCCAAAAGTGAAATTAATATGTTGAACTCTATTAAAATACAATTTTATCACGGCATAGAAAATAAATAGGTGTGCATGAAACTTTCCAACTTATCAAAGTGGAATAGAATGGAGATTGGTGCTGGGGATAAATGAAACCAAGCAGTATATTTGCTCTATTAGAAGGCACTTAAATAATGATGTACTGTATAAGAATGTACAGTTGATTGGAAGGTTATTTTAAGATATTGTAGGTCAGATCAGTTTAAAGAGAGAAATATATCTTAATATGTTCGTTACGTAACAAAATATAATAATAATTTAAGAAAAATCGCTGATAATCGATGTATGTAAGGGAATGTTGTAAAAGCACATTGAGAAACCAGACATATATGGCAGGTTTGCATATTGAAATACCACAAATTTAATTTCTTATATCCTCTATTAAATGTCGAATTGAGTACGCCGTGGCAATAAGGATAAAAACATGAATCCGTGTCGTATGAGAATTCAATATAGAGTATAAAGATGAGGAATTCAATGAATTTGCAATAGATATATAATACAAATGGAACTATACACACTGATAATAATAATGATTAGGTTCTTACGCCAAGTTAATAAAAGTATCTAAAATATAATAAAATTGATTTCGCAAAAAAAAACAAATGATTATTATAGCGAATAAGACTGAAATAGAACTTATAGAATAAACCATCCGACAGCTCAGCTGAAAGACGGAACAAACCCATGACATCAAAAATGTGGACGATCGTTTCGTATGCTGCCGGTGTGCCTGCAAGAAGTATCAATCTTGGAAACGAAACCAATTTAAAGAAGTCAAATGGGCGACAATATCACTCAACGATGTCAGCTAAGGACGAAAAAAAAACCATTATTTTAGAATAACTTTTTTAATAGAAAGGTAGTTTAAAACGTTTTAAAATGAATTTAGTAAATTAGTAGTGTAAGTTAAAATATTAATGTTTCACCGAATAATGAGATTAATGTAGTAAATTATTTTTACATTTTTGCGAAGTACAAATTTGGAAATACAATTGTCTCTTACATGAAGTATTATCGGCAGTATCAACACTAGTGACGGTCTTTGAAGACATACCCGCATGTAGACCTCCCCCCATACGTATTTTGTCGTGGCTTTGGTCATGACTCCTCCAGGACTAACACATATATGTTTTTCGCTCATATTTTTAAAGACACTTTTCCCGTATTATGTTATTGATAATATATTATATTTTCTAAATATAGTGTATGAAAAAGCTAGCAAGGAAAGTAAAACAAATTAAGCGGATCGGTTTTGAAAAATTTTAAATTCTTTATTTATTTTGGCTCTGTATTAAACATATGCACTTTAAAAAGAAATAAGCCTCATAGTCCATCATTAATATAAATGGATGAATTAGCCACTTCTTCATTTTGTTGTAACTGAAATATTTTCTTTCATAGATATAGATTTAGGAACTACCAGACCCTTTGCTAGTTTTATATGTTCTTCCTCAATACTTTCCCCTTCCGTTTAGTAAAGATTTCCATTTTCGATTTGAAGCGGTACGAGCATGCATTAATTTATATATATATATATATATATATATATATATATATATATATATATTATATATATATATATATATATATATATTATATAAAACAATATTTACTGGAACTACCCTACAGGCATCAAATTGACTGGAGGTAAACCTTGTGCGTTTCGTCCTACTGAATAGACAGTACATGCTTTGCAAAAAAATGCAGCATGCTTTGCAAAAAAAATGCCCACAGCAAATTAATGCATGCTCGTACCGCTTCAAATCGAAAATGGAAATCTTTACTAAACGGAAGGGGAAAGTATTGAGGAAGAACATATAAAACTAGCAAAGGGTCTGGTAGTTCCTAAATCTATATATATGAAAGAAAATATTTCAGTTACAACAAAATGAAGAAGTGGCTAATTCATCCATTTATATTAATGATGGACTATGAGGCTTATTTCTTTTTAAAGTGCATATGTTTAATACAGAGCCAAAATAAATAAAGAATTTAAAATTTTTCAAAACCGATCCGCTTAATTTGTTTTACTTTCCTTGCTAGCTTTTTCATACACTATATTTAGAAAATATAATAAATTATCAATAACATAATACGGGAAAAGTGTCTTTAAAAATATGAGCGATAAACATATATGTGTTAGTCCTGGAGGAGTCATGACCAAAGCCACGACAAAA
This sequence comes from Druceiella hillmani, assembly GCA_039881145.1. Classification (NCBI taxonomy): domain Eukaryota; kingdom Metazoa; phylum Arthropoda; class Insecta; order Lepidoptera; family Hepialidae; genus Druceiella; species Druceiella hillmani. The sequence goes on along the minus strand of JAYKKI010000050.1, from coordinate 916,386 downwards.
TACGTATGGGGGGAGGTCTACATGCGGGTATGTCTTCAAAGACCGTCACTAGTGTTGATACTGCCGATAATACTTCATGTAAGAGACAATTGTATTTCCAAATTTGTACTTCGCAAAAATGTAAAAATAATTTACTACATTAATCTCATTATTCGGTGAAACATTAATATTTTATCTTGCACTACTAATTTACTAAATTCATTTTAAAACGTTTTAAACTACCTTTCTATTAAAAAAGTTATTTTAAAATAATTGGTTTTTTTTTCGTCCTTAGCTGACATCGTTGAGTGATATTGTCGCCCATTTGACTTCTTTAAATTGGTTTCGTTTCCAAGATTGATACTTCTTGCAGGCACACCGGCAGCATACGAAACGATCGTCCACATTTTTGATGTCATGGGTTTGTTCCGTCTTTCAGCTGAGTTGTCGGATGGTTTATTCTATAAGTTCTATTTCAGTCTTATTCGCTATAATAATCATTTGTTTTTTTTTGCGAAATCAATTTTATTATATTTTAGATACTTTTATTAACTTGGCGTAAGAACCTAATCATTATTATTATCAGTGTGTATAGTTCCATTTGTATTATATATCTATTGCAAATTCATTGAATTCCTCATCTTTATACTCTATATTGAATTCTCATACGACACGGATTCATGTTTTTATCCTTATTGCCACGGCGTACTCAATTCGACATTTAATAGAGGATATAAGAAATTAAATTTGTGGTATTTCAATATGCAAACCTGCCATATATGTCTGGTTTCTCAATGTGCTTTTACAACATTCCCTTACATACATCGATTATCAGCGATTTTTCTTAAATTATTATTATATTTTGTTACGTAACGAACATATTAAGATATATTTCTCTCTTTAAACTGATCTGACCTACAATATCTTAAAATAACCTTCCAATCAACTGTACATTCTTATACAGTACATCATTATTTAAGTGCCTTCTAATAGAGCAAATATACTGCTTGGTTTCATTTATCCCCAGCACCAATCTCCATTCTATTCCACTTTGATAAGTTGAAAAGTTTCATGCACACCTATTTATTTTCTATGCCGTGATAAAATTGTATTTTAATAGAGTTCAACATATTAATTTCACTTTTGGGGAAACATTTTGGCGATAATTACTCTTAGTTTTATTACAATCCGTCACTTTCAATGTAAACAATGAAAATTACATTTAGACTCATACTACTGATTGTCAATGCAATTGATTCTTCAGAAAATGTCATTAGTATCGTTTATGAGTTTGAAACTTTCAAGCATTTGAATTGTTGTTAATCGACGTGTTGCTAATTTGACGATGATATGTTAAATGTTGTCTTTGCTACATCCTTAAATGTATTTGATTTCACTGTTAAGTTTGTAACTCTAAACTCAGAAGTGATCTATATTTTTTTAATTTAAATAGAGGCCCATTAGTGTCGCCCATCCAATAAACGGCGAATGTTACGATTAGTTTTCAATTTTTGAAACTTGTGAAACCAAAGCCAGGTTTTTTTAATAAACTTCAAAATAACGGACATTAAATTCCTGAAATCACTAATAGCAAGACGTAGCTTTCATTACAAATATTATATATATCGAGATATATATATATATATATATATATATATATATATATATATATATATATATATATATATATATATGTATATATTTATATATATATATATATATATATATATATATATATATATAATACATCATTATATTTATATGACCGTAAAAAATGTTAAAGCATAAGAAGTAGATTGATTTGATATATTGAAAAAATAAATTAATGAAAAGCAGCGGAAGAAACGCATTACACAAAGAAATGTGTTTTCTTTTCTATTTTCCAATTTTGATTCATATTGTAGTCAAAAACATCCATTGCATTTATCACTTCAATACAAGTGTTTCCTTTAAATAATGACTGCACCTGTCCTTTTAAATTGTCTGACCGAATAATGTATTTTATATATTATTACATACAACTTAACGTAATATTTTGCTGAAATAAAAATTGCAGGCACCTAATTAAATAAAAAATAATAAAGTTCAATACCATCCTGAAAAAAAACTTTAACGGTTCGGTAGTCAAATTTTGAGAGGTTAGGTTTATTTTTAAATCGATCGATGCACTATTCTAATTCTGATTTAGAGTAGGTAAGAATCTATCTTGCCCATATGGTACCAAGTCTAATTTATATATCTACAAAATCTATCAATATTGACAATAAAAAAACACCTCTTAGCAGAACCAGTATATTTGTGAATATTTTCAAAAAGATTAGGTAAAATTATTTTAACTATCTAATAAAAAGTTCTGAAAAATATAATTTTAGAATCTGTTTAACTTACTATTTCAATTGAAACCGATAAATGAAGTTAAAAAATTAATTTCATTATTATACATATGCGAAATACCCTTTATTATTGTGCCCAATTTTACATTTCTGCTTCAAACGCTTTTTGAATTTATAACCGTCCCATTTTTTTCTTTTATGTTAAAAAACGGAGCCATAAAACAATCGTAGATAACTTTTTAAGTTTTATACATTAATATAAAATAATTTTTTCATATACATTTTTACCACTGGAATCACGAACGATTCCTATTGTGTGGTGCAGCACTTTTCTCTAATTATAATGATGATATGTTAAAGGTAACTGTGTAGAATATTTATATGTAAAAGAACGGCTAAGTGATGTTCAGCCGTGTTACAAAACAATGAAATAAAAATATGCCGGTATATAATATGATCGCCATTATGTAGTATAGCGTAAAATCAGTTGCTCTCCACCTCTATACCTCTATAGCAATCATGACAACAGGTAGAAAAAGTGTCGTACAAAAAACCTGTCAAGCACGAGTGGAACTCGCACTACGAGGGTTCCGTACTCATTTACTCATTTATAAATATTTAATAGTGCATAATAGTCTCATTAAACTACAAAATTTTAATTTTTTCGAAGAAATTATATATTGCTTACTACATCTTTAAAGGCGCATTTTAGAAAATGTATTTTGTCTGATAAAAGACAGCACAAGTATTTTTTCCTTTAATTGTGGCGTGAGATCATTTTCCTTGCCTATATTTCATAAAATACGCATAAATAATTATCTAAAAATATTTTAAGAATTTGAAAATATCCAACGGCTCAAATGCTGTGTTAATGGATTTCGGTAGAGTTAAACCGCTAAAAAGTACCGACATTTTTTACTTTCCTTATAGTGTTTCAGTTAAAACTAAGTGTTTAATGTGAATATTGCATTTCAATCTCCATTTTCTAGTTATGTGGGGTATCGCTCGTTTGGATATTCACATACACCAATGTGCTTCAAGTTCATAAGTTCACCTATTGTTAGTTAGGAAACCAAATTATTGGAACTTTTCCACGAATTTTTGAAAAAAATCTAAAAGTTTACGTACTCTTAAAGTGACTGCAATTAATTTCAGAATCAAATGCAACGTCATTATGGAAAATTAATTAAAGAAACAAGATTTAAGGCATTAATACCAGTATGAATTTTACGCAATTTCCAATGGGACACAAAACTTTGATGTAAAATTAACCGTACGTATATAAAAAATAACCGCTTTCATCTTAAATTGCATCAAAAAGCTAATAGAATTTGTTCCGTATTTAAACAAAATGTATATATAATTCCAATCGGAGTTAATATATTATTTATAGACACAAACCAATATAGCTAAGCACTCAATTTGCCTTTCTAAAATAGAGAATGATGATTGGTGAATAAATACGGCATTCATATGAAAGACATATAACAATTATTAAAATTAACAAATATTGAAATTAAATTTATGAACATAATAACTAAATCTTATCTGTACTTTATAGGATTTGTAACTGATAGGTTGATGCATAGAGATTAATAGTAATTTCTGTATTTTAAAATTGTAAGTCAGTCATTTCGATCCTTTCACGTTTTACAAAAATCTCATAAACAATAATATTTTAGCCCACTAATTAGAGGTCCATGTAGAAAACCTATCATTAAATTGAAAAAAAATTTATATTTATTTTCGGCAGTTGCCATGTATCTGCTTAAATATAACAATAATTCAGCTATAACTGTATACTAACGTATATGACGGTCATTGAAACATACAAATCTAATAAAAATTAGACTCCACAGTGAATGGAAAATTTATGAAAAAACTACATTTGTTTTGATCATGAAACATTTCAACCGCTAATTCCTTATTATTGGCCTTTGTGATAAATTTATCTCTAAACACTGCTTAAATGTTCTAAATTCACAGAACAGATACATAGAATGTGGCAACAAGCTGTAAAATTAAAATATTAAAGACTGACAAATTTATATATTTTTTGAGTTTCGAATCTCAAAAGAATAGAAAGGAAAACTAATGCGTCCCTCTATTCGTATACTACAGCCGTTTTTCTTAGAAATCGCCTAATATATGGTAACTTGAAATGTAATATAGCATAGTAATAAAGAATATTAAAAAGCATATAACTCAATAACTAACACTCGACAATATTTGTATGGATAATTTTTGGGGACGAAAGGAAGTGGGGTCAAATTAAGTAATAAAGAACTGTAGAATCCAATATATAGTATAATGTGGACTACCGGTTAAAGTTTCATAACTTTACTACAATACTGAATCTAAAATTATGAAAAACAAGGTTTTTAGAAGCTTACGGAAAAAGTTAACTATAACAATGACTCAAAGTGTCATAGTTTTAAGTTATCCACAATAATATATATGTCCCTCTTCTCAAATATATTAGGCATTATTAAATATATATATATATATATATATATATATATATATATATATATATATATATATAATATTACATATATTTTTAGTAGACCGTTGAGTCTATATGTCATCAGTCCGTTGATCATTACTTGTAAACTACTAGAGCCTTCTTAGCTGTGATAATTTTCCTTTTAATTTCGTCGTAATTACTATTATTGTAAATATTTTACAGATATTCAAAAATAGCGGTTTAACTCTTAGAGGGGGAAACACCTATCTATAACAATATTTCGTAAACGGATCCCTGTATCGAAAGAGTGTCCACGACACACCCCCAATATTGTTGATGGACCATATCAACGATACACTAAACACAAACAAAATATTTCCCCGCCCCTACTGCGGAGGTGTCCCAAATGACATTTTTGAAAGATTTTATTTCGTGACTCTCCAGACGCTGTAAGACGAGATAAGATTTAAAGTAAATAAACTATTATGGAGTTAAATGTTCGATTAAGGATCTTTATTAAAGAGTATAACGTATCTTAAGCCACTTGATTTTACAAAGTTAAAGTTATTTAGAACAGTGTATTATTACAATTACTTCAGTTACAATGTCTTTATTTCACATGTATAAGTAGTAGAATTAAAAAAATTAAGCATCCTATTTAATTGGAAAACTGTTGTATTTTTTGTTAAATACTATTTTAATTTTGCTGATACGGCATCGAAGATATAAAATTAATTTAGACTATTGATGAAGTAAAATTTTTCAATATTGAGATTCATAATTTTCTCGGGTATATTTATAAAAAAATTACTCATTTCTACACTCATTACTATGAAAAATTAATAAGTCAATTTCTTTAAAAATAAAAACATATAGTCGCTAAAAACGTGTCAACGCTACGTACTACCCTCTCATTATTTGCACTATAACTATGCACCTAACTATTCGTCGATTACACGCAAAAGAAAATCTTGAATAGAGATTTATTTTCCTAAACAGAAATATTGTATATAGACAACTAAGTTTTCGAATGCATTATTAAACCTTTACCGGTAACTGCTACTTTTACTGACCATAAATGTTTAAAAAGGGAATAAAATGATATAATTTATTTTATTTGAGATAATTTAAAAAATAACGTTACAAACAATTAGAAATGTTTATAATCAAATTTGGATTGTAGAAAAACGATTTCGGAAATAATACATGAAGGGCATGTGTGATATTTCGTCTAGTGATTGTATTTTTCATTCGATTTTAATATTTTTTACTTCTCTCTATTTTTCATAATATTCCACCAATGCTACCCAAAAGTTACTAAAAAAATCCTATTTAGTTCTTATATTATGTAATTCATAAACAAATTAAAATAATACATTTTGTTTTCTATGTTTATAATTCAAACATAACGCTTTTTAGTTTTGAAATGTAAATACCGTTCAGAATTTATAAACGCCGTTTCATAATCTCTGGTTGCTGAAAAACAATTTATCAAGGGTAAACCAGATATATCTTACTTAACTGATTTAAAGTTAACGAAGTCAACTTGTAGTTACAAAGTGTCAGTAGGAATTTAATAAAAAAATCTTCATTACAGGTTTCTTTGTCAGAATTAGTCTATTGAAAAAAAAATGGAAATGCGAATTTCCCCAATTCCTCGATTTATCATTAAAAACCGTCCAGAATTATAATATTTTGGTCTACTACACACACATTTAAATGCCTTTCTCATAGACTTCAACCAACATAATCCATAATGTTTAACATGCATTATGGTTTATCGTAAGAAATTTTCTTATATCTTTTCCGTCTTCATGCCTCGTGGAAAAGGATTTGTGCGTGATTGCCAATCTTCTTATGAAAAAAAATCGATACATATCAAAAGGCGTGAAGATTTCAAGCCATATCTCAGCAATTGGAAGCCACCTATTGAACCATTGCTCTCAAAGCATCAAGCTGGTCGCTCCCATTAATACCATTATACGTGTATTAATATTATGTAAGAATTTTGCTGGATCGTGGTTTATTTCTTCCCAAGTTCAAATATTTACTTGCATATTGTCTCTTTTCTGTAAATAATGAATAAAAATTATACATGTGTTTTTTTTTTAAATTTTGCATTCCACGAAAACTCTGTCGTAGTAAAGAGCACAATGTCAGCTATGACAAATATATTTGTTGTTAATAAATTTAGAAAAAATATCAATATTACTAAGGAGAAAATCAGCAAATGATCTTTGGGGCAAAGAAAATTGGTAATCTATGATTTAAATTGGTATAGCGTCGATTTAAATTGGTATAGCGTCGAAAATATAAGACAATAATAATATATGATCTTTTTTGTGAGCTGGATCTTCGTTATTGAGTAGAAATAATTTATTTTTCAATAGTAAAAAATCAATAACAACTATTCGATTTTCATTTCTTTTTTATGGAATTCAGTAGTTATGAGTGGCATAACATACCGAGCGATACTCTGTCTTTCACTTGTTTAAGGTTTAAACATAATTAATAAAAATCATATAAGAAAGTTTTTTTCTGAGATTAAAAAGATCGTTTTCTTAATTATTTATATTCACAGATCTGGTTTTATACGACAGAGTGGATTCTATCAAACAAATGATAAGATTGGTGACCGTGTATTCATAAGCACGCTGTGTTCGTCTATGCTCTGTGTTCGTAACTGCCATGCTCCTTCTTTCTAAGAAAATATAACCTTCTATCAATAACAATGGGACATTATATGCATTTTTTGGAAAAATTTTATTATAGTGGGACATTTTTCATATTGTTGGGTAAAAAATTATTGAACATAAAGCGATCGTTTTCATACTTTGAGTGACTTGTATCTAAATCTGTTTTTCATTTATGCTTTTAATAGTTATGACTTGAACAGTTTATTCCATACTCATACATATTTTACTCGCTTGTTTTTATAAAAATAAAATTTTTGTTTATTTAATTTTTTTTTATTTTGTAACTTATGCCCTACTGGTTGCTAAGAATAATTAAAGTACATGTTTATTGTTCTGACTTAAATTATAATTTCCATAACTATTCAAAATTGACGTAAAATCTGCTGTGCCAGTCTTTATCAAGAGAAAGGTACAAAAAAACCTATTCCTGTGCCAGGTAAAATTAGAACATATTATTGTGTTCAGAAACCTTGAATCACTTTTAAAAAGGGAGAAATAATTATTTTTTAACTCTTATGGAAACTAAAGAGGATGGAAAAGTTGGTCTCAATTTCTGAACCAAACCATTTGCAGAAATTTAAGTTAACTGTTTTTTTGTAATAATGAAACGTATTTTTAACATATTTTTGTAAATTTTAAAACTTTCATTCAAAATTACATAATTTCTCAGCTCGATGATACTTTATACGACTCTTGCGACTTAGTAATATTTATGGATTTAGATTACAAAAGGGAATATCTTAATCTCGGCTGTTTTTTCTCAGAAATCATTTAATATAGGTACCTGCAATTTGGTTTAAGAATAAATCACGCGATCTAGCATCATTAGATAGGATAAATAAGCACTCAGTTTATTAATTTATTACATCCTATGTAATATTAATTGACATAGTACATGTACTGGGATCAAAAAGCTTTTTTTTATTTTATGTAAGGTGTATTCTTGAAAATGTCCACAAAAAATAAGTTCCCCTCTCAAACTCTCAAAATCAAAATAATTGAAAAACAGCTTTACCGGATGTTAAAACAACAGAAGTAAATTATATATTTAAATTATATTATATATATATTTAAATTATATATTTAAATTATTTTTGTTATAATTTAAATTATATAAAATATAATTTAAATTATACCAAAAAAACAACAGAAGTCTTAAAATATTTAATAATTTTATCAAATTTACGAGATACTAGGCAATATATTCACATGACAAAAATAACATTAATACTGATAAATAGTTTAATAGAAATACTATTTACCTACCCTTCAACGTTTATATGTTCCTAAGTGTGTACAGAAATGTTATAACGCGAGTTCTACTCAAAATTGAAAGGTTTATTACAATACTATTTGTTTGTTACTAGATAGTATTATAAATATTTGAAATAAATGACAGTTCAACGTTTAATGTCCTCCGGAAAAGTATTCTGACCTGAAATTAATTCCAACGATTCTACAAGTTTCTCCGTAGGATTAATTTATCGATGCATTATTTTTAGAATAAATAATGCTTTGATTCGAAACTGAAATCCCTTGAAAGCGAATAGATTTATCAATCGTCTCCAAAATATTCTCCGCGTGGCTATCGACAACTGCATATCTGTGCCCAATTGTAAGCGAATCGAGTGTAATGACGGAGACAGGCGGGAGCGTCATTTTTCTAATGATATAATCGAAGGAATGTTTTAGTTTATACAACTGTTTGTTGACACACCTCATTTTTACCCTCAATATAAAATTGTGATTTCTTACTACTCGTATATCACATACAACTTTTTTTTAACGTATTGGTGTAGATTATGTATTAAAATTAATCTTACTCCAGGAGAAATTAGTGAAAAGCGAATGCGAAGATTATTCATTGATTTAAAAATCAATGATGCTCTAAATATGTACATACGCTTATATACATACACTTATACTCACGCTTCCATTCAATTCATTAGGAAAGCAGCATCTTAGTTTACAAAGTGAGACAAACACAAGCCGTGTACGTTTTGCATCGACACGGCTAACGTTGTTTGCTTCATACAGCGTTATTGAATAATGTAACAAAATTTGTGTTACGGCAGCAACTAACTGACGAACTTTTAATTAATCCATTATTCAATAAGAGCACTCTGAACTCTCTGTAAGCATCAACTTGATACTAAGTCATAGTGATAAGACAACATTATTTTCCGATAAAAGCTGCAACTATCGCATATATATATATATATATATATATATATATATATATATATATATATATATGTATATATATATATATATATATATGTATATATATGTATGTATATACGAGAATGTGATTTAATAAATACGGATAATAAATAGATAAATCCTAAATGGTGTGAGTAAAAGTATGTTTTAATACAGGAGATTTTTTTAGGTATAAAGTATAGAAAAAAATGTTATTAATATGTTTTAAGCTAAATCGTTTACTTATTAAAAGCAAAATGTTCTTTAAAAAGAACTCTGAAACTTTATCCGCATTAATAATTTTACAAGCTCTCTCCTTTCATCACTTACCCAATGACATATATAAATTGCACAAATTCCACGTCGTTCCATACAAAAATATCGATAACGGTAAACTCTACCTAACTCTCACTTGTGTAGTTTTCATATGTCGATTCCTTTTTATTTATCAGCTATGAAAATCAGAATCCTAATACTTATATAGTATATAAATATTAGGATTCTGCTTTTATCGAATTATTTATTATATAAAAATTAGGATTCTGATTTCATCGATTAGGATATTATCAAAGGCCGTCGTGGACCTTCGTGAATTTAAACAAAAGCATGTTTTATCCATGTGACGAACGGGCAACCAAAATTGCCACCTTATTAGTAATTTATCTATCGCTGGCCGCGCTTCAATTTAAGGTCACGTTGTGAACACAGTAGGACCAGTTTTCTCCGATTAAACAGCTGTTTTTAACAGTCTTCGCGTATCAACTGTACTTTATAACGATACCGAATCATAGTAATGAACAGAATGAAGAGATTTTGTGTGACAAAAACTTGGTCGAGGCAGGAAAAAACTGGTAATCAACATTACCCCAAAATACCTCACATTGCAAGTAATTGTTTTTGGCTCTACATATCAATGTAATCGAGACACAGAAATATCTGAGACGCGGATAATTATTTATGACACCCACAACGATGAAACCGCTACTGAGCTCTCCCTCCATTATCCGGCTCCTTCCACCAACGTTATAGCTCGGCAGAACTATGATATTGGTGGCTCCTGAGATGTTGTGACGGATTGTTTCGTAAGGTTCAAGGAGTTAAGTTCGTTATGCTATAACGAACTACTATATAATAGTTACTATTCCAAATATGTTTGGTAGCGTAGATTCAATGTTATAATTTAAATTGATTGTTTTTATTTTAACTGAGCAAGCTCGAAAAATAGACATATATTTAAAATTTGCTTCATATTTCTAACTGAATTAAAATGGCGTGGGCGGTTCATAAATTTGAAAGTCGAGTACTCGTAAATATTATAATTTGAATTCGAAAAACTGCTTTAAGCATAAGAGGCTCGCTTTACATGTAAATGCAAAATTGAAATTGAATCTAACTTTTGCAGCTTTATCAATATGATTCGTTTCAATCCTGAAGGTTTAGTTTTAATCTGATTTAAAATTTCTTTGAGGGAAATATAATGCAAATCAACTTAAAAAGAAATTATGGTCATAACTTTATGAGCATGTAAATGAGTGTAATTTCAAAGTTTCTCGTAAAATATGACAGAGTGAAAAATTCCAAATGTTTGTAGTTTATGAGCAGTTTGCCAAAATTATGTTAATATATAGCCTTCATATTGATGTTAATAATTTTCCTTGAATAATTGTAACATGCAGGTGTGATCCTTAATATCATTAAGGATGTACAGACCTTATGAGTCTCATTTATATTCCTAAATGGTTTCTTTCAGAGTGATTTAGTCGAAGTTGATCCTCTGACAATATTCAAACAACATTAAAAACAACAAAAAAACAAAACTGTATTTTTGAGATGTTCTTTAATAATAAAAAATGATGCACTAGGGAAGAAAGTAAAACAATTTTGTAAACCATATTTTCTAAGGGACGAAAAAAAATGATTCACTGAACTTATTTCAAAGGAATTGAAGCAATTCTCTATTGTAAAATAATAGAAATAAAGATCTATTAAGTTTAATAAAATGTATTCTGTTGATCGTGTTGCATTTATTTCTCCAATAATTTAAATAAACATTTAATTTCAGAGTCAAATTAAAATTAATGATTAATACCTATTTTGAATGTTTCGTATTTGGATGGGTGATTTTTTCCATTTTAAGCATTTCCTACATTATTTTTAAATTATATTAACCATAATTCCAAAGATAAATTTCTGTTGCAACCATTATTCCGATCATAGAACAAGAAACACAAAGGCTTATAAACACTAGAACCTACGAACTACTTTTTCACTGTTTTTTTGAATTTCTACCTAATAATTATATATTATATAAGATCTTCACCCCTGTTTTGCGTAAGCAGTGTCACTTAGGTTGTGATAATTTTTAAAGTAATTTCACAAATTTCTTTAAGGACTAATGTATTTACTGATAGCATTAAGGTAATAATATGTAATAATATATTTTACAATGAGCTTTTCTGTAATAGAAAATTTTAAACATTTAAAGGTCATAGTAATTCATTCTTATTTAGCCAATCCAAATATTAATAATTTTTCTTAAAGCATCGATGTCGGTCTTTTAAAGTTTTAAAACTATTCTAATGGCTTAAGAACAAGTTATAATTTAAGATGTTTTAATTAATTACAATTTATTAATATCTCTCAATATTATTGCAAATGCTTTTCTTTAGATATTAAAAATATTTCTTTAAATAATAAAGACAACATTGGAATTTTGAAGCCTGAAAAGAACTGATATTTAAGACTGGAACTAGACGGCGACTGATGTGAACTGAGGTTTGGGCGTTGTAAACTAAGCGAGGTTTATCTCTAGCATTCTAATATATATTCGGTATATCTGGAAACATAATTTGTCCAGGTACCTAAGAAGAGAGCTTGTAAGTTGAGACCCTTGAAACAGGACTGTTTCTACGTGTTAAAACAAGTCGAATGAGATCAGTGTTGTATATGCATTAAAAGCTCGTAAAACTTATTTTAGTACATTCACAATGTAAGTAGTAATGTATAAATTGTTTGTATACTATATAATTTTATTACTTTACAAAGCGTGGTTTTTCATAAGATTAATTTTAACTGGCATAGAAATGGATAACTTTTTTCAAACGAATAATTAAAATTCCTCATTTCTAGTAGACCGATTGATTGCTAACGACTTATAATCTACAGCCTAAATTTGAAAACACACTGAAGACTGAAATCCTTTAAAAATACCATTAAAATTAACATTTAAAAAAAACTTTAATAACACTGAGCAGAGCTGGTATTATCTTAAATAATTTGAGTTACACTTTTTTTTTAAAATTACTTTTTGACGCCGTTCTATTTTTTGAAGTGTTTTACATATTCTCTGTGAAAATCCAACTCAAAAAGCAATGAAAAACTCAAGTCTGTATGAAAAGGGCACGAGTCCTGGACTCATTACTTTTTCAAGAGACCTTTTCCGGATGTAGCATAACCTCATTTTATTTGATGCGGAAATGGAGAATCGTGAGCTTGCTAAAAATGCTTTTAGACCAAGAAAAAGAGTGTCGTGTGTAAACAATAGTGAAAACTATAAACATTACATAATAAAAGAATATTGAATATATTTGACGTTAATTTTGTAGAAATTCATTATTCACAATTAAATGAAACAACTTGATGTAGTATTATTTCTACTTTCTTTAATTTCTTTACCACGACCTAGGTTTCATTGTATTACAACATCTTCAGATGGGATATTAGCAAAGATCTTTGCTAATATCCCATCTGAAGATGTTGTAATACAACGAAACCTACGTCGTGGTAAAGAAATTAAAGAAAGTAGAAATAATACTACATCACGTAGTTTCATTTAATTGTGAATAATAAAAGAAACCAAAATTGCTGGGGAAGCCTATAAAAACCATAAAGGGAAAGATATGGCTTGCAGGTTATTATTTTGTTCATTATTCGTTCTGAATATTATGTTTATTTACTCACAATACTCCAGATAATATTAACAGCTTTTTTTTTACATATGTCAATTTAAATATATGGAGCTTATACCTGACGATTTCAAACAAATTACTATCCGTTTTATTAAGAGTTTCGATAGTAAAAATGCCTAGGACATATACAAGCATTGATTGAACAGAACGAGATACAGAGAAAGTGGCCCAGGCATGTAGTAGCGAAGAAAGAGAATTCACTTTTATTAAGATAGACGGTGTAAAAAAAATGCAAGAAAGCATTTTACAGCATCTATGGCATTTTTGATAAACAGATTAGACGTTTGTGTGATTTATTGAAAATAACTGAGCAGCCCATAGAACACAGGTACAAATCGGAGGGATTACGGAATAATGCAATATCTAGTGAGACATTATTTAAGATACGGTAGCATACTGAATGTTTTCCTGTTAAATATGTGCACTATTGTAATAAAGGTACATTAAACTCAATTTGAAAATTATGCAAACGTTGTATAGAAAAAATACCCAGATCACACAGTAAAATATAAGTTGCACTTGAAATATTTCCAAGAAAACTTAACTTATCGTCTGGTAGAACGCAAATTGATGTCTGTGCACTTTATGAAGAGTTAAAGATTAAATAAAAAATCCACATGTTAATTAAAATACAAAAAGAATCTATGAGGCAAAAATTGAGATCCATCAAAGACAAGCAAATAAATTTTGCAAAAAAATACAGGAAGTGGAAATTAAATGCAAAAGTAATCGGAAGGTGTTTGGGATCACATTTCATTTTATGCAAAATTTACCACTCTCACATATGAATTTTGGATATTTGATCTAAAAACTGGTAAATCAAAAATTTTTTCTTATTGTGACGGTGTAAATAATAAAAATCCCAACGAACTGGGTACCCTTATGCTGGATTACATTAGAAAAAATATTGGCAATTATGTTGAACAACTGCACCTGTTTTCAGATGGTAGTGCCTGCCAAAATCGCAATCATGCTATGGTCCGTTTTCTTTATCATTGGTAGGTGAACAAAATAATAATATAAAAGAAATAAACTATCACATACCTAAAAGGGGTCATTCATTCCTGCCAAACGATAGAATGTTTGGGACAGCAAAGAGGCATATTCGAAAAAAATGATTGATGGAAAAGAGAAGTTTGCTTTGAGATTCATCTCTTCTGGCAAAATTTATTAATCTGTCATAAAGAATTATTCAAAATAAAAAAAATAATTGAAGAAATATTTTAAACATAAATTATCAATTTAGAAGACTTTAGAAACGCAAAACAATAGTAATATAATAACTTGCTTACCACATGAACTTTTCTTATAATGCCAATGCGAGATGTCTCTCTCCCTGAGATATAAATTTAGTGTTATAATAATATATAAATGCATTATACGTGAAAAAAATCGTGAAGAAGCATTGAATATTTCTAAGTAAAACTAAGTGTTACCTAATAAAGACAGGGCATTAAGCGTAAAAAAACAATTTTGAGAATTTTGTCTGATTTTTCCGTTTGACTGTTTATCTGTTTGTGCGCACCTTGGTTATATAGGCTAATCTCAGAAACAACTGAACAGATTTAGATGGAATTTTTAGTAACGTATTTAGATTAGCTTGGGCTAACATTTAGGTTTGGTTTCATTTCAATCTTTCCACAAAGAAAAAAGACACGTTAATATTTCCTTTACTTTTTTTTTGCATGCTAATTAATGTCAGAACCGGCACAACCAAATTGGCTGTAAACGCCATCTATTAGTATTTTTAATAAACAGTATTCTCGTAGTGTACTAAGAGAAAAAAAAACGAAAAAAATCCTAGCAACTTTTCTTAAACCGAATTCCACGCGAACGAGGTCGCGGACACAACACTCTAATAAGATACGACGTACGAACAAATATTAATTTTTATAATATAGATGGAAAGAGATAATTCAGATAAAATATATAAAAAAACACAATATATTCATTTTATATTTCATAGTGCACACTTTTGAGAATATTAAGTGCCAAATAAAAGGGTCTATCATAACTTTTGGAAAGTATTATGTATTCATGTTGATTATTGAAAATATCCCAAAAAATAAGTTTCTAATCTCCCTACATCTCGAAAGAGCTATTGTATTTTAGTGTTTAAATTTGTGTACCATTATTTATATTCATATTTATTTTATTTTAAAATATTAAAACAGTATATAAAATCGTTTTGCAATTTCAATATATGGCCCACAGTATATAAATGTATACAACATGGACATTATGTCTTTTTAACTGGAGTAGCAGGCTCTACGCTTTTTGTCAACTAAAGGATTAACGAAATATATGAAATATTCTATTTGAAAATATTGTGCAAATTCCTTGAACCATTTTCATGAGAAAATGTAAATTTTTTGCTAAATATTGGTTTCTGCTTCCTTAATGTGAACATAAATAATCATATGAGTTCCGACGGATATCATACGTCAAGAGGCACCGAATTCAGTTCTACCTACTGAGAGGTCGTCACACAATGAGCTGGAAGCTTACTTCAACGATACTTCGTGGCTTTCAGCAAATAGTGACACAAATGTTCAGATTTTATCTCATGTGCGAAATAAATATTGTCAGCCAATATTCATTTTACGGCACTTGTTGCCACTTGTCAATAATTGAATTAACTTTTGAGTATTAAAAGGGCCCAAACTAATTCATACATATAAAACAAAATAATGTTTGCGGGCTAGTCTCTCAATTATTCACAACTTTATCTTATATGGTGATTCTATCTCTAATATATAAAATATAGGAAGACAATTAATTGAATCCATCATTCCGAAAAGGGCACGAGTCAATTAATTAAAACTTTTCAGAGTTAACAAAAATGTGTTTCTTTTAAAGAAGTCTATGATGCTAACTTAATTGAATATAAAGATTGATGGATAAAAAAATATATGATTTTTATTTATTAATAAAAAACAATTTTCACATAGATATTTTGAATTTTATTTTTTGGACTTATGTCTTTTTCGAAATGAATTTACAAATACTGAATATTTTTAGAAGAGATGTTGGTTAATCATCATTATTTTCGTCATATTTATAGTTTGCTGAAGTTATTGGCCATGCAGAAACCTCTGTATATAAATTTTGGTACTCTACTGGTATACATTTTTCTAGCTTTTTCAAATCTGTCATGACTGACAAACAATCTATTGATGCACGAGTTGTCACAAGACCTGGTTTAGACTTGAGAAATGTGAAATGTGACACTTTGGAAATAGCAAAAGTCACTTTTTTGTCCTTGGGTATTCCTCTGTCGTAGAAATTCACAGATAGCACCAGTTTCTTATAATGGTTTGGCCACCATTTTTTATGTCTATAGAAGAAGACCTAAAACTGAAGATATTGTCTTCAGTTTTGGGTCTTCTTATTTCAACATTTTCATTAGTCTCAGCTATAAGATTTTTATACCGAGTATAAATCCCGTATTTTTTTTCGAATATGCCTCTTCCTCTTCAAACATTTTATCGTTTGGCAGGAATGAATGACCCCTTTTAGGTATGTGATAGTTTATTTCTTTTATATTATTATTTTGTTCACCTACCAATGATAAAGAAAACGGACCATGGCATGATTGCGATTTTGACAGGCACTACTATCTGAAAACAGGTGCAGTTGTTCAACATAATTGCCAATATTTTCTAATGTAATCCAGCACAAAGGTACCCAGTTCGTTGGAATTTTTGTTAGCTACTCCTTCACAATAAGAAAAAAATGTTGATTTACCAGTTTTTAAATTAAATATGCAAAATTCATATATGAGAGTGTTAAATTTTGCTTAAAATGAAATGTGATCCCAAACCCCTTCGAATTATTTTTGCATTTAGTTTCCACTTCCTGCATTTAGTTTCCACTTTTTGTAAAATTTATTTGCTTGTCTTTGATGGATCTCAATTTCTGCTTGATATACTCTTTTTGTATTTTCATTAACATGTGGATTTTTTTTGTTTAATCTTTAACTCTTCATACAGTGCACAGACATCGATTGCTTTCCATCAAACGATAAGTTAAAGTTTTCTAGGAAATATTTCAAGTGCAACTTATATTTTACTGTGTGATCTGGGTATTTTTTTATACAACGTATGCATAATTTTCATATTGAGTTTAATGTATCTTTATTATAATAGTGCACATATTTAACAGGAAAACATTCAGTATGCTTCCGTATCTTATATCATGTCTCACCAGATATTGCATTATTCCGTAATCTCTCCGATTTGTCCCTGTGTTCTACGGGCTGCTCAGTTATTTTCAATAATCACAAAAATGTCTATCTGTTTATCAAAAATGCCATGGTTGTTGTAAAATGCTATTTTGCATTTTTTTTACACCGTCTATCTTAATATAAGTGAATTCTCTTTCTTCGGCACTTTACGCCTGGGCCACCTTCTCTATATCTCTTTCTCTTCAATCAGTGCCTGTATGTACCCTGGGCATTTTCTCTGACGCGTAATAAAACGGATAGTAATTTGTTTGAATTCGTCAGGTATAAGCTCCATATATTTAAATTTACATGTGTAAAACAAGAAACTGTAAATATTATAATAATAATAAAAAAACGATAATAATAATAATAAATATATTGTTCACAACGAATAATGAACAAAATAATAACCTGCAAGCCACATCTTTCCCTTTGTGGTTTTTATAGGCTGCTCCAGCAATTTTGTTTTTTTTATTATGTTATGTTTATAGTTTTCACTATTGTTTACACCGGATACTCTTTTTCTTGGTCTAAAAGTATTTTTAGCAAGCTCACGATTTTCCATTTTTGCATCAAATAAAATGAGGTTATGCCACATTTGGAAAAAGTCTCTTGAAAAAGTCATGAGTCCAGGACTCGTGTATTTTCTGTAAAATTAATTAAGATAATACCAGCTCTGCTCAGTATTACTAAAGTTTTTTAGAAATGTTAATTTTAATGGTATTTTTAAAGGATTTCTGTCTTCAGTGTGTTTTCAAATTTAGGCTGTAGATTATAAATTGTTATGCATTCAATCGGTCTACGAGAAATGAGACATGTTCATTGTATGGAATTGTTATTTAGTATATATAAATTATTAGTTTAAAAAAAGTTATCTATTTCTATGCTAGTTAAAATAAATCTTATGAAAAACCACGCTGTGTAAAATAATAAAATTATGTAGCATACAAAAATTTATACATCACATAAGTATATGTTGTAAATATAGTAAAATAAGCTTTACCATATTTTAATGCGTCTACAACACTGTTCTCATTCGACTTGTTTTACTACATTGAAACAATCCTGTTCATAGGGTCTCAGCTTACAAGCTCTCTTCTCAGGTGCCTGGACAAATTTTGTTTCCAAATATACCGAATATATATTAGAATACCAGAGATAAAACTCACTCAGTTTACAACGCCCAAATCTCAGTTCACATCAGTCGTCAGTCAGCCAGTCTATCAGTCGTCGTCTAGTTCCAGTTTTAAATTTCAGTTCATTTCAGGCTTCAAAATTTAAATTTGTTGTCATTATTATTTTAAGAATTATTTTTAATTTCTAAAAAATGCATGTGCAATAATATTGAGAGATATAAATAAATTGTAATTAATTAAAATATCTTAAATTATAACCTGTTTCTTAAGCCATTAGAATAGTTTTAAAACTTTAAAAGACCGACATTGGAAAAAAAATTCTTAAATTACGTAGATCGATGCTTTAAGAAAAGTTATTAACATTTGGTTTGGCTAAATGAGAATGAATTACTATAACCTTCAAATATTTCAAATTTTCTATTACAGAAAAGCTCATTGTAAAATATATTATTGGAGTATTATTACCTTAATACTATCAGTCAATACATTAGTCCTCAAAGAAATTTGTAAAATTGCTTTAAAAATGATCACAATCTAAGTTACACTGCTTACGCAAAACATTCTCATGAGTTAAGATCTTATATAATATATAATTAGAAGGTAGAAGTTCAAAAAAACAGTGAAAAAGTAGTTCGTAGGTTCTAGTGTCGCTATAGAATAATGGTTGCCATAGAAATTTATCTTCAGAATTTTAGTTAATATAATTTAAAAATATTCCAGGAAACAATAATCAGTTATAACAAATAATTATATACCCATTTTTTACGGGTAATACATTCACGTTCACTTCGAAATGTTTAGTTAACTTTAAAGTATGTTTTTAAGATATTCGAAAGTAATTAGGATACCGAGATAAATTCTATCAAGTCGCATTATCATTATTAGGTTGTTAATTATGATTTTTAGATAAAGGTATTTATATTTCATTTACACAACCTTTGTCGGCGAGTAAAATTATCATTTTACTTCGGACTTTGTAATTAGTTGTATTTTCACGGCAAATGCAAAGAGCCATGACAATATTATTTATTTAGAGGCTTTTGTATTAAACGATAATATACCATGTTTTATAAAGTGTGTTAATTTTATTCCTAATTTAATTATAAAATATGTATATACCGTTAACAAACATTTTTCGCGAGTCTAGAATAATTTGGAAGAATGGAAATGGGAAAATCAGTCATTACATGTTTTATGTCTTAGGATAATAATTATAATAATTCAATCAATCTGATAAGTACGAGTAAAACCCACGCTATAAGATTCCGTACATGTGTAATATTTTAATTTCAAAAGTTCTTAGTATTTTTTAAAAATTCTTTATAAATATTGGTATTATTACACGACTGGGCAAAAAATATGTTATGTATTGTAATAAAAATATGTTATGTAAAAATATGTTATGAATTTCATTGTAACTATGTACGTTTGGGTATTCTCTGTATGAGTTTGTTTACGTAGCGAGGAATCGGTTCAGTCGATTTTAATCATTAAGATATCCTTAATATCAGTACATTATCCAGAATAACACCTTGTTGGTGCTATTTTCTGTAACGTTACATAGATTATATGAGGTTATGACGAAATGGCGTCTATAATATTCTAATTTGCAGTGAAAAAATATGTATATACAGAAAAACTTATTAAGTGTGGTATTATTGATATACGTTCGTTTAAATGATTTGAAAATACATAATATTGTAGTAAATTGTAAGGTGGATAAGTAACGTTTATCACATCACTAATAAATAACCTGTTCAGAATCTCCGCGTAGGCTTTTGTGATTCAGAAAAATTATCAGGCTTCAAAAGATATTACGATAATAATAATAATAAACAATAAGTTTTTACCCGTAAATACCGGCACCTTAATCGGCTAGTCCGGCAAGTCCTAAGGGGATACCTTTTTGCGAGTGGATGTCTCTGAGCGCTCTTTTCATGTAGATACACCTCCGTCAAAAAAAAACAATGTGGGTACCCTCTTCCAATAAAAAAATCACTTCAGGAATTTAACTGCCTAAAAAATCTTTATACTTTTATTACATGTTTACTTGTAGTTTTATGACAGCATACAAGTTTTATTATAATATGTTCATTTTAGAGGAAAAACACCAAAAATTAAATCTTACTGAAAGATAAATAATTACAAAAATTCAAAACACCACTGTTCGAAAAAATTGAGTGGAAATGTAAAAAAAATAAGGAGTCTATGACTCCTTAATTGATTAACATAAGTTCACCATAATAATTTTGCAAGTATGTACGTACTTTATGCTAATTCATTTTCTAGTGCGTGATACGCAAACAAATAAGCACACCGGCAAATGACGAAATATGGTACAGCAGTTCATAAGATAATAGCAGTTCACCAACTAATGTAGTAAAATGTTTGGTAGAACCTATCAGAAATAGTCACAGAATGATGAAAAACCAAGACTACTGTAAAATATGTCTGAAAAATATCTCCAGACCATTCTATTTTTTTCGTAACAGTTGTTACCAACAAAGTAAATAAAAGTAACTTAATAAATATAAAGTAGTAACAAGATTCATAGTCATAACATCATTATTTCCATAATTTTATCATCTATTTTAAAACATATTATACTAAAAATTGTTATTTAAGATCTGATTTTTTTGTATTATTTCGTAAGATTATTATTTAATTTCATTGTTTAGATATCAATTTTGATTACAAAAGTGCACTAAATACGAATAAATAATTATTGGACAGATATTTTTCGTATTATTTATTAAATATAACATAAGAGATATGGAACGTTTGTAAACAAAATTACATATAGTCTAATTTATACAGATTGGCCTTTTAAAAAATGTGTTATTTTTTACCGGTAGCAACTGTTCATGATCGTAATTGCCTTGCGATGGACGTCGGGTTAAATACCTTCAATGTACAAACAAACCAAATTTATAACTTTATTATACCTATAGAAGTACATATTTAGTTTTTTTTATATATATATATATATATATATAAATATATATATATATATATGTATATATATATATATGTATATATATATATATATATATATTTATACAAAAATATTTATATATATATATATATATATATATATATATATATATAAATATTTTTGTATTCAGATAATATTAGATTATCTAATTTTAAAGAGCAAAGTATTTGCTTAGATTTTTTTTTCACGCATCGATAAATAGTGTGGTTGTTAACTAAAATTTATTAACACTAATTTAATATAAAAACTGTAATTATAATTGATTCATAACTTTTAGTATTTAACTCATGAGTAAAATAATTAATAAATTACCTAATAACTCCGACGAAAATTTATTTCTATCAATTTTAATAATTTCTGAGAAACGTTCCTTATGTTTTCCTTGGGAGTTAAAATTGTTTCAGCTTCTATACCCAAGGTTGATTTTATTCAATATCAATAATACAAACGATTTAACCAAATATTTCATTTCTGAGGTTCGTTTCCAATTACGATCCGGTTACTAATTATTTTGCTATTCATATTTCACAATATTTTAACAAAATAAGCTTTTCTCTCTCCTGACAGTTTATGTGTTCATCGTCTATCTCCGCCGCGTCCGTTCTTCCATTCCTTCCCTCCAAGTTTTGCCGACGCTTGCTCGCATCTTAAGAAAAAAACTCGCACAATCACCGCAAAACCATTCGCGCTATACTAGCTGCAAAATGGTAGAATCATTTTAAAACTTGTTAATTCATGTTTTATCAGAGTTAACACACAGATTTACAGTAAGGAGTATAAGAAAAAGATATCAACTTGGAGAAGACGAGAGATTTAAATGTTGAGATTAATCCTTTCATGATAGATGTTATTATTATCATTAACTTTTATGTACAGTATATATGGTGGACTTATTGCTACATGAGCAATCTCTGCCAGTCGACCATAGATGTTAAGGTTTTAATTAATTTCTTTTCGCATAAACTTAAAATATAGTACAATTTAGGTTATTATTATAATTTAGGTTGTTATACATCTGGTCTTTTTTATATTAAGTGGGCTAAATTAGTAAGCAGCTTATTTATGAGGTCAAATCGTTTCGACCCTTCTTTTCATTTCTCTTTTCGTTAGTTGATAATGAGTGTACCCATGAACAATTTTAGTATCGATCATTTGATATTGTTGAATGTAGATATTGACATCTTCCAAGAGGTATTTTATGTTAAGAACATATTCACAAGACAAGATCTCATAATATTATTTTCATTAAAAATCTATGCAGTGTTGACTTAGTATTAATACCTACTAGAAAAATAAGGTAAATTAATTTATCTCGAGAAATATAACTATAGGAAAATATTCTGATGACGAGTCAAAGTTATTTGTTTGCCGCAGTTAACATACTGTCTGCCGTCTCTTTAATAAACAGATTCAAATTGACAATCTTAAATATATGCGTGTTCTTCTTTTTCTGTTTCTGTCTTACCCTTTAAATACTTTTTGATCGTATCAATTTGAAAAAAATTATATATATTTAAAAAAAATTATTATGTCCAGTCCAAAAGAATTGCGTCAACGACGGCCGTTGACACAATTCTTCCAAGAAGCTTTCCTAATTTTCATTATTTGTTATTTTCGCTTTTATTCATCTCTTTATTATTTTTAATAATTTGTTTCCTTATTTTATTAAAAAAAATTACAAACAAAATTGTTTTTATTTTTCAAAACTTTTTCACTTTGCTGTTCTATTTAAAATATGCTGGAGTTTTTAGAATAAACAATATATTTCAATAATTGTTACTGATTGGAAAAAATATCCTTTCAAAAAAAAATAACATGTAAATTTAATATGGGTACCTATTAAATAAAGGAAAGAAAATCGAGTTAGTTAAAAATGAGAAAACTTATGTGAATGGTTAATATTTGTTACATTTATTGCACTTTTTGATCATCCATTTTTGTGTTTCCTAAGTCAAGTTTCTAGCAATTCAAAGTGATAAGCGTATCTAATTTAGATAGTACATATGTAGTGTATGTTCTATTATACAAAATTACTCACAAAGAAATATTAAAATATTTTTATATACAAGTGACTGAACCGCAGCAAAAATAAGTCATTTTTGAAAAGGAAGGAATGGAAAAAAGAAGGAGTAATTTCTTAAAATCGAAATTGATTCAATCAAATACGTTTAAAAGACAACTTCAAAGTTTAAATAAAATACGTTATCCTGAAACCTATCAAATACGAGTCGTAATGACACTATGGGATTCCGTACATATTTAGGCACATCATTTTTCTTTTAAAAAGGAAATATTAATTTTTCACCAAGTAAATGTAGTTTGCCTATATACCTTTAGTAGTAAAAAGATAGCACACATTTAAAAAAATATAATATCTAGGATATTCGTTACAGTTTTCTTATAATCTTTTAATAAGATTTTACCAACCTTATTTTTTTCATGATTTTTGGTTCAGTAGATTCGGAAATAACAATAAGGGCTCTCTGTTTATATATTTTTAGAACACGTTTTTAAATAGGCCATTTAAAAATATTTTGATATTCAATATAACAAAACCCTTTCAAATTATAACACAATTGATAAAACAAATTTAAAAAAAAATCATTTTTGTTTATTCTTTCTTCAATTATTATATAAATATATCCAAAATTTTTAAAATAATCGGCTGTGACAGACGGACACAAAAACATATATGTGAGTGATTTTATAAGGGTTCCATTTTTTAGTTTAACGTTCGGAACCCTAAAAAGAAGTTTGATAAAATAACAATAAATTAATGAGAAATAACGCTGAAAGTGCTTTTAGAACATCAAAAACGGAAATAGTTAACAAGTTAGTAAATTTATTTACCGTGTATATATGGCTGATGACACACAAGCCCCATACCCTATGCATTCAAATGTTCAGTCATTCATCTGGCTGAGTATGCAGAAGCGTTGTTGTCATGAAGGAGGATTTTGTTAAGAGGATGTTGCTTTCAAACTTATTCTAAAATAATAGACAAACGATTGATTGTATACGAGGCTACATTATATGTTGTTTTATTTTCCAGAACGATTATTCCATAATAGCCCTCCAATCTGAAGAAAGGAGCCACCGAGTTTTTTGCGACATTTTGTCCTTTCTTCATATCTGGAGACAACTATTCAAAAAGAAACATCCACAGCGCATAGTCCCTATTTGTTTAGGTTTCATAACAATATATCCAGCTTTCATCACGCGTGTAAAATAAACCATTTGAATAGCATCCGTCGAGTTTTTCTAACATTTCGCGGCAACCATCAACGCAACGATGTTTTTGAGCTTCCATCAAATCATGCAAAAATTCAAGCAACAATTCTAACGCCTTTGACGGCTTTATCACAAAACGTCAATTGAAGTCGATAATAATTCTGTAGTTGATTTATACCATAACAAAACTCATAAAAAATCGAACGAAAATCTTGTCGTATTAAATTCATTTTCACAAAATTTTCAAAAATTTGTATAAAAAACCAATTCAAACAATATACCACAATAAATTTCCAAAGGGTTTGATTTTAAAACTTTGAATTTTTGCGATAATAATTACAATGTCAATCTCGTGAAAAAGGAAGACACGCGAATAATAACTTAATTATATATAAATACATCTAAAGATTAAAATGAGTTTTATAAAACCATACTTATTTTTATAAATGCAAATATACAGCAAAATATTTTTTGTAATTGAACGAAACATGATATAAATCAGATTAATATTATTAATATTTCTCCAAATAACGTTATAATAAGGAGCGTACCAGTGATATGATGCATAGGTAACATAACTAAATATTAATAGAGCTTACTAGAAGTTTAATGTAAAAAACGAAAAACTTAAAGAATTTATATTGTTATTCAAACCAAATTCGATATAAATCGATGAACTATCGATATGAAATGCTTAATATACGAGAAATGCCTAAACTTTATACCATGCCTACTTTCAAAGTTTTTGTAGTATGGTTTATTATTCCGGGGATGACAGCGGTCTCTAATAAATCTTGCTGCTTTATTTTCCAAAACGTGACCCGAAAGCAATATAAAACTTGTCAGCCAGCTCATATCTAAAAATTTATTACTTTATTGCATAGAATAGGGATATTTCACATTAAAACTACCGAATATTTATGGGAAAGTCTTTAAATTTGAAGTAGGATAATAGTTTTCAAAATATATAAACTGTGATATTGAACTTGTTTAGAGTGATGTTTAGGCGATTTATTTCTATTTTTTTAAACATTATTACTCACCAACTGCAACGTTTTAGTCATAAGTATATTCATATTCTTATCGATACGTATAATAAAATTTTCGAATTAACATTTCGGAACATTAAAGATATTTACTGAATAGTAATTTAAAGAGACAAATATAGATTAACGCAGTAATACAATAGAGATTAACAAATGGAAATTAACACATAACCAACACTGTAATGTTAGTTTCTTCGAGGTTTACTTGAACCAAGCCACGGTACTAATTTATAAAAAATATAAATGATATAATCTCAAAAAAATTGATAGAAAAATATTCTAAATATTCAAGTTAGCAAGATTCATATAATAAAAAATACCTCCATTTAAATATTAAAAGAAAACATTTGAAGTTTTATTTAAAAAACTAGCAGTCCTTTGTGTGACACAATTGTATTTTTTGTTGAATTTGTCCTCCAAAAAAGTTATTATCACGTTGATTAATATTCAACTTTTTTTAATTACGTCGTTGGTAGGTAATTTTAATCACACATTTCGTATCTACCCGATGATAGTTCCAATTTAATATTTACAATATTTTGGAATTTGTTTTTTCCTCATCTTTTTAAACTGCCCCTAATTAAATAAAATCATTTCTAGGCTTCCGATGGTATTTTATTTAATTATGGCGATAAATTTTTTTTTTCTATCGTTTGTTACGTTGAAAAAATACAATGTTTCTCTTTTTTCATAGTTTTGTTTTCTTTCCATTCACGCAAATTTAATTTTATAATCAGTTTTATTAGAAAATTAGATTTCAGTGAAAGTTTTTTTAATTTTCCTACAAGGCGTACAAATAATTGCGTACAAGTAAATTACATTCAATTGAAACTTGATTAATTTTTCTTTGAACAAGAAACAATATAATTTCATGCGGTATTTTTAATTCTAAAAATTTAAATCAGAAATGGAAACGTAAATAATATAGGAATGACTGAAAGATGAGGGTTCAAAGCAATTTTATGTAAGTAGTAAGAAGAAACTTCTAGTAATTCACACGAGTATAATACAAGACGTATTTATTTCAACCCATAAAACATCTTTTAAAAAGCTGACTTAAAAAACGGTAGGTACTAAAAAGTAAAAATTAGTAACTCAACATAGATACCCACTTATTTGAATTAAATAAATAAGTTACTTATTTTTGAAGTCGGTTCCAGTACCATCGACCAACTGCTGGTGTATAGATAATTTCCTCTTTGTCTGAAATTGATTATCAACAACACACAGAAATGAGATGATAGTAGTAGCCGCCAATGGTCAGTTGTTAGCCATTGAGGAGTTTGGTTCTCCAATCTGAAATCCAATATCAGATTTTGCAAAATAATAACTAAAATAACAACTAACCAGTAGCATATATATTGTTTTATGATCGATTTGCTACCATTCTTTAAGGAGTTACATTACTCATCTTCAGAACTCATCATTAAACACTAACTTTGTCGATGGTGCAATTATTTTGCAAAGTAAAAACTACCGGTAGTAAATATTTTAAATTACGTTTGATTTACTACCGTCCAATAATAAGTTCCATTGTTTATCACCAGAACGCATCATTAGATTCTGAGATGATCGATAGTATAGTTATTTTGCAGAGTAACTACTACCAGTAGCAAATATCTTGAATCACTTTCAATTTATTATTATCTCTTAAGGAGTCCCATTGTTCATCTCCAGCACTCATCACCAGACACTGACTCGGTCGATGGTGTAGTTATTTTGCAACGTAACAACTACTAGTAGCAAATATCTTTAATCACGTTTGATTTAACAATGGAACTCCTTATAAGATCCGTTAAGGAGTTCCATTGTTCACATTCAGAACTTATCATCACACCCTGACCTGGTAAGAGGTGTAGTTATTTTGACAAAATTCTATCATTCATTATCATCATATACACGTTCATTATGTTCACGACATAATACATATATATATATATATATATATATATATATATATATATATATATATATATATATAATCACTCAAAAAAAATCGAAATATTTACATCTATAGGTATAATAAAGTTATAAATTTGGCTTGTCGTACATTGAAGGTATTTAACAATGGAACCCGAGGTCCATCGCTTCAATTACGATCATGAACAATGGCTATCGCGTAAAAAATACCACATTTTTTAAGAAGCCAATCTGTATAAATTAGGCTACATGTAAATTTTTTAACAAATGTTCCATGTCTCTTATGTTATATTTAATAAATAATAGGAAAAATGATTATTTATTTGTATTTAGTGCACTTTTTATTCAAAATTGATATCTAAACAATGAAATGAAATAATACGACAAAATGATCAAAATAACGGTGTTATGACTATGAATCTTGTTACTACTTGCTGTTAGTAACAATCGTTATAAATAAAAACAGAATGCTCTGGACATATTTTTCAGATATATTTTACAAGCAGTCTTGGTTTTTCGATCCTTTTTCCAATCACAAACTATGCATATATATATATATATATATATATATATATATATATATATATATACATATATATGTATATATATATATATATATATATATATATATATTTATATATATATATATGAGTGCGTGTGTGTGTGATGAGCCTTAAGTAGTATTCAGGGACAAAATGTAGCCTTAAATTACTTTTACTTTAGTAAGACCTCGGAACACAGTCAAATACCATTTCAAGATCTATAAAGACCGTCCAGAGGTTTTTTAAATATTTTTTCAGATCTCAATAAGAAAGTAATCATTTCCTTCGGTTAATATTTTTTTATAGTCAAATTGTATTATATAAAATGATTTTACCTTTTGAAATCTTGAATTTTGTAATTGTATCATTGTTAGGTTAATATACTGCTTAGATCGAATAATATTACACGGGTGAATTTGTTTACTTGCATCATAAAACAAAGAAGTCGGATAGTGCTAATACGGGGATTTCTCTACCACGCCCCTCTCTATCCCGCGTTACGTTTTATATTCGTTACGTATCGTCATGTGACGTTTAATATTGTTATGTTTCTACTCAGCTTACATTCTTTGTAATATGTTTATCTTGGTATTACGGATAAGCCATCGTCAAGTAAGCAAACCGTGGTTAAGGTGACTCACGTGGCTATAGATCATAGGTCTCGTCGTATAATGTTAGCTGAAACATCGTCAAAATGTGCAAATGTCATAAGAAAAATTATAAAGGCATATTTTTTATATCGAATGTGTCAACAATAGAACACGAAAATAAGGGTACTAATTTCAAAGATTTTATAAAGAAATTTTATTCGAAAATTAAAGAGAAAATGGACCTCATAAATTTGAATTTTCAGACGTAAGCTGATGTGAAGTTCATTTATATTACAGCTCACCAAGATTATTTTAAATTTATCTTGCTCCTTGCTTTGGAATCTAAAAGAGTGGCAGAGAAACCTATTATAACTATTTAAATGACATATATTAATCGATGGGGGCATAATGCATTTTGCCATAAGACCATGGAAAAGAATTTTTTTTATATGTGGTATAACAAATTTTTGCCAGAAAACTTAAGCTAGTGCATGAAAAACCAAGGCATAACTGAAGTCAGAGTTCTAAATAATATGGCAATGAAGGTACTGAAAATATACTGATTGTTATTTGGAAAACACAATGGTCTGAAGAGTCACAATATATACAATTTATGAAAAACATAAAGTACCATTCGGATATAAACAATTATCTTGCAAAGCTATATTTGGGATTGAACCTAAAGTAGATCTTTCAACAAAATCATTACCACCAGAACTAATAAACGTTATTTAAGACGATTATGATCTCTGAGAACTTATTGAAGATGATTTAACCAAAAATAATACGAGCACTGTCAACAGATAATAATGATAATGACTGTGACAAAAATTGCACATTCGGTAAGGATATGAAGTTCTTTTCATTCCGTACTGATAAACATAAATCAATGGGGCATAATATAATATTCTTCTTTATAATATAAAGAATATGATCTAAATCAGAAAACAAATAAATAATTTGTTATAATTTTGTTTGTCGTTGTATTCACGGAATTGAATTCGAAGAATGTATCAAAAAATTTATAAGGGAAAGTCAATAATTATCTTGAAATCATATTTATTTTAGACTGTAGCTACAAAACATTCGAATGGGGCAAGGTTTTGTAAGGTGCACCTTCATCAAAAATAGAACGTCGAATGAATATCAGGGAAAAAAAGATTCTATACAACTCTGAATACCATGAGAGAACATAAAAAAAATTCAAATTCTGATTTTTATGTCCTAACCACTAGCAAATGTAAATTAAAATTTAATCACTGATTTCTTTTTAATTTAGAAACTCTGAGGTTTACGCGAAGATTTAAGATTTATGCTTTAATTGCCGTCAAGATAGTTATAACATGCTTTCAAACGTTTACGTTTTATTACGTTACGTGTTTCAAACGTAACGCTTAAAACGTTTAAAACATGCTTTCATTAAGTTTTACGTTTTTAATGCAATCTTGATAAATAATTATATTTAAATTTTTAAGACATACTATCCGTTCCCTATATAACTTTACGTCCTAATCTATAAAAAGCCGAAGATGGTTAAAAGTGCAAGCCAAGATATCACACATGGAGAAACACCAACGAAGCCTTTACCCCAATCAAGAAGATATAGGTAGAAAATAGAAAATAAGTATTCTATAATTTAATATCCTTCTTTTTCATTTTCTCATTCTCACTTTTTTCCGTTACACAAGGTCTTTTCTGGTCTCGTAACGTCATTTTATTCGCTGATAGGAAACACCATCAAAAATACTCATTTTCTTCATGTACCTTGAGACATTTTTCAAACAGGTTAGTGAAGAGCCTTCCTCCCTACCTCTCTCCTTGGAAAAATATTTAGAAAGCAATAAAAAGACCTTTTTGCAACTTGCAAATTATTATTATTAGAATTGTTATATTACATAACGTTCCAGTTATTATACGTCACTTATTCCGCGCTGAGGCAATTCAGTGAATTATGTCCGCGTTAAATGCACTGTTGTTTATGACCACAGAATTTTGGTATTTAAAATAATTTGTCTCTAGAAGAACTATGCAGTCCAAGGTGATATCTCCATGGTTGGATTAGCTTGGGTTGCAGAACATGTATTCGATTTATGTTCTGCTAATATGCATCTGTATGTATTCTGTTATTGATGTCTTGTAGTAACGCACCAAAATAAGTTCAAAAATATAACCAGCAACCTTGGGTCTGGTTTTGATGCGTTCTTACACAAATATCCGTGAAATTAATTACCTTCATTTTCTGCTTACTTGGCAAACTTAAATTGGTTTATTTTAATGAATAATTTAAATATCTCTTTTATTACAATACTGGTATGATTTTGCATATTTCGAATAGTGATTTGAAATGTGTTCTATTCATATAACCGAATATTCACCATCGATGCAAGTTAAACCCATGAAGCAGACAAATTGGCCAAAATTGGCTAATCTCTAAACACCCAATATATTCTTCAATTGAATGGCTCCCTTACAAGATTCGGATAAGATTATATACTTTGCTTCCGTACTGAATAATGTTACAGATTTTTTTATTTTCATTCATAAGACATTATCTATCCAGACATGATAAAACAATACAGAGTACATGACTTTATATCCAAAGAAAAAGATACATAACCAGCGTCGGCAATCGTGCAAATTACGTGCGGTTATCGTATAAACTAAACCATATCTTTTACTTTTCTTTAAGTATCTTATTAAAAGTTTCACATATTTCCGTTAAAAATTTCAAGCGTTTTGTTCTTATGCTGTAAGAAATGTCTGATAAAGTACATATTTCTAAATATATCAAACTTTGAATTAATTGCTGGCAAGGATATTTTTATCAAAGTTATCGTTTACTTCTTTTTACGAGGTGTACCTAAAAAGGAACAGTCTCACATATTAAATTTCTTTAGAGTAATAATAACTAATTACGCTTTATCGACAGTTATGAAACCTTTTTAAATATTCACAACCATATCCAGACACTGTTTTATCTCGCCTTAGTTCTTTGTTATAAATTTTGCTACTAACAAATTCTTCAAACGTACCCTGACAGTTATAGAAAACAAAGAAATCATCTTCAAATCAACCAATTTAATTTTTATCACATATTACAAAGAGACAAGGTTCATAGTTTGATGTTTCTTAGTTTAAATATAACAAATGTTCCTCTACTCTAGTATACCAAGCTCTAGTTAACTGCTTGAGTCTATAAATCACTCTCTTTAACTTTAAAACATTATTATTGCAATTATCAAAATGTGAACATTATTTTATTTCCATTTATACTATTTCATCAATAATATCATTCAGAAATACAATACAAACTTCAAGATGATTTATATTTAAGCCTAGGTCAAAGTAGTGAAAATGTTTTATTAAAGTCTATCCCTGACTTCTGGGTAAACATTCATTCATTTTTCACTACTGTACCTCTTCCAGTCTATCCACTAGCGTCCATGTTTTATTTTCGCGAAAACATTTTAAACCTTCCCTCATCACGCACTGTCACTGCACTTTTTCAGTTAAAATTATCGCAACACTAAAAGTACTCTGCTCGCCTAACAATACTTCTATACACCTATTCGCAATAATATAGTTGTCCTGTCTTTGTCTGACGTGCTTTTCTGTAAGATTGACGCCACTCTGCCTAGAGTTAACATACTTGTCTTCGGATAACAAAGAATCGAAAAATCTCTCATCTGGATGACCTGATAACTCATCAGGAACGTACGTCTCATATTTTTGGTTTCCTTCTTCTGTATTTAAACCGCTCTTGTTGATAGGAGGCATATCTTCAGCTACCATCACCCATACAATAATCTATTACCTAATAATATTATTGGTGAAACAGTTATTTATTCAATCACACTTAACTAATTGTTCAAAAAAAGTGTAACTTTTTACTTCTATTTTGATAACTGTGAAGTGTTCTTGTCATTCTTTCACATTTATTTGTGTATGTTTAAATAAAACAACTTTAGAATTATGGACGATGCATTTTATTGAAGAACTACGATGAAAATACTTAGCCTCTATATAAATATTGTTTCATTTTAAAACTACTGATTCACTTTAAACCTGTTATTTTTCCATAAGTATTGAACTATTGTATATTACTCATCATCAGCATAAACAATAAATCTAAGAATTTACACTTTTTTATCACTGTACATAAATTGTTCTTATACGTATTTATATTATTTAATGGTTTGGTTTCTACTTATCGGCGATGTAAACTAACATTGATTATGTCACTATACATTTGTTGTGCAAGATTATAATTAAATATTTACTTGTATTCCACATGTAAGATCTTTTTTGAAACCCTCTCTTCCTTGAAATGTGTACTAATTGATTATATTTATCACATTCCGGTACGTAACGAATGTATTTGTAAGCGGGTTAGTTGGATCGCCATAAACATTCAAATACTATGAAATTTTTAAGACAACCTATCACTCAAATCGCATTATGGAAAATTTTTTCAAGGAATAAAATTACTACTTGGCTTTATCTATCCCCAGCATCCTTCTCCGTTCGTTTCTACTTTAGTTACTTGCAAAATTTTAGATATTTCTATACTTGCACCATAGTTAAAGATGACTTTGATACAAGGTTTCTTAATAACTACACTTGAACGGAAATATTTTGGCATGCTTTTATTATAATAACCCTTACTTGTAATACCATATTTCCTTACTTTCAATGCAAACGATTTAGTATTTACAAAAAAAAATCACAGCTTTCGAACTTGTTCGTCACGACTTATCTCTTTTATTATATTAATTGTGTAAGCAACTCCTAAAAGGTTTTCAATATGAAACTTCAAACATATCTACCTGATTAATAGCTTTTGTCCATAGATACTGATTCTATCGATTGTAAATCAATTGAAACTAATCTATATCCCATCTATTTTCAATCTTCTCGCCAAATTCAATATTTATCTTATGAAAACTTCAGAGTTTTGATAAATAAATATATTTGAATGTCTAAAACTGTCTACCATTATTAAATGTTAATCTAATAGGATTTCAAAATTTTAAATCACCCTAGGTGTAGCTAAATTGAGCGGGAGAAGGCGTCGCTAGTTTTGGATTGATCTGTTTATTTTTTTTACCTATATCCCTAACAGTACTGAACCTTAGTTCTTACTTCTTTACCATAACTAGAAAACACAAAATGGGTAGAACTTGACCTCCATTTGTAAATCGACAGACTGTTAAATTGAAATTTAGAATTAAATAAAATTATCACCGGATATGGAGAAAATTGTAAGGATTTACTTATATTATATCCCAAAACTGTTAATATCACAAACTTTTAAAATTTGCGTGAAATTTTGATTTATTTGGTGATTTAATTTCCGTTTTTTTCTAGTAACTTTTTTGCTAAAATTATTAAAAAATAGCAACCACATATTACATTCTTCAAATTTGTAAATATTTTAAGAATTGTTTGCCAGTTTGATATATTAAAGATTCGTGAAATATAGAAGTAGCCCGTATTGATTTTACAAAGTTCAAACTATACTACATTTATTTTTCATAATGTATACCATTAGGAAGTTAGTCAAATATACTGTTAGGTCTTACATTAAATAACGATATAAATTACAATCTTCAACCTAATTATTGTATATATATATATATATATATATATATATACATATATATATATATATATATATATATATATATATATATATATATATATATATATTTTAAAATATACAAACAGAAAACCATAAAGTAATCGTTATGAGTTCAAAAGATTTAGCTTCTCCAGTAACCTTTAGAAGTAATTTAGACCTGACTCAGAAACTTCCATAATATTCTTAGCACATTTAACGTCAACAACAAAATCGAGGACTCTCAAGTCAAAAAGACTGATCTCCTAACATATCTTGGAGTTTTTGAGCTTCGCTTTACAAAGCACATCAAACAAACTTCCAACAAAGCTCTGAGAAAATTAAATATTCTCAGAAAACTTTGTGGAACCACATGGGGCTCACGACCTCAAACACTAAAAAACACATATAGCACGGTCCTTAGACTAGTTCTGGAATATGGTGCACCCATCTGGACTTCAGCCAGTTATAGCCAAGCAGGAACTTGATTCCGTACAACATCGAGCTGCCAAAATGATTATTGGCGCAGTTTTGTCAATAAATAACGACAAAGCTGAGCAGAAGCGTGGCTTGCCTCCCCTTTAAAGCAGACGTAATCTTGTTACCATCAAATTTACAAATAAATTTCGCAGCAGCAGCACTCACCGCATCTCTACTAGAGACTTCAACAATTGGAAACATGCTGGACACAAACAACTGGAAACAACAAGAAGTACATTTGGAACACTCCTCCTTTGATCTTCTTCAAGAACCCCTCACTCCAAGAAAACCACCAGAGAACATTGTTTTTAACCTAAATTTACTGCTACCCAGCTTCAAACAAGACGACTCCAAAGCCCTAAAACAAAAAGGACTGGATACGATCGAAAAATTCTCCAATGAAATCTTAGCAGTAACCTACACAGACGGTTCCTCAGACAGATTTATAAACAATGGAGGGGTTGGCATTCACCTTCTCTTGCCAGACGGCAGAAAGATTAATCGCAATGTCAACACAGATATTATTGCATCTAACTTCACTAGTAAACTCTTAGCAATTAAAGAACATCTTAGTAAGTAATACGTTTGAATATAGTTACGTTGTTATATTTGTAAATAGTTAAATAGATATACTATGTACGCTTAAATATTTATAAATTTCGAAATGTGTACGGAACCCTCGTAATGCGAATTCTACTCATGCTTAACAAGTTTTTGTTATACTTTCCCCAGTTCAGGCTATTAATTAAAATGGCTTTTACCGGTTTGTGGATAGGAAACAACATTAGTGGAATTCTGACTTTTCATTCGAAAATTCATGAGGCTCGTATGTTCTGAATCGCTAGGCGGTTAAATGATAATTTGTTGTATTTTATTGCACAGTTTACTTATAAATAATTTACATAGTTTTAAAAATACTACTTATTACTTTGGCTTTGCGATATATTGACTTTTTCAAATAGAAAATTAAAAGGTGAACCAGCTGTGTAAAAATTATAGATCCCTTATTTATACCTGTAAAAATAATAATGTGATAAGTCATAAAAGAACAATGTGTCAATTTTTGTTTACATTTTATTTATATGATAATTAAAAAAAAATCAGTTGATATTCAATATATATGAAGCTAAAGGAAACCGGAATCAAGCGAATTAAGTGACTTTTATACTTTCGATGGATTTAAATATTAAAGATTGAGTTTTAAATATTCGAAATTTACTGAAATTTAATCGAATAAAGTCGAGACCGCGAAGAATCCTGGATTAATTTGAGAAACTTAATGAACCTAAACATTTTATCTACTCCAAATAAATATTATATTATCGTATTTTTTATTATTTGCGAGTCATCAATTATAATGCTAGAGTTCTCATATATATGAAAGAACGAAAGAAACCGTAAATCATAAAATAATTAAATAATGATATTTGTATAACTATAACGCTTTAAGACAGCACATTAGTTACTTTTAAAAATATATCTTCCAATCAAATCAAACTTCTATAAAAAATGTTAGGTGGAGTAAAATTAGTAATTATATAATTTAATAATTGTGTAATTCCATTTAACTTACTCAACGAAGTTTAGTGTTTTAATTACCCGCTCCACGTTTCACTAATTATCTTAATTTATCCTGGGGTTACCCACAATCATGTTTGAGTCTCGCATGTATTTGGTTACATAAATTAAAGCATTTATCCCGAATTAAATTACAATTTTCTTAAGATATAGGTTATAGTGTTTTATATGGTTATCACAGTCTTATTGGTAATTAGTTGAAATATCATATAAAATAGCAAGAAAAGTGATTACCATTTATTTTTTTTTCCAATTTTATTATATTATTTTGTAATTATATTTCTCTTCAAGGATTTATTATAGTTTCTTAGAATAATTTTTCATATGTTACTTTAATATAATTTAGATTTTTTAAGACTTCGTGCCTGATGAAACAGTCTTCGCAGGGTCTCTTGTTGATTTTTGTAGAAAACAGCTGTTTTTTGCATAAAATACATGTTCGTTATAAGCTTTTAAATTGGCATAATTATATAGCTAACTAGAGCATATCCAGGGTGGGTCATAGTTATTTAACTTGCTTTCCCATATGTACTCTTCAAAATATATTTTATTCGTTCTGGGGATTTAAATACGAGTAGGGTGAAAAAAAGATTTCCTTCAACTTTGCTGAGCTGAGTCATAAAAGAAATTATCCGTTCTTAGTACACTCTAAAACTATGGTTTAATTTTAGCCCACATATTTTGTTACGGTAGTAGAAATATACAAAAAAGGAGAAAATCGGATTGCTAATCAAATTTGCTAATTTGAAAGATTTGAAAGACTACTGTAAATTAAACTAGACGGTTGGTCATATATTTAGATCGTGATACTATTTACATTACTAAATATTGCTATTTAAAGAGTAATATTTACATTACTAAATTATTGCTATTTAAAGAGTTCTATTTACATTACTAAATATTGCTATTTAAAGAGTGCTAGTTACATTACTACTAAAGAGTGCTATTTACGTTACTAAATTCCCTACTAATGTAGAGAACTTAGTAATGTAAAAGTAATGTAAAGCAGTTACAAAAAAGGGACGATTCGAGGCATAATTACAAGAATCGGTTTAATACTAGAATCGGCATAATTACTAGAATATAATTTTCAAAGATAAAGTCGAAATAAAATATTTCATAAACGACCTTTTTTGTTATTAAGATATCTTCAGAAATGTTTTATGTCATACTTAATACATTGTGTTCCCTATCGTATAAGATATTTATTTATATATAAGTATAAGATATATATATATTTATATATATATATATATATATATATATGTATATATATATACATATATATATATATATGCATATTATAAATTTCTTGCACCTGGCTCGTACTAATAAGTCAAATGAGTAATTATCAAGAGAATTAACACATGTCTTATACCATTTGTGATATTTACGTTTTTCCATCGTAACAAGGCAGAACCAAATCAAGAGGAATAGCCTTTTTATCTTGTAATTCTCATGAGGATGTATTTATTGATTATGTCCTTTAGTTCATCATAAAATAATTGAAAAGCAGTATTAATATCACGATCCTTCAAAAGTCATTTCCAATTAACAGAATCGCTACGAATAACGCCGAATTTTATATTTTTCTTTTGTGATAGTTAAATTTGATGAAATTGTATGACGAGTTTGAAATTTAATATATATATGGAATGGTATTCGTCTGTACATCTTAACAGAGCAGCATCATATATATATATATATATATATATATACACATACACATACACTTACACTAGTGACCATGATATAGTGATATCTAGAAATTTATTATTTTCACTAGATATATTTTTGGACTATATAAGGTTGTATAGACATTTTTCCTAATATGAATTTAGATACAGGATCATGTGCTGGAGCTGGTAACATACAGAGATGTTGGGACATAATGGAGCTGGTAACATAATTAGAAAGCACGGTCCAATATTTATTGGAAGTATTAAAATTACTAATACAAAGTACTAACCTTTTTTCATGTAAATTCTTTTGGACAGACTAACAAGGTTTCAGCTTAATTAAATAGTGGTCTGGTGGTAAATAACATAAACAAATAAGAAAAACTCTATTATCGGAAGCAGTAACACTAAACCAAATATCCTCAACTTCACTCTCCCAAGCAGTCAAACGGTTCACTAAGAAAAGCTTTCCTCCCAGTAATCACTACTTCTCCGTCCTCGTCGTTGTTAATAGTCGTTGAGTTTCTTCAAAAGTCTGACTATATAACGGGAATATAGGAACACAACGTTAAACACGTTTTCGTTAAAATTTCTTTGACATAAGCAAAATATATCGCGATGGCAGTTGAGGACATTCAGGTTTAATAAAATAAATCCAAATATAAGTAACAAAGATTTGAGAAAGTTTGCTCTCATAAATTCCGTCTGTTATCCACGCAGATTTGAATTGATAACTTTAGCCCCTTTTCTGGCTTCTGCATAATGATATTTGCATTCGGGAGAGATGTGTTCTTTGACTTAAATTTGCATCTTGGGTAAGAACAATTAAGCAGCTCTCCATGATATCTCCTTAGTAACAACTTCACTATTATCACTTCAGTTTCCATGATAATAATCTCATTGTAATGACTTAAAGAACCTTTCGGCAGTTCCATTAAATATTGGCTGTTTTAAGTGTTCAGAAGGCTTATTAGGTGATAAGAATAGAATTATCAAGTGATGTCTTAGTGCTGAGCTCTGTTCAAGACGTCAACATTGCCATTCAACTTGGACTTAAAAATATTATTGTGGAAAATTATGTGTCAATGTGAAAGTGACGTCTACTAGTTTATCACAAATATATTTAATATACGGATTCATATCTATAATCAAAATCAAATATGCTTAAAAATGTCCTTTAATTTCAATAAGCAAAGGAATTAAATATAATTAGCACGATTAAAGATCATGAGTATTTTCGACCCGTATTAACACATTTACACGCGCTGTGGTGACAAGTGCTAATCTCGTACCACTGAAAATACGCTTAAAAGTTTGTACATGTGCTTAAAAAATGCTACTTTATGCGTCTACTCCTCGACTTGCTCGCTCATACCTCACGCCCGTTGACTTCAGTTCGCAATCGTACTAGCTTGCTAGCACGATTGCGAAGATACGTTTTTCGTTTGTCAGTTTAATTTCATACCGCCTTTTAATATTGAGCGTCTACGGATTAAAATGGAATCACTCCCAAGTATGTGGGATAATAAGACCAGAGGAGAAGGGAATTATGTGTGCATTAAAACATTAAGAGGATATTAAAGCAAAAAGCTTGTTAGGAATTATGTGTGCATTAGAACCAAATTGTAACGAGAAATTGAATACAGAAAAAAGTAAGTCAGGTATAATGTTTTTAATATTATATTATGATTTAATCGCATTTGGATCACAATGAAATTGTGTCTTTATTACTTACTTGCTTGATAGTAAATTGAAATTAATATGTTGCGTAACATTTGTTGATATTTGTTGTCACAACAATATTTTATTTCTTTATCAAGATTTATTTACATATTTAATGACTGATAAAAGATTCTCTATCTGTTAGCCGGAATTACAATTCAATTTGACACCTCAATTTAGAGAGTCTGTAAATCCTTTTCTTTAATATTAATGTATCGCCACTATAAGGTTTCTGTATATTATAGTATTAATGGGATTGGATTTGAGAACACTAATAATTATAATATATTATTGTATAAAATTTACTGTTTTGGTAAACCCGTGAATCTGCACTTTTTTATACCAATCCATTTCAATGAGAAAAAACTTTCAATTAGACTCGAAAAATCTATTTGTTTACCATCAGTAACATTCAGAAAATGTGGAAAATTTACTATTTCGTTATAGCCTTTAGTGATTTTCAATCATTCTTTTCTTGGTTTAGCATGCATACAAATTTTAAGTATTGCCATATACTTTAAAAACTTACCCTCACAGAAAACATGAGTCTGAGACTAAAGAAATTCTATATCTATACGAATAATGCAATTCTATGTATATGCACTAATCTTAACTAGGGATTTCTTATACCAGCCACATCTTAATATGTACGTATATAAAATTCTGCTATGTAAAAGAAATGCAGGATTATTAGAGATACTTTTCCACAAAAATTAAAGAAGAATAACCTAAAAATGTGCCTGGATTCAATACTGCATAGTCTTATGCATATTTTAATAATTTATTTTTTTTAAGCAAATTATGAAACGAAGCCAAAAAAGGACAATTAAGAGAACACTAGCAATAATAAAACTATAAACTATGATAAAGAGAATCTCAATGTGAAGGTTAATAATGCTGATATTTCAATCGATAGTGATAATCGACTAGGACAAATGTATTTAAAATGTTAGCAGAAAGTATAAAAAATAATACAGCAAAAGGTATATATAAAGATCGGGGCCGATAGGTTTTGTTAGCATTGCTATGTGATTTACGAGATACACCGCAGAACGTAAAATTCGTTGTTTAATTTGTAACAATGAGCATCATGAAGAGATTTAAATATTAACTCATCCTCGAACATATGTTAAGTAGGCAGTTTCTCCAATGTATCGGGATTCGATGTAAGCGGCCCATTTTTCGAACGCAACTCCACCGCCTCCTATTGGCCCCACTACTGATTCGATTGTATTTCCCAATTCCGAATGTCGGATGAATCTCGTGAAATTTTTAACGGCTGGTTTTCCAATTGACACCATTATTTCATAACAATAAATGTGAATAAATATATATGACTTTTACCTACTTTATCGTGATTACAAGCCTCCTTTCAGCACAGATGGTATCCCTCTATACCATATATTTACATTCTATTCGTGGTTTTAATACAATCAATAATTTATTAAAGGTATTCAAAGACATCCTGAAGTATTTTTTTTCAGTATTTCTTTGCAATTCTGAATATAGTGTATGAAAATGTCTATTTATAAATGTTGACGCAACAAGTAGAGAGACACAGTGCTAGTCTTAGTCGCAAGCACAAAAACGTCTTTTTACTTGTAATGCAAAAAGCAGTATTTCTTTGATGAAATTGCTACTGATCCTGGGTGCCATTTGGTTGAAATACATATGTGTATATTGACAAGGTCAAAAAGACGTAGTCCTAATATCACTATTCCAGGGATCCGGAACATCCCCCCACAAGTAAAAAGTGGGGACCTCCGAAAGTCTTACAATAATGTCCCGTAACTACCATCTAAAGTTTTCACCCAACAAGGTTAAAGATAGTCACTTTGCAATGAGCCATTTGAGACCCTCATTCTTTAATCACTGCGGACGCTTTTAATTGCTCAAAGATCGGTCCAGTCACGGTGATTGAAGATACTTAATCCTAAAATCGTATGAATATACTTTACTACATTCAAGCATGTTGTCTATCAGAACTCTACGCGTGTCACAATTAAATATAAGATGTTCCATATCCTTTGCATCACTATCACAGGTAGAGACCGATCTCTCTCTAAGGGCAAAGCTATGCAAGCTCGCGCGGAAGATGCCACGTCCCGTTAGGAATCGTGAATTATAATATTCAGATCTGAATTAGGTTTTCTTCACCTGCTCATGAAAATCACGAAAAATTTTCCAGAGATCTCGTCTTCAGAAGATACTAAATTCCAACTAGACTGCTAATGAACACGTACGCTCTCACAAATACGTCTCTTTCTAGTACTATGACCACATAGTATCTAACTAAAGTTATCTAACGGAAAATCAAAGAGTAAAAAACCCGCTTCGAACCCATCATTCCGATATTGGCAGGCAGAAGAACAGATTGTATATGCATTGGTCAGGTTCTAGTACCAGTTATAACTACTTCTATTAGTATGATTATTTTTTAAATGTAGGTAAATATTATAACCCTTATTGGTGAAAAATTAACTCCTTAATCAGACGATTATTGGAAACTCAAAAAACAATAATTTTATAATAAAAAGGTAATGTTTTTGGGAAAATAAAGAGAATAAAACAAATATTTCACAAATGTGTAATTAAATTTTTTACACATATGTACTATTAAAGCATTCACAAAAAGGAAAATCTAGAGTCTTAAAAGAAAAACAACGGAGATCATGAAATTAGGTCGATAATTATAAAGGTATTATTTTTGAATTGTAGTTTATTTAAAAGTACATAATAAAAATATTTATATATTCTCATAATGTCTTGTTCTTTCCAACCTATTTAATCTATATAAATAATCGAATAATTGGAGCTTGACAGAGAAACGTGACCTTTTGCGGCTATCTCACCTCTGCTCGGGGGGGGGGGGGAATGGTGCCATGCCTCGGTGGTGCATAGTTATGCTAGTAGGTATGTACCTAGAAAAAGCTGAGTTAGAGCCGGTAGCGTACGCCTAAGTGTACAAGATTAGGCTATCAAACGTGTATCATAAAGTCCTATCTTACACGTACTCGCCATTGTCAAACTGCCGCCGCAGTCTGGTAGTGGACTCGCTATATGAGTCGTCCCATTCCCCGGGCAATGTCCTGGTCAACAACGAGTCTTGCACAACACATCTACCTCGTGACCTTGATAGCAAACTAAGAAGGGCGAAGGCGAGTCATCGGCGCCTTAAAACCGATAAATCTAGCTAAGGGAGACAACCCTGACAAAAAAACCAGTGTGCAGCCCGAAAGGGTTGCCCCAGCACCGTAAACCTGTGGTCATGTTTTGCAGGTACGGGAGTCTGAGCTTCGCCACTTGGACTGCGAGGAAGGTAACCTCTTCAAAAAATCCCCTAATCCTACGGTGCGGGGCGCGCCAAGGGGATGAATAGCTGGCAGGACAGTCCAGCTCCTAGCGACCAACCTTGGCGGATCAGGCGAACCGTCATTGTAATAGCCTTCTCTCTGAGAATTGGCGTCACCTCAGTAGTGACCTTTTAAATCGACCCTACTCGTGGGAACATTATGAATGATCCAAATAACAAAAAAAAACCAACGATAAGTGACAACTCCATCAACTCAACTCCTAAAACTCTCAACCAGCAAATATTTCACAAAGGAATGTTTATTGACAGACCTCGCTCAAATTCTTTAAGCGAAATACACACTACATCCGAACCATCTGGAATTGGACTACAAGAGGACACTCCAAATAATACGAACAGATGGCATGAAGTAACTGGTAAAACACGACCCCGAAGCCCTGATGATAACAGAAACTTCAAGCAATCCAAATTAAACACATACTGACTCTCATTACCTAAACCGATCCCTGTAACCAACAGCTTTGCTCAACTCGATAATGACTCAACTCAGGAGCTCTGTGAGAAACCCGTAAAACCGCCTCCTATCTATGTTGATAAAGTTGAGAACATTCAACCACACATAAACCTTCTCAACGAACATGCCCAAAATAACTACGAGCTTAAAGTTTTGAAAAACGAACAGGTTCGAATACAACCAAAGACACCAGACGTGTATAGAGACATAGTTAAACGGTTAGAAATTCTGAAAACCGAATTCTATACTTACAAGCCCAAACAAGAATGGACTTTTAAAGTTGTCCTTAAAACCATTCACCCATCAACCGACATAGATGAATTAAAGATATCTTTAGCTGACTTGGACCACAAATGCACAAATATTTGGAATCTTAAACAAGGGAAAACCAAGAAGCCTCTCCCAATGTTTTTCGTAGAGTTAGAGCCCAAAGACAATATATAAATAAAAATATTTATGACATCAAAAGTCTCCTAAATTGTCAAATAGTATTTGAACCTCCCCGACCTAAAAGAGAGATACCCCAATGTGCCAAATG
Source organism: Druceiella hillmani (assembly GCA_039881145.1). Taxonomy (NCBI): domain Eukaryota; kingdom Metazoa; phylum Arthropoda; class Insecta; order Lepidoptera; family Hepialidae; genus Druceiella; species Druceiella hillmani. The sequence continues at coordinate 871,615 of JAYKKI010000050.1, read as the reverse complement.
CCAACAATATGGATACACTAAGGCATATTGTCGTAGAAATCCAAAGTGCATTAAATGTGCTGGAGATCATTTATCAAACGAATGCCCTCGAAAAACTAGGTCAGAGCAGGTAAAGTGTGTTCTTTGCGACGGAAACCATCCTGCAAATTATAAAGGATGTCAAGTGTACCAAGAATTACAAAAACTCAAGCTACCGTCAAAATCATTCCCAACAAAGATCTGAATATCGCCAAGAAAAATTCAGCCGCCACCTACCGAACAACTTATTCAAATTAATGACTACCAAAACCAATCACAACTACAAACAACAAATTACAGGGACGCGCTGTTAAAAAATAAGGACAAAAGAGAAATCCCTAATGACAAATCTAGCTATACTGACTTACAAGAATTATTAATGATGATGAAACAAATGATGCAACAATTAACGACAATGATTAATCTAATCTTAACATTAATGACTAAACTGACGAATTCGACTCTCTCAAAATAGTCCTGTGGAATGCCAGTGGGCTGTCCCAACACACCCTTGAGGTAAAAGCATTTATTACACTGTACGACGTTGACATACTTTTGATTTCTGAGACGCACTTTACTGAAAAGAGTTATCTAAGAGTTGATGGCTACAAATTTTATCACACGATGCATCCTGGTTGTAAATCACATGGAGGAAGTGCCGTATTAATTAAAAATCAAATAAGACACTACGAGACGACAAATTATTGCACAAGCGAAATTCAAACAACAAATATAGTCATCGATGACTGGACAGGACCACTCACGGTTACGGCTTTGTACAGTCCCCCAAAACATAAGTTGAAACAAGATGACTATGAAAAGTTCTTCGTTACTTTGGGTCAAATATTTATCGCGGGTGGTGATTATAATGCGAAACACACTTCCTGGGGCTCCCGCCTTATCTCGCCGAAAGGTCGGCAGTTGGTGAGGGCTGTCGAAAATATTAACCTCTTAGTCATCTCAAATGGCGTACCAACGTACTGGCCAACTGACATAAATAGGATGCCTGATCTGGATGATTTTTTTGTAATAAAGGGAATAGCCGACACTTATTTTACATGTAACTCTCGATTTGACCTATCTTCTGACCACTCTCCTGTGGAAATCATACTGAAGAGGAAAGTCACATGGAATAAAAGGCCATGTAGACTCCGTACTCATAAAACAGACTGGATTAAATTTTGTGAGTCAGTATCATCATCACTTTACATGAACCTCCCTCTTAAAACGGATGAGGACATAGCGAATGCTGTAGAGCATTTTAACCACAGTGTTCAACAATCGGCCTGGTCTGCTACACCTGAAACTGAGGGCATTGCTTCCAGTAAATATAAATGTCCGCTGGAAATCAGAAGATTACTAGCTCTGGAACGTAGTACTCGAAAACGTTGGCAGCAGACCCGTTACCCAGTAGATAAAACGCTTTTAAATTCTTTGACATGTCGACTTAAACGTTTGTTGGTTGAAAACCGAAACAAGCGTGTCCAATCATATTTGAAGGGTCTCGGCGTCACGGCTGCGTCGGAATACTCTCTGTGGAAGGCGACTAAACACTTGAAGTGCCCAATTGCAGCTCAACCTCCTATACGGAAAGCAGATTACAGCTGGGCTGTTAATGCTGCTGAGAAAGCACAGACATTTGCCGAACACTTGAAAACGGTATTTATTCCGAACCCTGACCTTGGATCAACTAAGATTGGACAAGTTACTGATTTCTTGCAACAAGTACATCAATTAGATTTTCCAATAAAGAGCTTTACTAAAAATGAAGTATCACAAGCGATAAGAAAACTAGATTTAAATAAAGTTCTTGGCTATGACATGATAACGGCGAAGATTCTCAAAGAATTACCAAATGAAGGCTTATTATATTTGTCTTTTATCTACAATGCCATCTTAAGAAGAACGACTGTGCCTGAGCAGTGGAAAGTTTCACAGATCATAATGGTCCGAAAACCTGGCAAAAGCCCCGAAGAGGTAAAATCTTACAGGCCTATCAGTCTACTGCCTATTCCATCCAAGGTTATGGAGATTCTATTCCTGAGCAGACTAATGCCGATTATAAAAGAGAGGTGCTTAGTTCCCAACCATCAGTTTGGATTCCGTCAAAAACACGGCACAATTGAGCAAGTCCATCGACTCGTTGCTAATATAAATTCAGCCTTCGAAAAAAAACAATAATGCACAGCCACTTTCTTAGATAACTCTCAGGCTTTTGACCGTGTTTGGCATGATGGGCTCCTCTTCAAGATCAAGCAGTCCATTCCGGTTAATTATTATAAATTCATAAAATCATATTTAGAAAACAGACATTTTTTTGTAAAACAAGATGAAGACGTAACCTCCCTACATGCCATTCAAGCGGGTGTACCACAGGGCAGTGTAATGGGTCCAACCCTGTATCTTCTATACACTGCAGATCTACCCTTGTACAGAAGGAGTTGTCACTGGCACATTTGCCGATGATACAGTTATACTATCCACGTATGATTCTCCAGACGTGGCGTCTCAAAAACTGCAAAAGAGTTTAGATGCAATTTCTGGCTGGTTGAAAGATTGGCGAATTAACGCCAATGAAACCAAATCTGTGCGAGTCACGTTTACCAATTGTAAATTTTCATGTCTTCCGGTAACATTGAATGGAGTACAAGTTCCACAAGCTGATGAAGCTAAATACTTGGGAATGTACCTCGACAGGCGGTTAACTTGGAGAAAACATATTTTCACTAAGCGCTTAGCAATGGGACAACAATTACGCAAAATATACTGGATGATCAGAAGAGAGTCACAACTATCTCTTGAAAATAAATTGTTACTATACAAGTGTATCATTAAACCAGTCTGGAGCTACGACCTACAATTGTGGGGAACGTCAGCAAATTCAAACATCGAGATACTACAAAGTTTCCAGTCAAAGATTTTACGCATAATAGCTGACGCACCATGGTACTTAACCAATGATAGGCTGCATAGTGACCTGAACATAAAAACTGTTAAGGAACAAATTTTGGAAAGCACTGAAGCGTATAAATGTCGGATACTGCAACATCCGAACGATCTTGCGAAACACCTGATGGATGAGTCGAATCTGCCGAGGAGACTAAAAAAAAAGTACCTCAAGATCTACTACTGTAGATAGCTGCAAATAAAGCGGACGTGCCACTGGGCACGCACCGTACATAGCCATATAATAAGAGTACAGACGATACCAATTGCTAAATGTCTGTCTGACAGATCGCAAGGAAAAAAAAAAAATCTCACCTCCGCTCGGAGTTAATTTTATACGTTCCGAAGGTCCTTGAGGTTGTATTCTGCTTAGTTTGTCTTTCTACGTTGATTCTTAATAATAAAATATTTATTATTAAGAATCAACGTAGTGCAACAAAGTTGGGTGTAGAAAGCGCCGGAAAATATACAGGACTTCGGCGCAGTAAGGTCAACGGATCAGTTATAAACTCATTCAGATGTATTCGTTACTCTATAAAATGCATCGTTGACCGAGATCAACTAAATAATTGTTTTGTATATTTTAGTGGCTATCTTCTATTTTATATTGAGGTATACACACACATATATATATTGTGTGCGTATACCTTAATATGCATATATATATATATATATATATATATATATATATATATATATATATATATATATATAAACATTCATAAGCAATACATAGAAATAACTCTAAGAAAAGACAATAGTTATTATATATAGTCGCAAGTCGTAAAGCATTCACTTTACGTCAATCCTAGCCTCAAAAATTTTATTCAAAAATGTAACTTTAAATGCTAACAAACTATTACTTTTCAGGTTAGAGAAAGCTAGTCTTAAATCATTATCATTTTACATGATCTTATCGATGCCTCCATCGTGAAAGTAAGACTCTTAGATTATTTAGGTACGAACAATACAATGAATAGCTCTATGTTAAGCTTATTTAAACATTTATTAAAATATGTATATATATATATATAAATATATATATATATATATATACATACACACACACACACACATATATATATATATATATATATATAGCGTTTTTTAAACATTGATTTAATTAGTTCGAAGTTATTTTATTTGATATTTAACAATAACTCACTATGAGTAAAAATTTCGTATTCATACGAATATTTGGATTATTTCCACCAAAGACGACAACAATGTTTTCACTAAATACCGGGAATATAATGTCGTTTGAAATAAACTTGTGGCTCCTTGGAAGGTCTGAACGTTTTCATAGGTATATAGGTATAGAAAGAGGAATAGAATCGATTGTGAAAAAGTCGCAGCGACATCTGCATTTATTGAGTAAGTTTAAATCGATCCAGTGACTCTCCCATAACAACGCAACCACGTTTCACTTAAAGCGACTATACTAAAGTCTCTCTTTATCATTCTTCTAAGCGCGTACTTTAGTAATACATTTTCAATGTTCGTTTACGGTGCTATTACATTAATTTTGGTTTAATGTTACGAGCGGTCTTCATATGCAGCTAAAAAAATTCTCTTATATAATAGATGTATACCTCGGTTAATTATTGCATTAAAATTATGTCAAATTTATCCTCAAGCACTTCGAGCTTATTAGAACCGTAGCTCTTTTTGAAATATTGAATATTCAATACCTTGTTCCAAACTTTTGACCAGCTCTTTAATTACAAGCACAAACGTCTAACCAAAAATTCGAGACCAAAATATAGAGACGTACAAATAAAAAGCAATGAAGTTAATCAACATGTAATACACTTTAAGAGACAAAATAAAATATAACTCTAATGAAAAATTACCAACGTCTTGAATTTTTAATTAACTTTATGTAAAAAACACGTCATGTCAATTTTTTTAGGAAACTCCTTCATATTTTGTTACTTTTTTTGTATCTCGGAATTCAAACAATCATTTTTTTAGTCGTATTTTATGTCATGTTTCAATTTTCGTTTAAAGTCTTAAACGAGGTTCTCTTTATCGAGTCTTAGACGAGGTCTTGTAAAATTTTTATAAACATTTTTTTTCTAGACTAACACGAATATGTGATTCGAATTATTTTTATTCTCAGAAATAAAAAATAAAAAACTTCGAATTCACTAAACATTTAAAAACGACAAGATATAAGGATTTTCCGCTCTTAAATGTTTTTGAATATATGTTATATATTCGGTTTCTAAAATATTTTATTCGCTTATGTTTTTTTATAATATATTTCTAAAAATCAAACTAAACGCCCCACAAAAAGTTTCAATGTAAAGAACGACTTAATTTCATTAAAATCAGTTATTTGGGACTCTCATAAGTATTAATTCATGCAAATGGGAAAATTTAATTTAACTAATATTATTTTTAAAGTATCCAAAGAACTAAACTAATTTCTATATTTCTTCAAACAATCCAAAAAGTTTGTCCAAGGTTAAATATACAAAAAGTTTGTTCAAAGTAAAATAATTATTTAGAATACTACATAATGCAAGTTTCTATTATATTATTGATTTCCCAAACTCTCACGAAGAAGCACCCCAAATATTATTTCTTTATATATAGAGACAAAACAGAGCCCGGCTGGGAGCAAATATCATTATCGACCCGTTTCAATTTCATTTATCGTAAAGCGAATAGGAAGGATACAAATTGGCTCCCATAACGGACGTTCTTTCTCTTTCGATGAACATTTGATTATAAACCTTTTGCCGTTCTTACATAATAGGCTATAGACTGTATATATCAATAGCTCATTTCCAGGAACAATAAACCCGTTCCAGGAAACTAACATTACGGAAACTCATTTTATACGGAAAGTTATAATACAGGACCCGAATTAGAATTAGACGGCGATCAGACTCATTTCCTTCGTGAATTAGGGTTAATTCAAACAACACTTTAAAAATTTGGATTGTGGTTAAGAAATAACAATGATTGAAATATAGAGCGATGTGATTACGATAGAAAATCCACCTATTTGTGCGTACAGTAAAATAAATTCCGATTTTTTAGAATTCCACGATATGTGAAGTGTAGTTTGCGCATTAGCTTTGATTTAAAATAATTTAGGGCAATTCGTATACAATTAAGATAATATTCCTTGATCTTTCCTTGAATTTAAGGTAATTTTAATGTAATTTGTAAACTCAAAATCGCGTTTCGCCATATAATATTATTGTTAATCTTAATGACTTAAATATATATGTAAATATGAAAATTATTCCATTTTTTCTCTCGTCATTAAGAATAAAATAATAACTGTCATTCAGTTATGCAGCAAAATTGTTAAAAATCAGGAGTGAGGTCTGAAGTCAGGACCTCAAATTTCAATTCAATTTTGATTTTATTGATCGAGAAATGGTTTTCAGATTTTAGTACATCTTATTACATCACACCGTAAGTATTATTATAAACGCAAGTATAGCTATAATTTAGTCCAAATTATCTATAATTCTCCTCTAAATTTTTTAAACTATTTTTTTTTAAATTTAATATTATTTCACTTTCTAAACAACTAATGAAAGTAACTATAGAGTATTTTTAATTGGTTGGAATGTCCAAAAACGAATATATACGAAAATAGCAAGGGCTAAATATTTAAGGTTGAATATTTAAATAATAGTAGCATGACAGAAATTAATTTCAGAATCAGTTGCCATAACCACATGAAAATTAAATTAAATAACCTAATAATTCTGAGGAAATTAAATAATTAAATTAACGCAAGGACCTGAGGTTGCAGTCTTTAAAAGGAAAACCAGACATTTACAAATAAAAATTCTGCTCCTCAGTAAAAAAGAAAAAGAAGAAATGAAGATAATGCAAAAGAATTACGTAGAGTTATTAGAAGATAGATAAATTAAAAAAGATGATTGTATAAGAATATTTGTTTTATCCCTCCTTGAGTTCAATATTTATAATTGTTTATTCAGATTCATTCATCCTTATAAATTATTAATTATAAACATTAATTATTATCGCCTTTTTTCAAAAGAATTTAAATATTATAGAAAACAGGATAACTAGCAATCAAATATTAAATGTTTCCCCATATGACGACTATATATTTATTTTGTATTTATGGAAAATGCACATTTTTAATTATTAGTGTCTGTAATTCTGTTCAAAACGTTAGTTAGTGAGTTTATTGTGAGAATATATTGTGTTAGGTACCTCCATTTAATTAACATTCTCTTTGATTTTACCAACTTTACACAAATTGAAATTGAGGCCACTTGTATAAACCAATGACGCAAACATTAAGGTTTATTCCATTTATAACAACGAAAAGCTGCGACAAATGTAAAGTCGTAAAGAGAAAAACATATTCAAAGTTGCTACTTATTTATCTACGAAAGATTGAAAAGAAAATGTGATAAGTAAAATACTGGAAAAAGGCATAATAAGTAACAAGAAAGTTAAAAGGAAGAAAATGTTGAAAAACCTACTAGATATTTATTACAGCATATGAAATCAGTAAAAACATTTCTAATATCCACATATTTACTCAGTATGAATAATACTAATTATTTGAATTTTATTTTCAATTGACATTACGAGTATAATGATAACAATACTAATAGGGTTGAAGATGAAAAAAAAACACACAAATAATGTAAAGGACTATAATTGACAATTAATATTTTCTTCCTTTATTTTCTGATTCGTTCTGCTTTTAGTATTTGGCAGTTAAATAACAATGTTATTAATTTAATTTTTAAGATCCAAGACATATGTCTTGGTTCTTAAAAATTAAATTCAGGTTACATTTACCATTTTTTTTTATTTTAGCCCATTTGAAGAATATTAAGCCTTTATTTATAAATGATGCTAATGTGAATAATACTTTTAATTAAAATTATGGGTTTCAAATTAAATCAAGAATTTCAATGGATGTACACAACTATGGAATCCGACGCTTTTATTTGTTTTCCAATTTTTTTCTTATTTGGAAGACATATATATATATATATATATATATATATATATATATATATATATATATATATATATATAATATATAACTAATTAATCATATTTTACATTGACAGAATCAAAAGAATGCCGAGGCTCTAGTTACTTACATGATCTATTTTAATAATTAGGCCAGGTATGCAACCTGACCAAATACATCGCCTTAGGTTTGCAATAATTAGGGTTTAAAGTTGAGCTCAAAGATATTGTAGTCCATCGATTCAACATCCATATTGTTGCACTGCGATTATCTTTTTAATCTCTACCATTGTAACGGTGTCGTTACCATTAAATGGAGATGAAAATAGTTAACCTTTGATGATTTTGCTCTTATGTACTCTCGTCTTTATTCCGCGTGTTTTATATCATTTTTAATATTGTACCATTTATTCATTTATATAACAACACATCAGTTCATAGTAAGATTATATCGTCTCTATTTATTTGAAATATTTGAGAAATTAAGTATATTTTAAGTTTGAAAGAATTAAAAAAATATTTTTGAGGTACTTATAAAAACAATTACGTTCTTTCTTGACTCTCCGTACTTTTTTCCCAAGTATAATGGATATACAATTGGTATATTGTTATCTTCAAAGCATATATGTAAATATGTAATTTCATCTTACTTTTACCTTATATTTCTCCTTTATATATCATGAATATAAAATGTTAGTCTATCTTTCTCCTAAAATATCCTATGTCTGAGTACAAAGGTATTGAGTTACGAATGTTTTAAAACGTCTGCTTACAAAAATATTGAAATGAAATAAATTTGTAATGATCGAAAATTTATTCAAAACTTATTTAATCCAAAACTCTTTTAACTTCTTTTAATTGTGTTTATTTTTATTACTTGCTCCTTTACCATCGGGCCTTGGTAAACAGATAAAGTAATAATAAGCCATAAAATAGTTTCAAAGACATTTTCGAAGTTCGGTAGGACAAAGATATGACATTAGTCTGTAAAATAATATAGTCTCATGACTGTATTACCTCATCGCAATAAATGTTGAATGTCCCCAGTTCTACAATTTCATAAGATCCCCAATTCTAAAGTTTCTTATTTCTTTTGAATTTGTTTTTGAGTTCCCAATATTTTCGAAATTTCTGTTTTATAGGAAAACATACTTTTAGTTTAAACTCCTATTTTGCAACCTAGTGTTTATCAAAAATGTAAACTAGTAATACTTAAAAAGTAATAAAAAAAGTTTATTTCGTTTCGTAATCGTTCAAATGTTACCCAAATGATCAAAATTTTAATACTTTATTATAAAAAATATATTAAATTATGACTGTGATGTAACAAGTAATCAAAACTGATACAAGTTCCACCTAATCAATGACTTTTTATTCAAAACCATGTAATAAAAATAATAATAATACTAATAAATAATACTTTTAGTACTTATAAAGTAACTAGCAATCACCCGCAAATTCGTCCTCGCCAAACTCTTTTAACTTATAAATTATAATATTCAAACAAGCAATGATTTTAAGCAATGATTACAAGTATACATAGAATATCTATTTACCGTAAAATCATAATAAAAACGGTATTACTTGTAACATTTTCTTATGGCTATAAAATATATTGGTTTTCTGTACTCCCAGCTCTTGAACGGCCGAAGTGAATTTGACCATGTGCAAAAATTATTTTCTCAAAGCAGTATCTACTAAATATTTTAAAATATTTGTCCTCACGACTGTCTAAGTGGTTTTGGCGAAAGGTGCAGAAATTATGAGGTGGCCACTTATGGTTTAAGAGAATTCAAAAATTCCTGCGGATAATAGACGGCATCGGCAATCTAACCAATATTATCTGTAAATTCGTATATTTTCAAATATTCTGATACCTTTTCCACGATTTTACAACTAATTTTATATACAAAGTTTGCTTGTAGGAAATGTGATTGCTCTTGTACATAACCACCAAAATATTTTTGGGACAAACACTAAATATATGGATATGTTTTATTTTCTAATTCAATAATGTTCTTAATTCAAATAAAGCGCAAATTAATAAAAATAAGGCGATTATGATAATGAATAAAAATAAGGCGTAAATTAATGAATCGGAGCCTGGGCAGGAAAAGTACGAAGAACAAGCCATTCAGACAAATACACTCCACCTTCTCCGTTGTTTTAAAATAGCGGTATTGATCCATCACAAATTTAATTTTGCCAATATCATTCATTACTATTAAATTATTTTCTAATATTAATTATACAAAACGTAACACGTTTCCTCACTATGCCTATCTTTCACAGAGGTAAAATCATGGTGTATATTTAAAAAATTATAAGATATAGAATAATTGCTACACTCTTCCTGTTATCTTCTAATCTATTTAACGTCTAATAAGATATCAAGTCAATCTCTTCTAACAAAGATGTTTTTCCTCAGTTTTTGGTCAATAGTATTGGAAATAAGCTATTTTTTCTTCATAAACAAGAATCTAATATATAATGGTCAAATGTATTGAACGTCTCCACTATTATCACAAAATACTTTATAAAACCTATCATGTATGAGTAAAACTCAAGTAGAACTCGCATTAAGAGGATTCCGTACACATTAAGGCACTTTCATTAGATATTTTTAATATGCTTTTCATTTATAACGATTATATCACTTATAAGCATAAATACTATGTACCCTACATAATATTTCTGTTAAACTATTTACAAATATTAATTTATCACAATGTCAGTATACCGCCTATTATAGCTTTCACAAGTGCAGGTTGTCCACAAGTCCGTTAACATTTCATACGATGATAAAAAAAACTAGTTATATGAAAGAAAAAATGTTTATTTATTCTGAAAGTACACAATTTGGCATTATTTGTTAAAAATTACATCGTCCGTATGCGATCCTTAATTTTTTTGACACTGCTGAAACCTGGAGCGTAAATTTTCAATGACCGACTGACAAGTGTTTCGGGAAATGTTTTGCATTTCCTCGCCTCAAATAATTTCCTTTAATTTCTCAAGGGTCGCTGAATTGCTGTTAAAGACTTTACTTTTAAGGTATCCCTAAAGGAAAAAATCCATTGGGCATAAGTTCGGGCTACGTGGTGGCCAGTTAATGTTATCTCTTTTGGATATAACTTTTTGACCGAAAATTTCGCGAACTGCGCTTAAAGAGTCGTTGAAAGTGTGGCATATTGCCCAATCTTGCTGAAACCACGATCGTTGATTGAACCCATAAAAATCCTGAAGCATTGGAGCAAAAAGTTCTGTAGCATGGCAATATACCGCTCTATAGTCACTGTAACAGCGTTTGCTCTGTGATCTTCAAAAAATTTGGACCATATGGCCAATATGGCCTCTTACTGATAAAGCTGCCCATACAGTAACCTTGGGTGAATACAGGGGTTTTCGATGCTTCAATTTTGGATTAGTGTCACTCCAATATCTGCAGTTTTTCACGACAAGAAGATTTCCCATTTATTTCCAAAATAGACTATGTTTTTAACACAGCAAATACCTTTCGTTTTTTCTTACTTATGCCTAGTGTTTTCATTTGCAATGACTACAGTAATCATAAATAATGTTACATATTTCACCTCATTAATGCAGAAATATGATACTCTCCGACATTACGAGTTAAACTCACAAGCATTGTTTGAGCTTCGATTTTAATATGAAAAAGATAAATCAATAAAGGAACAACGAAAATAATGGAGGATAATTTATATTCATTTATTCTGTATTCATTATCCTCAGTACACGCGCATTTGGTATTACACCCACGTTATATCATTTCATATCGATACTTTGGAGGCATCTTAGAATGTGTTCTCTTATGACTACATTTTATTTGTGATAATGTTCTCATTCTCGTGGTAATGTAGGACAAGGCTTGAGTAATAAAATACGTCATCCATATGCTATTTATATTCACTAACAATTTTTTGCTTATCTGGGCCAAATTGTTCTTTTTTATATTGGAAGACGTCCGTAACTCGATGTTTAGGTATATCAAATACTATCCGAAGCCTTTACCGATAGTGTTTAATAATTTATTTCATTGTATAGCCCTGTACGTCTGTGTATTAATTTACATGTTTGTTTTGCGAACATATTATTAAAAGTTTCAGCCCATTAACAACTTGTGTCCGAAAAAATTAGTCCTTGAATAGTTGTTAAGTTGATAGTACACACTAATTATAATTAAATGTACACAAACATATATCTATATACCAATACATCTGTTTTTCACATATATATATATATATATATATATATATATATATATATATATATATATATATATATATATATATGAAAGTAATCATAAATTAACGTAATACTTCATAACATATTTATTTCATTACCTAAGGATTTTGTGTAGCTTTTCAATTTTATAATAAAACAGTTTGCTATACTTCTTGTATTTATTAGTTATTCATTCATTATTTCTATCGTTATTTTTACATTACTTTTACGAACATGCAAAAGAACTTTAAAGCTAACTTACCTATAAATACTCTCTGGTTAATTAAGCCGTTTTAAATCTATGGCAATTTATAAATTTTTTTGTTTTTTCTTTACAATTTCAAAATTTATATTACCTTTCCTTTTGATTAAGCTACGAGTATATGTGCCTAAAAGTAAACTGAAATTTTAGCAATTTTGGCCACGAGTTGAATGTCGTCGAGCATTAGGCTCTCTCCGACGACGACGAGGCTTCTCTACGACTCTTAATAAATAAGATAACGTTTGTTATGCACACATGATTGTTAATTTACAGAACAAAGTTTTTTTAACTTTTTCACCGCCGAGTTTTCAAATTATCGCTACCATAGAGGTAGCGATAATTTGAAAACTATAAGAGCATATAAAAATATAAAAAAGTACGAATTTTACAAAAAAATTAAAGTTTCGGTGACATACAAATAGAAAACACTTTTATTTGGGTGCTAAATAAGTGGGTGCGGCGCCATTTTTTTATGACGGATACTCCTTTGTCAGGCGCATAAACGCATGCGCGGCGATCAACAAGGTTATAATTACTGATACAACAATGCCTAACACCAATTTTCAACCATACATTAGAACTGCTATACATTAAGCAAGGAAACAAAAAAAACACAATTTGCTCCCAACCACAAATTTACGATATTTCCTATATACATTTATATTAATTAAAACAAAGCGTGAAACTTTCATTTTTACTGACAAATTTTGCACTAAATTTAATACGCAGAGAGTATTAATTATTTAAAATATTTTTTCTGTCGAACGACAATAATTCATAGCTTTATTTTTTTTTTAGATGTTTGTGACAAAATACGAGAAAGCGAGATATAATGAGTAAGTCATTTTGACTCTTAGAAAATTTTCTTAGTTAATTTGCGTAAATTGTAGTTTCAATCATTGTATAAAAAATGTAGTTTAAACTATGGTATTTTAAATAACACAAATATTTAAGGAAAATATTTAGCCATGTAAATAAATGGTGATATTAAAATAATATCTTTGAATTGTGGAAAGAAATACGGAAACAATTTTTTTTAAGAACGCCTCTTTTATTTCATTTTGTATCGAAAGTACTTCGGGCAACACCACTCCATACAAATCGCGGTTTACTATTCAGTAATGATACTACTTTTGCATATTTTGTACGCAGACTAGGGGCAACTTATTACGGAGCCCGTGAGTATATGCCATATATATATATATATATATATATATATATATATATATATATATATATATATATATATATGTGTGTGTATATATATATATATATATTTTTCTTTTTTTTTTTATTCATTATATATATATATATATATGGCATATACTTACGAGTACGTAATATATCGAAATATACTTACTGTATAGTGTTCGTTGTAAAATCTGGTGTTTATAAAGTTTGTATTAATTTTTAGCTTTTTCGTCAGTTTCATTTTATCGTATTGACTTTAAACTTTGAACCACAAAATAATTTAAATTTTTTCTTATAACCTCTGAGTCAAAATTGTGTTTTCTTTTTTGACATCCATCTACAAATAGAATAAAACATAAAACTTCACAAAAACCGTTTTAATAACTTTAAATAACTATCGATTGTGAAGCATACTGAAAAGTATAAAAGAATTAAATACAAGTGCTCGATTGGAACTTTTACGGTACAATATCGTGTCGAACATGAATCAAATTTGCAACATGCGATTACTGCTAGAGACAGAGAGCCAAGTCGACGCTTTTCTTCTCTCTCACATGTTCATGCGCACACACAAACAAATGCTACATTTCACTTGGCGCCGACTGCTCTGTGTGTAATACCTAATTGCATCACCACACGTCCTTCCGATAATATGTGGGTGATATGTTTGGAAACCACAGAAACTTAAATTTGGCAGAGTAATGAAATTTATTGACATGCATATTTCACAGTTGTCGGAACTTAGGTATAAAAAATATCAGTAATTATGGATATGAAAAATTTTATATATAATATATTACGAACACATAGATTCAAATAAAAATGCCTAGCTGTGTTCTAAATCATTCAACTCTATATCACAAAATCTTCTTTATTAATTAGAACTTATATATATATATATATATATATATATATATACATATATATATATATATATATATATATATATATATATATATATATATATATATAACCGCTCGAAAGCAGACAACATCAAATATTCATGGGTTTACATTGATTGTCTTAGTTTTTCATAATACAAACTCGCCACAAAATTAAGACAATTCATGTAAATTTTCCTAAATACGCGCAACTTCACACGCGACTGAAAATATGCGGTACTTGACTCGCGTATTATAACGACTATATACTACGAATTAGTACAATTTTGACTTTTGGTATACTCACTTGGGAAGTTCTCAAGACAGCAATCGACTTTCTCTTAAAGCCCATAAAGCTTTGATCATATTGATTTATATGAAACCACACAGCTATCCCAATGATTTATTACTAATGGACCTTCGGGTAGGTACTTGACATTCGCAAAGTATTTATTACTTTACAAAAATAAAGACGATCCCAAGCCGTAATGACGACTTTAACATATGATTTTGTAAAAACACTTTATTCTTGAATTGTTTATTATTTGTAAAAATTATTGCAAATCAATTATTAAGAAATATATAGTTAGACTTCGTATTGTAATTGTGACTTGTATCTAAATTACGACTGACACAGACTAAAGACTGAATTGAACTCAAATGGTCTGAACCCAGAATGGTTCCCGTCTAGAGTACATAAACGTCAAGAAGAGCTGAGGCGTCTGAAAGCGGAATTTACTGACGAGCCTGGGAACAGAGTTTCGTCATGGTAATGTGATACTTTTGGAAGTATACTGTTCTTACCATGTTAATACGATAATTGTGAGAACGGTGCTGTGTAAGTATTACTGCTAGCAAGCAAAGTTTACTCTTCAACAAGGGAGCTGTATACCTTATACAACTCCCCTGTTGAAGAGTAAACTTATACCGTAATATGAGTTTATGCCATGAAAGTTCTAATTCTAGGTTTGGTATCGCGAGATTGCTTGCATCTATGTCAGAAGCATGTTCAGAGTTTACATTATTTGGATTAGCTAAAGGTCTAAATAGACATTTTTTAGATTTGCATTTACGTTTATAAATTTTATAGCTAATATTCAAAGAACACAATGCTTAGGAAAATACGTATAATGGTATATAAATAATATTGCCCATATTGTAAGATTTACTTATCGAGGCAAGATTATTTATGATTTATCAAACTCAAGGTCCACGGGTTTTAATTGCAATATGTATCTTTTGTTGTGTAAAAATTGAAGAAGTTATCTGAGTTCGCCTTAATTTTAATACTAGATTTTGCAAGTAAGTGTCTTTCTTTAAAACATCTAATACATTCAGGCGGTATATTAACTATATACGTTCCCATTACATAATTTTCATAAGTATTTTCTTTAGGGCAATCTATTGAAATTTT
Organism: Druceiella hillmani; assembly: GCA_039881145.1. Lineage (NCBI taxonomy): Eukaryota > Metazoa > Arthropoda > Insecta > Lepidoptera > Hepialidae > Druceiella > Druceiella hillmani. Next base: position 855,666 of record JAYKKI010000050.1, on the reverse strand, counting down.
TGCTTTTCGAGAAATAATAAAAATACATTTGCCATTGTCTAATTGGTGCCAAATTTCCATAAAAAACTTAGTTTCACACTGATTTAAAATAGAAATAATAACTTTGGAAATAATTTCACTTTCACAAATTAGGTTAGCCGAAGTATATAAATGTTAGTCATATCACATAAATAGAATTGATTATTAACGATATCACAATTTCTTGAATTAACTAATTTACAAAAATACTTCTTATCTCTAGCTACACCAAAATATGTTTACGAGTATTTGAAAGGATTATGGTCACACAAATTTCGGCATTTGTTACTTTATGTGCTATAAGCAAAGGTAACCTACATTTGCCTATATAGCACATAATGTTTATATTATTTAGTTAATTATACATATATATTAAATTCGTGATCATTAACTAATGGTATCTTCAATATAAATGCAATTTAATTGTTTGAATATTAGCTTATCATTTCAGATATGTGAATTGAGAAATGAATATGATCTAAATCTAAACTTATTTTGATGAAATAATGAATGGATATATGACGGTATTTTTACATAAGATTATGGCACTCCATATTGTTAAAGATATATTTTTTTTACAAAAGAAGGAGTGTTGTTGAAGAGTAGAGTACAGTTTTCCAGTTAATAAAAAGACTATACACTGTATTAATGAGTAAACTTTCAATCTTCGTACCTGATAATTTCCTGCGTTCGGGCAATAATCACTTTGTTAAACTGTGTTAAACCATTAATTTCTTATAGTTAGGAATAGCTTACCTGTATGGTATTAACAAATGTTTGTAAACAAATAAATGTATGTTTCGTCAATAAATGTGTAATGTTTCTTTTTCCGTTTATACCGAAATATCGCTTGTCTTTCTAACTCTTCAATAAAACTTACAGCGTTTTTAATAAAAAAACATTTGTTAATTTAAAAAAAAATATTCAAATATCACTGAAATTATTGGTAATACTGAATCATGAACAGTAATATTTTTATCACAATGATAAGTGAAGTCGCCGCCGTGATTTGTATGATTTATCACAGCCTTGTAACCTTTGACAGCGCGGTAAACGGCGAGTTGATGTGATTTTGTTTTGGTATATGTATTTTTTTTATTATACATCGTTTTTTTATTATAGTTTGTTTAATACAATAAATTAACAACACATTTATTTTCAACTGACGAGAAAAGGAGGAAGGTCACAATTTGGCTTGCACGATTTTTTTATATTACAACCGTAACATTCGATTTTTTTTCTTGGAATTTCCTTTCAAAAGTTTTGGACGGGTTCCAAGACCCCGAAAATATTATTAAAAAATTCCTCAAATTACAAGCCCGCTTTGAGAAACTTCAGGCCGACCTAAAACTTAGAGGATCTTTCTTGTATGTGAAAGAGGTGTGAAAGAAAAGAACTCAAAACTGGGAGGTCAGGCTGGAAGATGACAAAACTCTTTAATAATTAGGAATATATTTATCGAGTTTACTATTGATCGACATGTCTTAAGGAGTATTTGGCCACAGATATATTAAACAATATAAAAATGGATAGGTTTTGTATTGGATGCACATATTTCTAGTTTATATTTTATAATGAATTCAAATAAAGTTCAAATGGAAATTACAGTGAGGATAATTTAATTTTGAACCACTAATGATAACTGTTAACGGTCACTATTATTTTTTCCCTAACTTTGAATTAAACACTATCGGCAGTATTAACTTATCATTACAAAATAAAAAACATCTTTCTCTATTTCCACTATATCAATATAATTTATATCTTCCGGCAGTTAAAACATAAATGTAAATGCTTTTATATCATAGAAATTACACCCCTGCAATTACTGACCAACTTGTTGGATAAAATTCCCCTACCCAAAGTTTAGTCTCCTACCCGAGTAAAATAATTTCAAGCCAATTTCTATACTATCACTCTTATCAAAAATTTTCGAATGCATTTTATGCTCTTAATTAACAAGTCACTTTCGACAACAACTACTTTTTTCTAGATTGTAACCAAATTTTTTTGGACAGTGTACTCCCACTGCCTTTATTGAAGGAACTTATAATACGCTTAGGTTTATACGCTAAATACGGTACTTCTTTATTTTAGTATTACTTTAAATTATGTGTATTTTGATATTTTTTCCAGTCGACTTAATGTTCTTAACGTTTCTCAACTTTCTTTACTTACTAAACCGTACTTCGATTCCTTTTTCTTCAACTATCAAAAATCTGAACCTACTAACAGATCAAAATCTTAGCCTTAACTGAACAATGTTAGTCACACAATTTTCAGCAAACGACACTTTCTAAAGCATCTCCAACAATTTATTCCAATTAAAGCTATAATCCATCATGATTGTCAAATACTTTTACTCTCCTTCTTTATTATGAATAAGTGCACTAATCTGACCTCAGCCTGTGCATTAACCTGAAGTTCGCTTAAATAAAATAATAATAAATAATGAATACAAATGTTATGTAGTCATTAAATATTTAGCCTTAGGAAATGTGACCATATTTTCGAGTTTAGATTACGTTTCCAATAAACGGAAATACAATAAAATTGATCCTAACTTTCGAAACACAACTTTTATTTGATTTCCAAAAGTCGTGTATATATACAGTGCCATGCCTTTTCCCAACCCATGTTGATATTTAAATTACTCACTAATTTAGTTACCATTTGCTTAAATTTTACCAGTTACCAATTACCAACAAACGGAAAAATAGATATGACCCTTGATTTTTAGAAAATATCTTTAACACACAGACTCTTTCTACTCTATCGAAGTATAAATTTGAGTACATATTATCGCGGAATATTGGTTTTAATATTTGTGCAAGAATATTTTTGTTTAGTAGTGGAAATCAACGAAAATTTAAAAAAAAATTAATAAGCCTTAAAAAATAAATTCTAAATAACCTCTGCTCGAACCTGCAATAAGAATCAAGAACCCACGCAGCACACGTACTTCAAAAATTATTTGAACTATTAGAATCAACCATTAACGCCGATTTTAACGTTTTTAGGGAACTTATTTTATATAGTAAATTTGTAGCCAAAGACCATACCAGTACAGTTAGTTTATAGAGGCAAAAGCCAAGTATATCAATATTTATATATCAAGTATTTCTGGCAACGTTATTCTTAGTATATCAAGTATTTCTGGCAACGTTATTCTTAGTCTCTTTTATCTATTAACTTTTATGAGGTTATGTTGTAACTTTTGATTCTAGAAGAAAAAGATAAAACAAATTTCTACATAGGGCGCTAGTTGTCATATTAGTCTATTATTTTATTCCATCCTGTCCTAACTAAATAATTCATACATCATAAATATGAAACTTCAAACATTATTTAAACTTTAGAGACGTCTGTTCAAATCAAAAATTTATAATATTTATTTGTATTTAAACTTTTGGTTAATATATCTCCTGGCATTTCAGAAGTTGATACACATTCAATTTTAACTTTTTTGTCTCTACAAAGTCTCTAACAAAATAATGCCTTACGCCAATGTATTTGGAATGCTTATTATAAAACAATGGATTACATTCTAATTAGACAGAACTTTGGTTATCAATATACAAACTGATTGCCGTATTTTAATCTGACCAAATTAACCCAATATAATTTTTAAAGAAATAGCTTCTTAACACATTTCGGATAAGGTCACATACTCCGCTTCCATATTGGATAGTGCTACCGTTTCCAATTTTTTTATTCATAAGAAGTTACTAATCAAGGTATAATAAAACAAAACCCAGTATATGACATTCTATCCAAAAAAATAAGATGCCTGATCAAAATAAGCGAAACCGTGCATATTACATTAATATTTCCTATAAACAAAACCATAACTTTTAGTTTCCTTTAAGTAAAAGTCAAAATAAAGTCAAACTTACAAATGCTTATTGATAAGGATATTTATTAACGAATGTATTGTTTACATCTTTTTCTAATTTCAAGTTAACTTTCATCAGTGTACCTGAATGTGAACAATCTGTCATAATCAATTTCGGTGGAATAGTATCTACTAATTGCTTCTAGTCAACCGTAATAAAGTCTTTATAAATATTGACACACATATCCGGACACTGTTTGATCTGACCTAATGCCTTTACTTGAAATCTTGCATCTGTAACACAATTTTTTTTTCTTTTTGTGTTTAAACTGACTGACGGACGATGGATATGTTTTATTTCCATTTCAGTTATGTCGCGGATGAGCTTTATTATTGCCCCTATCGTTATTGCCCCTGCTACTATGATTAGAAAAGTTCTTAGCGATAAATGAACATTCAGAATTAACCTCAAAATCTACATTCATGTCCACCAATTTTGTTTTTATAGCATTTCCACTGATATTTATGCCGAAATGCTCAATGGCCTTTATAATTGGCTCAAACTTTTCTGGAAATTCTACAAACATAAACGACTCGATTCATTGACCATTTATTTTAAAACCAATGCTTGATCGGGTTTTTTTTACAATAACTGGAATCGTCCAACATGTTTTTCAACGTTTTCTATAAATCGAATGCGTACCCATTTGTTTAATAAGCACATAAAGCGAAGCATCAATTTAAAAATAATAGTTTTGTTTTAGCTTTCAAATCCTCTGCTTTCTAAACCACAGTTCCGTCACCGATAATGGTTGCTTGACAACATTTGTCATTCTCTCCAATAATGTTACTTTCAAAATTTGCTCTCCGCCGAAAAACACCAATCAACGTAATTCTCACGGTCTTTCAATTTCCTAGTTAGATAATTTGTCGACATTTAAAATTCAAGCGCACTGTTTCATAACTAAATTGACAATTAAAAGTGGAACTGTGTCGAGGATCTAATAAAATACATTTTGGTTTCTACTATCGACTAACTTTTATTAGGTTGTGTTGTAACCTGTGCTTTTAGAAAAAAAACACTAATTCTACTGAGTGTGATAGTTATCATACTAGTCTGTTATTTTGTTCTATCTATACAACAATTCTTGTTACAGGAGTCATTCTGCTGATATAACCTTTTAATATGAGCACGGTCAGTACTGCTATATGTTAAATTTAAGACTAATCTCATATTAAATTCTAAATTTCAACTTAGAAGGTTCTACCATGGTCGACCAAAAGAACTCCATTTTATACTCTAAGAAGCTTTAAAGCATACGCTGTAAATTTGCAAAGAAACAGAGCAGAAAATATAATCAGGGAAGAAAAATATTCAATTAATGCTAACGTTTTGATGAAGAAAGTAGCAATAAGTCACTTTTCTCTTACAAAAAAAGTATAATAGTTCGAGAACGCGTTGATCATAATAGCTACTAATTATTGTAGTACCCGTGTAAAAATAGAAGAAGCGGCATTGAAACACCTCGAGAAAGAAGATATTATTAAGAAAAACTATTAAAATTTGCTCGTTGTTAATAGAAAATATAGTAAATTATGTATACCTAATTGCCATGACAATATTTTCACAAGATTTTATTTTGTGAGTAGAGGGAATAATAACGGTAAATTGTTGCATACAATGATAATAATTTTGCAAACAAATAAAAGACATACCACTTATATGTACTATGTTAGTGTTTAAGTAAACACCGTGACTGAAATATTATAAGAGAGAATTCAATGTGTGTCTAATCAGATATACCAGATTAAATAGGAAAAAATGATGTGAGTATAGCGCTCCGTTTGACTCCCGGCATCGCTCGCATCGCATCGGATCGGAAATAATGGCCCTATGAAAGAAAAAGTTTATTCAAGGATAATAAATATATATATGCTCATCTATATGATACAGCCTACACACATGATACATTTTACGGAGATCTATAGTTAAAATATATAATGTAAATATGCCTTGGGAAATAGGTATAGTTAAAAGGTAAAGGTTCGATATTACCATATCCAAAGTTGGTTCCAACATTGCAAGTGATTCTATACTAGGTTAATCTTAGATATTTTAAGTCAGTTAAAAAGAAACACTCCCTTCGAAAATGAATATAAGTATCTCACGACTTTACCATTATAATTGTTTTATAAATATAAAAACATTTACGTATTACTATGTGTGCAAAAATATTCAGGTAAAAAAAAATTATTTCAAATTGCGTTTCCATATTCGTTTTAGTTGACCACTAGAAAGTAAGCGTGTGTGCATGTGGCGATCGGATGCTCCGTACACTACGTGAAATACATAACTTTTGACGCGCGGCGTCGAGTGCCAACGTCCTAATATTACAAAGGACGAAATTTGGACCAAGAATATACCAAAGTCCTTCTTACGATGGATTGTATAGAAATAATTTGAAATTTCGTATAGAAATCTTATATAAAACAAATGTGTATCCATAAAATAAATATTTGTGTAAATAAATGCTTACAGAATGATTACTTGATAACTTTAATTATAGAATTGAATAAATTAAAAAATAATTAAAATTGATCAAAATCACATTATATAAACATAAAATTTTTAGCAGTAAACTTGTGCACAGCTATGAAATTTAATTAGTTCAATTTAAGATAGTGATCAAGAATGGGCTATACTTTGGACGTGTCGAACTGCGAATATGAGGATAACGTACATTCAGTGTAGAAGTTAAAAATCACAATCAAATATACGATCTCCATCACTATCGACTTGTGCGAATAACAAAATAGTATATTTGGTTCCCGAATCCCATAATAATTGGGATACGTTATTTAAAGTCACCTTGTGATGAAAGACGAAGTTGTAATCTGACAGAGAGTAACGGAAATAATTTAAACTAGAATGAATAATAGTGAAAATAAGGTGAGACACAATTCAGTATGTGCCTCTTGGATTGTCTGTCTTAACTTCCTAAAATTTAAATTAAATTTAGAAACCTGAAATTGGACAATATATTTATTTTGCTTAATGCGGCTTTTCCATGTGAATGAGGTTTTATCAAATAATGAAATTAATTAGTAAACTCGAAATAAGTTACCGCAAAATCCTTTTAAGCCTCCGATTGCGCCGCATATAGCTGTCTCATATAATTACTTTCCACGTTCCATTAGCCGTACACGGAGTAGTTATTAACGTTTAATGGAATCATATTACTTAAATAGAGAATCCTAGATTGTTAGAGTTTTTAATGTAATTCTATGGTTTAGTGTTTTAGAAATTCATAAATTAAACCATAATTCTATAATACGTACATTTATAAAGAATTATTTTAATTTTCTTCCACTATTTATTTACGTATTATCATCATCTTGAAACATAAGTGTTTAGCATCGTTTTTCATTTTTATAGTAAAATTTACATATATTAATTGATATCTATTTTTTCCAAAATAAGTAACATTCGTGTTAAGTAATATCGTTCAAATTTCCCGTACTTGAGTACAAAGAAAAAAGTATTTAAGAACGAATGTTAAATCTTAAATGAATGATTGGAAATTATCAAACAATGTAAATAATAACATGGGTCTTGTAAAAATACTATTCCAATTTTAAAATAGCAGTTATTAATCTGTGTATTTTTTTATTCAGATTTTGCGCATCGTTCCATCGATATAGACTTGACTGATCTCGTTTTACTATATTCCGGGAAAAAAACTATTTACCATGCTTTATTACTATAAGTTTCGATTGGTTAAAATGTTTGTGTATTGTAAGCACCATTACGACAAATTTAATAATATTGTGAAATGAATATAATGTCCCTAAACTTTTGACAGTGATAACGTTTAACAAAATAATAATTCTACATTTAGTAAAAAAGTAAAATAATCTATATAAATGCAAAATGTTTCTCATTTGGAAATAAACATACATGAGTTACTATTTCTAGTGCATATTTTCACCGGAATGTTCTTTTTACTGGAATACTCTTACTTGTCTACACTAATCTAAATCGGAGTACATTGCAACTGACAACAAAAACGATTTCTTGTATAATTTGACCCTTATATTTGCGTGCCAAATGAATATAAATTTCAGATAATTTAAAATATTTTTAATCACAATTAAATGAAACTACGTGATGTAGTATTATTTCTACTTTCTTTAATTTCTGTAATACAACGAAACCTAGGTCGTGGTAAAGAAATTAAAGAAAGTGGAAATAATACTACATCACGTAGTTTCATTTAATTGTGAACAATAAATTTCTATAGAATTACCGCCAAATATATTCAATATTTTTAATATAAAATCAGTATTTAATTCAAATTGATTTAAGATAAGTATCTTATAAAAATTACTTTGCTGATAGATCTAAACTGTATACGTATTAAGTTAATTATACTATCACAACCAATTACTGTCTAGGTGACAGTATTTTCCTCTCATAAACACACGAAGCACACAACCACTCTTATTGCAGTGTATACAAGTAGTGTTACGAGCAAGACTGACGCGTAAAAATTTATATGAGTATAAGAGACATGGAGAAATCTCAACATCTACGGTGTCTGGAGCATGTTTCGGTTGGCAGCACCACGAATGTCACATTTGATATTTAAAAAAAATACTTGCAATAATTATATATATATATATATATATATATATATATATATATATATATATATATATATATATATATGTATATATACATATATATGTATATATATATATATATATATACACACACACACACAAATTGCTTTATAATGCCTTAATTTACTTCGATTATCTAATTTCTTATAATATATTGTAGTAGTGGTTTAATATTGATTCCAGGCAAAACTGCATAGCCCTATAGGACTTTTCACTTTTGCCTGGAAGATATTTGATTCCATAATTTTTCAATTCGGTACTTCCTCTTATTGTAGAAGCTAAAGCAAAGAAATTTAAACAGTTTACAGTAATCCGTCGTCATTGTGGGACATTAAGCTCTATAGCATGTCCTGTTGAAGGATTCTGTCTCTGTATAGTTTGGTATGTTTGATTATTTCTTCCCTCATTGTAGGTACTCTTAGGTCTTTATGTAGTCGGTCACAAACTATGGGGCATCTGTTATGAACCGAAGTATTTTATTTTGGAATCTATGCACGATTTCTATGTTTAAGTGGGACACATTTCTCCACAGCTGAATGCCGTAAGTCCACAATGGTTTTAGAATAACTTTGTACATAAGCAGTTTGCTTTCTAATGATAATTAGGACTTTCTGCCACTAAGCCAGTACATTTTCCTTAATTGTAAACCTAACTGTTTACCCTTCGTAAATATGTATTTCCGACAGGTCACCCATTTATTCTGATGTATGCCTAGATATTGCACATGATCTGCCTGTAGTATTTGGACTTAGTTAAGATAGACCGGGGAACAACTCCCTCTTCTGATTGTGAATATTTACCGACTTTGTTTCATTTACTTTGACTCTCCATTTCTTTACCCATGCCGGATTTCAAAAAAACCTAGACAAAGTGGGTCTAAATTTTTTTGAAGCATTTTGATGCCGCTTCTGGCTCACTTTGGCTGGTAAGGATAGCAGTGTCGTCAACGAATATTCTAGTGACAACCGATGTGTTCACGATCAAATCCAAGGTATAAAGGAGATGGAGTACGGGGCCAGTCACGCTTCCCTAAGGGAGCTCAGTAGCTGTTGCGTAATGTTTAGTTATAACGTTACCGCTTTGGGCCATGAAATGACGATTTGTCAAAAAGGCCTGGATTATATCATACAAGTGACGAGGCATGATTGCTTTGACTTTGTACAGAAAACCCTTGTACCATATCTTATCAAACGCTTGCAATATGTCGAGGAGCACGGCCTCACAGTACTTCTTTGTTTCAAATGAGTGCAATATTTCGTTAACAAGTCTGTGAGCTTGTTCTATAGTAGCGTGTTTATGGTGAAATCCAAACTAATGGCCTGGTAATAGATGCGTGTCATAAGTAGTCACTCGTATACCTATGAAGTGATTAGAAGTAGGCTAATTGGCTCATATAACTTGGGATCTTCCAGCAATTCGTCTGGTTTCAGGATCATAATTACCTGAGCCACCTTCCATTGCGGTAGGAAGAATTGCAGCTTAGTCATCGAATTGTAGATTGATGTCAGGAAGGTTATTCCAGAATAAGGTAATTCCAGCAGAAGGCAACTTGTGATCAGGTGGTATCCTGGTACTTTTTTAGGATTAATTTTTTGATAGCCTATAGTGCCTGTTGTCTTGTGAAATGTATGTCATTTTCGTTTTCCGTCGGGGCAGGTGTGATATCTCAGAGAAATTCGTGCACTTCCTTCTCGTTGTCGGGTATGCTTTCTCTCATGTAGAGTTTAAATACTATTGACAGGTGTTTAGAGAATGTTTCGGACTTTTCGAAATCCGTTCGTGCTCATTTTCCATTCTGCATTCGCAGTGGTGGAGAAGTAGTCACAGGCTGTTTAAATTTTTTCGTAGCCTTCAACAGAAAATAGTTTAAAGATGAAGTGACATCCAATCCAGCAAGTGATTTTTTCAATTGTCTACTGATGTAGTTCAGACGTGTCTTCACTTGCGAACATTTTGTGTTATGCCACTGCTTTCAGATTTTTCTCTTTTGGGACACTAATTCCAACAGGTAATTAGCTGTAGGGTAGGCACCCACTTTTATATTGTGTAGAGGGTTAGAATCCCAAACTGCCTACTGAACCACCCGGATAAAGAATTCAACTGCATCAGTGATGTCTTTCTGCGTTTTTAGACTTACCGATGTCTCAAATGCGTCGATAAGCTGTTTGAAGTAAGTCCAATTTGTCTTTTGATTATGCAAGGTATTTTTTGTCCTTTTTACGTAAGCTTGGCCGAAAGGTTAGGAAGAAGTTATAGGAGAGCGATTAGAGGAAAGATCAAAGCAAGTTCTACAGGATGCATAGCTTTTGTTAATTTCTTTATTTATGCAGAAGTCAATGACGTTTGGTGTCTTTTTTGGATCCGTCGGCCAGTGTGTGAGGTGACTCGTGGAGAGAACATTCATATTGTTTGTTTGACATTTTAGAAGCTCACGTCCTCATAATAGGATCAATCTAGAGCCCTAAAATGTACGCTTAGCATTGAAATTTCCGCCAGTCAAGAAGCGGCGACCTAGACAGTTGAAGTAGTATTCGAAGTCAGCTTGTTTAATACTATGTCTCAGTGGATAGTAGAGTGCAGATATTGTTATTTTGCTCACTTGGTCAGAGACTTTAACGCTTGTAGCTTTTAGGTATTCTCGGTTGAAAGCCGCAGACAGCGGGCTGTTATCTGGTTATCCTTTGACGTGGGAATGTATAGCTGACCTTTCGTAATTCTTTATGCACAGTACAACTGTATAATTTGTCGGGTGATTGCCATCGCTAAGTATACATTTTACCTTATCTGAGTGCTTTTTCCTGAGTAATCATTGGTGAGATGAGAGCCCGCGCATTTTACACATTTGGTTTGCCGATAGCAAAATTTTTTGTATGAATTTTTTTATATTATATTTAACTGAGATTGTAATAAATTGTTTAAATGAAACGTAGATTAATTACGCCACTATGTAGCGCTAAAGAAACTAAAGTTTTGTCTTCACTACAATTTTCACTTTATTAATTTGATTATTATACCTCACTCTATGTCAAAAGCTTGCAGAGTGAAACTTTTTTGCAGTTCCATCAAGGGGGCTTCATCAAAAACGATCTGTATTAACTTGTAATAATAAATTGATATAAACAATTCAAAAAACTTTCTTGCACCTACATATAACACAATAGGATATATATTAAAGTGGTGAAAAATAAAATTAATATGTTTACCACTATAATAAAAATACTATGCATTTTAATCATCTAAACATTTATGTATACATAAATGGGTACGGAAACCCCCTTGCCTGAGTTCTACGCCTACTCGATAGGTTTTTTGTTTTTTTAAATATCGTTCATCTTAATATACCACCAGCGACTTTCAATGTCATGAAATGAATCATTTGTGCTTTAGATAATTCCCCTTAAATCCTCATAGTTGTATTTGGTATTTCAAACTATTTTTTTGTGTAGATATTATTGAATGAATGAAAGAATTTTCATCATTAAACACGAGACCAAAATTCCTGAAAAGGACTTATAATAGAATATCCGCACGATTTATATCACCAAATCGTTTTTTGTCAGATTGCTTTTACCATCCCTTAACAATACTACAAATAAATCCTAAATATTTTATCATCCTTGTACCATTATAGAAACTGTAAGAGAAATTAAGCAACTTTTTATTTGTGACGAGCTTAACAGTAATTTCATTTTCTTTTTGGTAATAAAAAACCATCCTTGCGGGTTTACTCATGGCTTAAGACAAAAAGTTTGAAGTTTGAATATCCTTACAGTAACCCAGGAACTTACAAGTCACAGTGATGTAGGGTATATTAAAGACGAATAGAACGTTTCCGTTTCAAAGACCCGCGCAAGAATATTTAAATATTCATTGCCTGTACTTTAATATATAGATACTCGAGCATATCGCCAAAATGTATTTAATCGCTAGAATACAAATATAGTTAAAGATGCTGCGGTATATTTATATAATATATGAAAATACGGAACGTTTTCCTCTTCTTTTCCAGCAATATATGAGTACATTAAGTTATGAACTAAAAAAAGAATATTATACTTTGGGCGACATTTTTATAACATTCTTAAGTTTTCGAGATATCCATCCGTGCGCCTGTCCGTCTGTTTCAGTCCCGGTTTCTCTATAGTTTTAGACATAGGCGCCTGAAATTTTGTAATACGGGGTGCATTATAATGTAATATCTTCAAAATTACATGCATGTGGTCTATCCACATCTACTTATCACATTTTTAACCGTACACCAGTTGCACACATTTCATTTTTACACTTTAAATTTAATTTTCTGTTTTATTCATACGGGAAGTGTATATATATAAGGAAAAACTTATGTAAAAGATCCTTACATATTACTGAATCATTAGAATTGTTGGCACAAAGTGACAGTTGAATTGTAATTTCCGTTTTCATATTCGCACAAAGCTTTCCGAGAGGGGTGGCTAATGGAATTCAGCCGAAAACAAGTGAGAGGTGAACCACGAGTTGGTACGTACGAATTGGTACGTACGTTGGTATTGTACGTTTTATATGTAGTCTTTTAACCGGCAGTGTATACATATGTTTTCCCATATAAAACATTCAATTCCGGCGTACGTGATAAATGTAAGTTTGTAATATCTGTCTTAACATGGTCTTCCTCTAAAGTATTTGTAGGTATGTACTGATGATAGAGCGCCACACTATCTTATTTATTGATAGGAAGTCTGTCTTCAAGGAATTTTCTATTGTATCATATATGTCATTACTATCATGTGTTTCAATATTCTCGTACCTTTCATTATAATTCCGAAGCCATTAGACCCCCAAATCATTTTTGTTACTCATTTAAAAAAAACCGAACGAAATTTATTTTAATTATCAAATTTGTTTACTATATTTAATTCCTCTTTTGGGTAAATCATCTAATATTTCAACGTATATATTGAAACTATCTTCGTGATCTATATGAAAGACGAGGTTCAAACAAAATTTGCGTTTTGAATTTATATAATTTTGAATCATTTGGCATATAAGTCTTCCAATTCTTTCGGCGTTTTCTTCAGCAATTGTCCACTGTGAAAGTCATCTTCAATTGTCTGGCAACAACGTTTAAATTCAGCTGACTGTTTTTTAACAATTATATATGATGGGGAAAATTCTTGTATCATCGGCACAATGACTTCATCCGTCTTTGAGTTAATCCTTTTGTCATGAAGTTTTTAATAACGAAGCGATATTCAATTCCAAACAAACTCAAGAAATTCTCTTATCACCAATTGAATCTGCATAACTCCGGACCAAAAGTGACACAATAACGAAACTTTACAGTGATAATTAAATAATTGATAAATATAATGAAAGTACAACCACAATACTAAAATGATGAACCACAATACTGAAATTTCTGCATGTGGCAAGGTCTTTCTCAGCAAATGATACTACGATAGTTGAGCCTCGTAGTTTCATTTGCTCAAAAACATTTGAAAGTGGTTGATTTGATACAATGAGAATATTTTTAAGTGGAGACGCACTTAAAAATATTACTTTATTTTTTCCATCATACGTAGGAAATTTAAACTGTAATACTAACATCGTTCATCTCTCTGCTTGCCAATCCGTAAGAAAACTAATATAGTCTACACATATATAAGAATATCGGCGTTTAAAGGCAACAATAATGCAATACTAATTGAAATGTGTGTTCTACACCCAGGGATTCAAACGGAAACCTATTATTGTGGCAACATTTTCTGCGTCTTCGTCCGTCCGTCCAGCTGGATGCGTCCGTCCAGTCATCTATATTTTAACAGCTTCTATCTTCTAAACAAAATAACATAGTGATTTATAATTCACACGTAACTTGAAGTTTATTGACCCAAAACTAAAAACTGTTATTTAAAATGACTTAAAATTGTTTTTCGATGAATCTTAGAAACAAATAAAATAGGCTGAAATTTTTTTTTAAATTAGTTTAAATAATGCATGTACAATTTTTTACATCACAATTTGATAGTTATTTTAGTGGATATATATATATATATATATATATATATATATATATATATATATATATATATATATATATATATATATATATTTATATATTTATAACAGAATCACAGTACATCAAAGCGTACTTTTTCCAACAAAACAGGTACAGAAACAGCTTGTTGTTTTCTTCTGTTCCCGCATTTGGTCGCCAACCAAAATATATAAAAAAATATACGTCGCAACACTCGTGCCGTGATTTTCCTTTAAAATTCTTACTAACTTAGGGCCTCTTATACTCTATATAGTTCTAGAGTAATTACAAGCAAACCACTATATTCAGGTACAGAGAATTGCCCAAAGAATCCACTGACATCGACAGAGCGGAAAGTAACCTCGCGCTGGTGGAGATTATTTTCAATCAATAAATCGATAAGACAATTTGGATGCAATGTATAATTTACCTGTTTGGTAAATACATCACATAAAATCTGCTGACACTTGATTGATTTTATGAGAGGCACGAAGACTTGGTATCTAATATTATTTATTTTGCTGTCAACGTCCTTCCTCGGCCTAGAATGAAGACACCATCTCTTCTGTAGATCAAATTGGTCTTCATGCTTGTCAGTTATTTCAGTTATTATTTTTACATTTGACTTATCTACACAAAAAAAACAAATATCTTTCGTTCTGAATTAAAGAACGGAAAATGGGGAATGCTTTCATAAATCGGCAACTTTATACACTGCTATGATATTCGCATTAACGCAGCAACATAATGAAACTATTCCTTTATGCACCATATGCTTTTCAAAATACATGTGTTTTTTTTATATAGTATCTAAGTAATAAGTAGTAAGGCATCATTATATCAAGAAACGTTTTAATCTTTACACGTAAAAATAATTAAATATAATAAAATTATTACCTTCATAACAATTAAGTTCTCTTCTCGATCACAGAGTTTGTAGGTAATTATATTTTATCTAATTTTTTGGTTAGAAACGTAAGAGCAAAAAATATTAAGAAAAAGTAATTATAAATTCGATTCTCTTTTATATTACCGAATACAACAGCTACCTGCCTTTAAAATAAAAACTAATATTTTAAAGGAGTCTTATACAACAGCAAAATTCTTTTGTTCTGCTCGTTACTGGTGGCACAAATTTTATTGCTTCTATCTTAGAAACGTGACAACATAGGAAATTTTGTCATATAACATTTCTCCGTCGTATTTTTTGTGTTCGCAATAATTGTATGCTACATGACGGTTACGCATAAGCCCATTTATATGAATTTTATATGTAGCCATCGTTTTCATTTTCTTTTAATGCAAAGAGAAGTAGGTAAACCGGTCTCCGTAGTAAAATCTTCGAACAACTTTGCATTTGGAGTGCATAAGTATTAGACACGCTAAAAACTATCGAGCAATATTTTACTTTGGAAGCTTGTCGATTTATCCAATCTGACGCATGACCTCACTGATAATTTTGAGTGATATGTATTAGCGAGGTTGACTAGCAGGTGTGAACCTCTTTTACTGCGATAGAAATGGCACTATTGTTCATGAGTGTTCCCCGTTAGTCCGCTAGAAATGGCATTATTGGGTTCATATTTAATTTGCTTTATTGGGCGTCTAATGGTTATTGAACCGTTGAATGAATATAAAGGTATTTAGTGATGCTACTACCTCTACATTATTTATAACTCCTTTGTTGCTTTGAAAATAAAAAATAAAAAAAACTTGTACAAATTTTTAATAAAGGGCATCTTGATATATAAATCAACACTTACTGAACTGTTTATTAATGGAAAAGTTGCTGTGAAGTGGAAATAATTTTTATCGAGAGCCAGTTGTTTCCAAAATTTAATAACTACGTTCATTTTTAATACAATATTAATACAATTATTTCGAACAATTAGAACCTAAGTACACTTTCTTACGAAAATAATCATAAAAATTTACACAATAATTTGTCATCAAGAGATATAGATAAGTCACATTAAAATCTCGTATTACTTCTATCAATGCAGAGTTCACTAAGTTTTACATGTGTAGTTTGTATTATCAGCTCATTAAAAAAAATTAACCAAACCTCGCCAATCATGTATCATCAAATTTATAAATTGTTATCAGTTGTTAACTTGGGAATACATAATATTTTATTTCGATTAAGAGAAAAATGTAATAATATTGCATAAGTAACCTTTCTGAAGATGCAACGGTGAACTTGACTTTCTTAAATACCCTTTATTTTGCTAATTATACAAAAAAAGTTATTTAAAAAAGGATAAAGGATAAAACGAAAACGTCCATAAACACAAAGTAAGCAAAATAGATCCCCATACTAATAAAATCTCACTGCCTACAAAAAAGGCTTGAATAACATATCGTCCACAGGATAGATTTCCTACACTCCGGGGTACCATATAATAAGTAGACTTAAAAAAATATTCATAAATTTAACTTCTGTAAAATAATCGTAAGTGCGTTTAGAAAAACAAAATTTTAAAAATTACACCAATCTGTGAATAATTAAAATGTAATAAAACCGTTAAAGAATTTACAATTTACAACACATTATTGAATGGAATTATAAGCTCGTCACCCCTTTGAATTCTTGATCATTCAATGATAACATTTATCTTTTTTGATATTATATACACGGTTCGCTTTTTTCACACCTCGTGCCATCTAAATTTAAAGGTCTTTTGTAATATATCAAACTAAAAAACGTTATATTGTTTTTAAATTAAAATAGATATTTTTACTTTTTGAAATATTAATTTTTTTTAATTTCATTCAAAAATTCCTGAATGTTGAGACTGGCCTTTGAATTTCTGAATAATAATTAAAAATTTGTAATAACTGATGACTGTAAGTACTAACTTTAAGTAGAATCAGGCAATGAGTGACATCCTCCATCATTTTCAAGTATTATTGTTAAATTCTATTTTTATTAGTATCATGAACTCGTGCCAAACTTTAATTAGATCCATTACGAGAAAGTGGAAAAAAGTAGATGATAAAATATATATCCGACACAAACAGGCAGATGAAGCGTAAAAAAAGGGTGATGAAAAATAATCTCTCTAGATGAAATGGAAAACGAATATTCAAAAAGATGCAAATAATAAAGCTACAAATTAAAAAAATTATTTCATTTTCTTTTGCTTTATAAATAGAAAATATCATAATAAATAGAAAATTGTTCTTGCAGCTTATTTTAGCAAATTGCATTTTTAGTAACACATTTTCAATTCTGCTTCGAATTAAATGCTGTCTTTGAAATTTTAATCTTGGCTCGTAAATTATTCATCGCGATAAACAAGGGACTTGGAGAAAAAATTTAAAAGAATTAAAAAATAAAATAAGGTGTTAAAACTAATCTCCACTAATTCTATTCCGTCCAATAAAAGATCATGTAACGAATGTTGTGAACTTAGATGTATTAATTTTTGAGTTGCAATAAGAACGCCTTCACGTGGATCAGTTAGAATCGGGTGTCTGTAAATTTTGTTTTTCTTTCGACACTGATTTTGAAAATTATATAAGATTAAAAACCAGCTATAGCGGGTATCAAAAAATGGAGCTAAGTGGGCTATCTGCCTGTCTCGGTAAGTTTCTTGTAAATACTCATATAATGCTATATTCATCGTAGGGTATTTAAGGGATCTGAAATAATTTCGAACTCGGTTCAAATAATTTTTTCACTCAATGTAGATAGTACCATGGATTAATCATTCGTGCAATTAGGAAGTCGGTGTGTTTAATTTTTTACTAAATTAATTTTAAGTCGGCAGTGGTGTATTAATAAGATGAGGTGTCTTATTAAGCGAAGGTTGTCAAATTGCTGGCTATGTAAGTTTTATAGGTAAATACAGGTATATTTTTGCTCTGATAAACGCGTCGGATTATAAGACTTCATCAAAATATATGGGTCCCCATCCCATCTTTCGCTGCATCCGCCGACAGAGTCATGTTTTATGCGTAACTGCGTTCCCAAATTTTTTTACTTTCTGATAGTTTCATCGAAATGAACCAACCATATATATATATATATATATATATATATATATATATATATATATATATATATATATATATATATGCGTATTGCCGTGAGGTATACTATATTGTATGGTTTGTTTCCGATGAATAATATATTGAAGTTTCCATGGAGATATTTAAAAGAAATAAAATCTTATGTATTTAAGACAGAAGTTTTAATTACTATTTACACTTTTAATCGTCAAATGCTTATATTCCTTGGAAATATGTAGGAAAAGCAGACGGAGATTAAAAAAATAATAAAAACGAAAAAAGATACAATAGGAAACATGAATATTCACATATAACTTGAAAAATAAGAAACTGTAAATACTAAGACATATGTTAGTATGATTTGTGCTATTACGTTTATATAGAAGCCTAATGTATTCATTTGATATAGAAAAACTTATATTAAAAAATATTAGTGACATTCACATACAAAAGCAAAGAAAATAAAGGAAGAATAATAATTAATCGTATCAAAATTTACAAAAGACGTTTTAAACCACGCCTTGATAAGACTAATTCTCCCGTATTCCTTCGATTTTTTGTAAGTGATTTTTTTTTTCTTTTTGGTAGAAAAACGCAATAAACTTAATGAGAAAATACCAATTGGACCCCATATGCTAACAATAATCATCTATTTTTGGAACTAAGATTCCATTCAAATGGTTCTAGTCACCACGATATTGATATTAATTTGTTGAAGTATTGGCCTGTTAAAAATTTTGTAAAATACTCAAAATCATATGTTTACCGCATACGTGCATGTCAATTTAAATTTGAGGAGTGTTTCAAGATGCAAAATTCTAAATTAAAGGTTTCTAAAAATATTGAATTCAGTTAAAATAATTACTCTCCCAAAAATATAAGTACATTATCCTCCCAAAAATATAAGTTATCCTCCCAAAAATATAAGTACATTGTCCTCCCAAAAATATACATTATATTTTTGAAAGGAGTACATTATCCTCCCAAAAATATAAGTAAACATGACAATAATTTAAAGTGAAATTTTGGATTCCATAGCGAATTTTTTTTTTTTTATTACGTCATGTCATTTGCCCATCTGTCGTTTAATTCGCAGCTAAATGTAAAAGGAAACTAATATAACATAATATCCATGTAAAGTGGGAGGCCACTTTTTTCACACAGCCCATCAAGAGGGTTACCGTGCATTTTCATACATACGTATATATACACATATGTATATATATATATATGTATATATATATATATATATATATACACACATACATATTTAGTGACTGTTATATTATTCAGTTGTTAGCGCTGCTCATTGTCTTCTGAAATTATATCGACCCAACATTTCAATGGAAACTGAATGTATTCCCATCTACATATGCCATTGAAACCTGTTAGGAGGCCTACTGGGGGCCCGAATTTGTATCCTTTAAATCAATCCACTCATCTGACATGAAGTAACTGATATACTCATGTCGGAGAAAATATTAAATTGTTTAATACATTTATAAACAAATGTACCGGTAATAACCTCTTTTGTTTCCTTCAAAATTTATAATTGGCATAGCCGCATGGGATTTCCCTCAACTCAAACAGAAATTGCTTTTTATCATGCATTTTTATCATTTTAAATTACTAAATAATTACGTTGATAATCTTCGGTCTTAGGTTTGGTGACGCTCCTAGTTGATCTTCCGTCTTAGGTTTGGTAACTCCCGCCGTTCCTGGCTGTTACGTGATTGGACGGAAACATAGCTTATTTCTTCTGTCTAGAGCGCGCAGGAATATCTTGCAACGCTGACCAATTTTCAAGCACTTTCATTGATCTACGTGGTGTTGCCAGATGTGCCCAATATTAACATTTGTTTCTGCTCCTTGAACCGCTTTTGGACTACGATTATGGAATTGATTATATTTGATTATATTCTTTAACGTTAAATTTGAATTAATGTGAGTTTTTTTTCTTTTTTAAATATTATTTATATTATTATGTATACTGAAAACTATTGTGGTTTTCATTCTTTCATATACTCAGCGATTTGAGGTGACCTGTAATTTGGACACGAATTTTTGATAAATAAATAAATTATCGTTTTTAATTATAATGAAATAAATATTGTCGGAAAAAGGGTGCCTGCCTGTTGTAACATTTGTTTACTGATCGAACGTTAGTGTGTGAGGTTTTAATTATTTGAAATTATGGCCAATAAAAATTTATTACAATAATAATTAAATATATTGTGGGAAAGAAATTCGTCAAAATAAAAAAAAATTGTTGAATTAACGCATGAAGGAGAAACACAAATATTTATAGCTGGATTAGATTATAATGACCGTGTCACCGTGAATATTTTTGACTTAAACGGAAAAACATTTGATTTGTTGGCAATTCTATGTATTTTATCGAGTTGCATGCATAGATAAAAATGTAATGCATGTACGCCAAGTGTGGCAGTTAAAAATATTCTAAATGTTATTGGGATCTCCGCATTTTATTTATTTACCATAAACAACAAAAGAAAAAAAAAATATATGAAGATATGCATTTATATATTAGGGTGGAGAATTTCGTTACCATGTTTCAAATGACGCTAAAGTGTATTAGCAACCCGTCATGCCAAATGTTGTTACCATAAAATATACGAGTACTGTTGTACACTACGCCGGTGTTTGCTTTGTTTCGTGTATAGATTGTAACGTGGACGCGCGCGTCCTGGTCCAAAGCTATACTACGTCACTTACATCTGACAAGAGTTTTAAAGATATAGTTTAATAAAATCATTGATTAATATATGGAATGATATTTAAAATTTATTAGTGTAGTATTAAATAAATAACAATGGCTTTTAAATCATATTTTTATTAAAAAACTAACAGTACCAAACATAGTACTTGAAAAATGTAAATTAGCGTGCATTATTAATGTTTTGCGAAATGTTAAATGTAAGGTCGTGTTTCCTTTTTCTGTTTTTTTTTTGTTATAGATGTTAAAGTCGTCTTGATACAGATATCGGTTGTACACGTATCGCGCGATACAATCCTTTTTTGAACTTACTGAATATAATTTTTTGAGCCCGTTGGTCTGTAGTGACATTTTTAAGAGAATTATTGAATATATGGCTTTTAAATTTGATGAAGATCGATGTTTTTCTAAAATAGTTGTTAATTTGTTGAAACTTTCCTTCACTTCAGTCAGTGCTCCATTGTAAGTGATAGGAAAACGGGATCATCAGCATCGCTGCATATTAGATTGGTCGGCTGTTATTGAAACTCTTCTCAAACGCCTCTTTATCATTGAAAACACAAGAATATAATTGAATTCATCTTGTGACGCGTGGAATGCGCACGCCCCCATTTTTATCGCAAGACGACGTAGTATTAATAAAAAATGTATTCTATAAAATACGAGTTATATATCCTTTGCATGATAGGGCTTACCACCGCAATCATTTTTGGATCTTTTCTGTGCTCAATAATTTTCGTTCAAGTTCTTCATCAATATTTATGCCAGATCTATCACCAAAATTTTATTCACGCCAATTTTCATAAAGATAATAAACACGTCTTTCACTTGGGTGAATCTGAGAATTTTCCAAGTAAACGGGACTTTCTTTTCCATACTTCTCATTTAGAGGCATTTCATGTAAAGCAATTGCAGCTGCTGAGCTTATACCGGAATACAAATATTTCGTCAGTTTCTTCTGAGCTCCGCAAGTATATACACGTCTCAGCTACATTCATCAAAATAGTAAAAGCTTTTGCAGACTGTCTTTGGTAACCATTTTTTCACATTTGAATTAAGTGTTAAATTGTATTTACCACTTTTTCTTCAATAATCATGCAGAAACAATAAAAAACGGCTAATCAATACAATGGCACGTACCAAAAGATGATGCAATGTTTAGAGTAAACACGAAGATATAAATTACCATGGAATAGAAAGAGAGGTCAACAAATCAAAATGACGCTAGCATAGAACTGCTCGCGTATAGATTGGAATCTAGAGTTCGGCGCGCTTATTCCGATTTATACACGATTAGTGCGTATGCGTACTGGCACTGTATATTATGGAATAAGCTAGTTAATTACGTCACTACGAAGTATACGCGAGTATTTGCTGTACTACTTTTCTATACATGGGAATGCCTTAAAAAAGTGATTTCCAATCTAGACACGATTAGATTCACACCCTTGCGTTCTGGCCTTGTACAAAATGGAAAGACGTCAAATCAGCCTCTTGATTTGACGATAAAAATAATTATGACGCGGATTATTTTAAAAGCATTCAAACTTTAATATAGATTTTTGGAAAGAGTAGATTTTCGTCTACAAAACTAAACCATAATATTACAAATATTTTACTTTCTAAATTTTTCTTTGAAAAATTATACATGTTTCCATCCACGTACGTACGTATGAAACGGTCTTACATAAATACCGGTCCGTGCAAAAAGGTCTGTAACTACCATGGTCTGTACGTATGTACGTAAAAGGAACGTTGCAGCCCCAATAATTAGACTTTTTTAATTATCCTTTTTTCTGTCGATCGATTAACTTAAATAATAAATATGACAAAAGATATATATATATATATATATATATATATATATATATATATATATATATATTTATATAAGACAATTTCTTCGAATTTACTAGGAATTGCAAAATAATTCAATTAAACAATTGCGTTACCCTGAAAACGAAGTTTGTTTATTTTAGTACTAGTAGTACACGTAAGAATAATTACACAGTTTAACTTAAATAGTACTATACTACCTGAAAACAAAGAAACGATATTTAAAGTTTATTACGTAAATTGTCAATTCCTAATTTCAAACCAAAAAACCAAATTCCAAACCTAACCTAACCTAACCAAACAGTCTGAATAACGATGCGAGTTCTGTCAAACAATAAAATCTACTTTGCTGAGTAAGTTAGTCGCCAATACTCACAGCGCCATCTATGGAGTACATAAGTACACGATCACTGCTTACCGACAGAAGAGCGCTGTACCAATTAAAGAAATATAGGTTCTTTACATCTCCCTCCCCAGGGGGGAAAATTTTCACATTTACACTAAAGTAATTAAAATTAAAGCTAAGTTTTGCAATATATTAAACCAAACTAAATTGTCGCTAAGTCTTATTTGTGTTTTTTTAAGGAAAATAGTTTTATTTTTTTTATATCAAATATAAAATACAGTACTTTGAAATAACAAGTACTTAATATTGTACGGATACAAAAACTATACATAACAATTGCTTACAATCTATTTTAGAATATTAATTACAGTGTTTTTATAAACAGTAATAAAATGATTTAATAAGTATTTGAATGGAAGGATACGACTAGATGTTTATGATCTTACACTATAAGGTCACACAACAAATATGTTTATGTACTCGTTGGGGTGAATTAAGTCATTGACTAGCCCAGTCCCGTACAGGTAGCTTATTTTCTTGGTTCTTTGGCAGACCAGATCAGTAGATGGGTAAATTAAAATGATATTTAATTAAAGTTAGCTCTGGGCTATTGACTGAGACTACCCCACTGTGTCAATTACACATTAGTGATTCTACTATAGAGAAGGCATTATCATTTAATTTTCTCAAGTTATTTATATCTATAAGGCACTTTCATAGAACATTTTTTTTTAAATTGCTTTTAATATCATTTTCTTTCCACAATGAGTTTAAATTTATTCCTCGATCCCTGAAAAGTATACATCATATCATTACGACCTACAATTAATAAATCTAGCCTAGATATATATCCATGCAGAACATTTCTACTAAAATAAATATAAGCACTCAAGTGTATATTTTTTTCATAATGACATCTGCCAAATTTTGTATGTAAATGTTTTTTTATGTAGGTAATGGTATGAGTTTTGTGATGTGAAAGAGATTCGACTCTGACTTCTTACGACCTTGATACAGGTTCTATAAATTGAATTTGATTTTTTTTTAATAATTTTAAATGAACCAATCTTCATCTCATTTAATTGATATCTGTTCACTTTGTTCCATTCACTACATATACTATATCCCCCTGTATTTAAATTTAATGAGTTCTATTTTTATCAAATATTTGTTTATTGTAGTTATGTGATTTTATTGAATTTTCAAATGCTATTTTACTATGTCTGATCCATTCAACTTCTGATTTATCTTTTTTTAGTTCAGTTGGCAAAAAAGAAACATCTGTACCATCTAACAGGTATTTTGGTGCAAAACCAGTGACTTTATGACCAGTCACTCAAACCAAAGAGTTATGAGCAAGTGCCATTTTATTAGTTTTTTAATTTATTTTATATCTAATTTTATTTACAAGCGTTTGATTCAGTCTTTCATTTAACCCATTAGAAAACGGGGCATTTACTGCAGTAAAAACCATTGGTATTGATTTTTATACAAAAATATTTTGAATTCTTTTTAATTAATTCCCGGATATTGATCAGTGAGAATCATTCCAATTGTATCAGAATCTGTTACGTTATTAATTAGTTTAACAAAATCATTAGCACTTTGTGTTTTTGAGGTAAGAATGTAAACATATTGTGTAAAGTGGTCTATTAAAAGGTGTAAATATCTTTTTGTTGATCGTGAGCCTCCAAAACCTCTAATTGTGTACATTGAGACTATTTCAAACGGTTTTGTGGCAGGACCTAAATGTGACATTAGACCATATTTATCTTGTCCTCTCGTTTTATTTTTTATACATATCTCATAACTTTTACAGTGTCTTAATATTTATCGTTAAATTTATTGCTGTATACAATGGATTAATTTTGTTTTGCATTTGTTTTACACATATATAATACATATTTTCATGTATATCTTTAATAAGTTTCTTATTAAAGTCTTCCCATGAAATAATTCTTTCACGATTTCTAAACTTTTTATAGTAAACATTGTATCTTGATATTAATTTTGATTTATTATTTTGTACTTCTGCATTGTTTTCTTGATCAGTAATAATTTCGTCTAATCTTCTCATTTTAACAATTTTTAATTGCTCATCTGCGACCTCATCTGCTTCCAATACTGGGTTTCTCCTTAAACAATCTGCCTCTATATTTTTTCTTCCTGGAGCATATTTTATTTTAAAATCATACTGTGATAAGTAATATGTTAAATCTCCTGACTCATCATCTACCCTAGACTTAATATTTAAATTTTCTAAAGGTTTATGGTCCGAATATACTGTAAACGATTTACCTATTAGCCTTTATTGCCAGTATCTTATTGCTTCTTTAATAGATAAGCATTCTAAATAAATTGCCCTTTTTTCCTTTTGGATTTGATTTAAGTTTTTTGAAAAGTATTCCACTGTTTCTTCTTTTCCATTTGGCTGTATTTGCTTTAATACTACCCCAACACCTTCCAAAGATGCATCTGTATGAATATTTATTGGCAAATTCTGATCAAATATTTCTAAGATTGGCTGTGAGCACAATCATTATTGTATGTCTTCAAAAGATTTTTAACAATCTGCAGACCAAATAAATTTTTGGTTTTTTCTAAGTAAATTATGAAGAAGTTCTAAAATTACCGCACTTTTTGGTATATACTTATGATAGAAGTTAATTTTCCCAAAAATTGTCTTACATTTTTCTGAGTTTTTGGTATTGGAAATTTTTTTATTGAAATTAAATTATCTCGTACTGGCCTTACTGTATTATTTTGTATCATATGACCAAGATATTTAACTGAATCTGAAGCAAATGTACATTTTGTAAACTTTAGTCTAAAACCGCTCTTTTTATAGCTTCTAATAATTGTATTAAATGGTTAATGTGCTTAGAAAAGTCTTAGAGAATATAAATATATCATCTATGTAGTAATCTGTAAGTTTGTACTTTCTTAAAATGTTACTTAGTATCCTTTGAAAAATAGCTGGTGATGTCTTCAAACCAAAAGGTAAACATGTCCATTGATAATGTCCCTCCTGTGTTACAAAGGGAGTTTTCTTCCTCTCTTCAATTCGTAGCGGGATTGACCAGGATACTGAATTGATATCCAGTGTTGTAAAATATGTTGAGTTTCTTGTTTTGATTACTAGATCATTGATCAATGGGAGGTACCACTATTTTATTTAGATCTCTGAAATCTACACATAATCTTGATCGTTTGTTGTCTTCTTTCTTGAAAGCCAAAGTTACCGGTGCCGCAAATGGACTATAACATTCCTCTAAAAGATTTTTGTCAATTGACTTTGCTATTTGGTTTTCTATCCCCTTTTTTGTCTTCATCCGAACACCTGTAAGGCCTTTTATTACAATATTTGTCCATGAGTAGATCAATATGTGCTTCATATTGTTTGACCGTGCCAATATCAATTGTAAGTGTCAGTTATTTTATATATTTCTGACTTTTGTTGAGTATTTAAGTTACTCATATTTATTTTGAAATCTTCTTCCTTGATGTATTCATTAAAATTTATTGAACATTGATTTGTTTCATTTATCACCTCGTTAGGATTGTTGTTTTTATCATCATCCTTACTCATAGGATTAATCTCTTCTTCTATTTCTGTTTCTTCTCTTTTTTGAGTGATTTTAAAATTTTCATCTTGAACCAGTTTAAATTGTTTTATGATATCCAGTCCAATTAGAAAATCGTATTTGAATTCTTCTCCACCAATGATACAAACATCGGTTTTTTCTTCTATATCCAAAATTTTTATTTTAATAGTTGTCAAACCATTTGTCTTTTTAATACCATTAATTGTGATTAAATTATCACTTTTTGAATCATCTTCTCCTTCTTCTTTCAGTCTTATTAATTTGGAATTAATTATAGAAACGTTTGAGCCTGAATCATATATCCAAATTATATCTAATTGTCCATTCAATAATAGTTTGACTTTAATTAATGGTGTTATTATTCGTTTTTTGTTTCAACATCTATCACTGAATTGTTCACGGCTTTATTACTGTTTCTCTTCTGGTTATATTCTTCTTTCTGTTTGAACCAGCATCTTTTTCTTCAGGATTATACCGAATACCTTTATTTAAATTTTCAAAAGTCTTACATGGTTTTATTTTATCAGTCTTACCTTTATAATCACTTGTATTTTTTTTTATTCTTACTGAAGTTGTTTTTGTTCGCCATATGTTCATGCTTTCCAATTTCATTGTAGAGGCTTGCAGTTGATTTTACGGTTTCTTTATGTATTTTATCCATTATGTAATCTGGTTATCCCATTACAATAAGATTTATCATTGTTTGAGTTTCGATGTGCTTGTTGACCTCTAATAACAGTATTTCCTTTTTTGTGGCGTATTCCAGACTTAGGTCCAACCTTTATTTCCATATGTTTGATGAAAGTTATCTTTCCATACTGACCATTTCGAATTTCCTGTTAGTTTTATTAACATATTGCTGTACCAATAAAAGCACTGTTTTTCTAGAACATGTTTTCAAATCTCAATTTTATCTTCATCCTGTAGAATTTCGAATATTCCACATTCTCTCTCAAATTCACTAATCCATTGGTCAGCATTCGATTTTTGTTTTTCCACACACATTTGTTTTTCCGTCCGTTGATCCCAGTACTAAAAATTTAAAGCATAGTCTTTCCATTTTTCTTGATTTTGTCACTAGAAATGTCGTTTTATAAAACAAATTTCTTCGAATTTATTAGGAATTGCAAATTCAATTAAACAACGAAACGACGTTTAAAGTTTATTATTTAAATCGTCAATTCCTTTTTTACACAATTCTTTTAATATAACCAAACAGTCTGAATAACAATGCGAGTTCTGTCAACCAATAAAAATCTACTTTGCTGACTGAGTTAGTACTATTTCTATATAAATATATATATATATATATATATGTATATATGTATATGTACATATATATATATATATATATACATATATATAAACCTGCATTAATTAAAATTGTAAATAATTAAATTATTTCTTATTCCATGTATAATTTATTCCACGACTGTGTCGACATGGAATCTTCTTAAACAGGAAAAATTATATATTGGAAAATTTTAATGGCAAAATGAAATTATTATATAACGCGATATTAAAATGCACAAATTCCGTTTATAATATTCCATAATCATAAAATAATTCAACTTTCATTGAAACTTAAACGTATGGAATTATGTTAATAAATTAATATTCCAAATAAAAAATGAACATATTTTCTATTTAAAATGTATTTCAAAAATAAATACCTCTTGACTGTGAAAGCTTGCTGACACCTTTTAATGAATTTATTATATTTAGCAGTAGTACTAAAGGATCGACAATATTCACGCAAAGGTTTTGATCAAATTTTTTCAAACTTTGGCCAAAAGTTTTCTTAATAAATATTTCAAAAAATATTTATTGTGTTGAATTATTTGAAAGGCACAGCTGATTGAAAACTTTTCATACCTACTTATAATTTATTATTTTATGGTTCCCAAATCATCTTGTTGCAAAAATTATTACGTTCATGCTGACGTTAAACTCTGTAATGTTTCAAAGCCAGATGTAAAATTTCTTATAAAGTTGAGGCCGTAATTTATTTTAATATTAAAAAATTATTCTAGAGTCAACAAAAATAGGAACAAATACCTTACTATGGCGCTTTGACAATTATTACAACGGCACATTGACTGCTGAGCACTTATAAACAACTGCAATTGCAAGCAAAAGCACTTAATAGCAATATAGTTTCATCCTTATAAACTTTTTCTCCTAGGATCATCCTCATGTCTGCTATCAAATTCGTCATTCTCAAACACATTAATAATTCAATGTGTTACATGTCAATGTACAAATTGACATATTTGAGGGTGGAATGTAAAATTAAAAATCCTTATAACGTCGTTATATCCGTTTATCAGCATATCAATCGGTCACAATCTCTACATTTATGAGCGTGGAATCTTGGATAAAAATATTTCATATAGAGACTTTAATTAATAGGTAATCGCTAGCAATATGGTACCAACCCATTTAAAATGGAGGCGAAAACCATGTTTCGTATATTCCAACATGAGTTAGATACGAAAAATTATTTTCGTTGGATAGGTCGTTTAATATAAAATTAAAATTTCATCTGCCCTTTTTCCCTTGTAAACCCGTTCATGAAATATTGCTAGCATTCCTATAAAACATTCAAATAAGGTTATTCCGGTTATTTTACAATAATAACTTAAAAATGTATGGAAAACACTGTGGCTTATTGTATTTTACAGAATAAATTATATTTACAGGACTTG
This sequence comes from Druceiella hillmani, assembly GCA_039881145.1. Lineage (NCBI taxonomy): Eukaryota > Metazoa > Arthropoda > Insecta > Lepidoptera > Hepialidae > Druceiella > Druceiella hillmani. The sequence goes on along the minus strand of JAYKKI010000050.1, from coordinate 825,868 downwards.
GATTAGATATTGTATAATATTGAGTAGGCCAGCGTAGGCTATTATTAAACGAAGCTAAAAAATTATGTAATTTTGACCTTTGACCCAACACTTTAAGCCTAAAGCATGCCACTAAATGATATTAAAAATGCCGCCACTTATTTTTGTCACGAAAAATGTCAACATATAATTAAACAAATTCAGAATTAGATAGGATACATCATTAATCTTATTAAAACTTTCTATAATTTTGTTTTAGTATTAAAAATAGATGGATATCAAATCATATACTTTCACCAAAATAACAAAGAAATGAATTTTTTTAAAATACTTTGCAAGTGGATGAAAAAATATAGTTTAAAAATTGCAATTGATATTTTTAGGCCTGATGATATATTTTAATATGGATATTTATCTACTTTTTCTACGTAAATTTAGCTGGTAAAGCTCAAAAATTTGATGTAAACCGATCCTAAATTTAGACAGCACAAAAGCGAATAGGGAAAGGGGTGGCCCTTTCCCTATGCGCTAAGTTTAAATTTTAACCACGACAAGCAAGTTTCTATTTGATACCGTTTGAAAGAAAACCGTTTTTTCCTTTTGTTTTTTCTTATGCCTCTGAAATATATATTGGATAGAGAAAACAATAATTCAAATAAATAAATTAATGTAATAGAAATGCTAAACACCTTTAAATACTTAAATTTGTATACGAAACCACTTTACCCCTACTTCCATTTTGTTTAAAAAGTTTTTTTTATTATATGAAGAAATAATTCATTAATACTATTAAATTCTAAAAACAATCATGCAGAATATACATTAATATTTACATTTTATAAGAGACTTTATATTATTTTTTAAATCTTTAAAATCTAAGGATAAGTAAGGGCCGAAACTGCGAATGCATAATCAGTTTTTGGTTAAAATTACCAATTATTTCATTAGTAATATTATATTTTAATACCAATATTGCATCAATTTTATATTATAAATACTGGCTTTTACTCCGGACTCTACCCGCATAAATTATCGATAAAGATGATGAGATTTATCCCGAACCCAAGATGACTATAGCTATAGCTTTTCCATATAGGCTTTCCATAAATAATGTTGATTGTTTTGCCGTGTTCGATTAAATATAAAGGTTTTGGGCTCGCCAGATGCAAGCAATACACTTAATGAGACGTCGCGCCTTCGATTGTATATTGTAATACTAACTTTTTCGTCGAAAGCAAAAAATCCCAGGTTTCATCCTAAAAAGATTATACTACTTCTTCACAAAAAACTGTTATTGGGTAATGAACATCAATTTCCGTTGTATTAGTACAAAGCGGCAAGTAACAACCTATGAGCTACTCATTGACAGGTGACAGTAGGAATGTTATCCTAATCTCAAGGAAGTACTTTAATAACTACCATTGAAAATAAGATGATAAACCATTACATATAATCATACATGTAATAAACAGTTATATTAAGTACTAATTAGAAAAAAGCAGACACTAAACTAATGTTCGGGTACTGTATTTAATTTTATACGTAACATATAAACTAATGACGACTCGTATTACTTTTCATCTCGACACAGAAGGAGAAAAGTATTCGTGGCAAAACTTCATTAAGCAACAACATACGAAACAAGATATGATATGGTCGCCGTCTTATTATTAACTTCCCTTTCCGTATTTTTTGCTCTGGTAATGACTACCTACTTTCACTTTGCTTCGCAAAATTTGTTATATACTTAGATATTATTTTCGCGGAAAAACACCTTAGTAACTTTGTGAACACATTGCAAATACACTTATACCTTGAATAGGAAAATAATTCAACACGACATAAGGTACTAAAATGAGAAAAAAAATTATTTTAGAAAAAGAAATTTTTAATTGGTGTAATTTAATTTTCACTTATGTTTATGGAGTAAAAACAAATATTTATTTATTTATCTACTTTAATGTATCTAATTGATATATATGACGGACTTATTGCTACGGGAGAAATCCCCTAACACTGGTCCAGCTCCGCGAGCGGCCGGGAATCAAAGCTGGGTCCCCGTGGTGCGTCGCGCCATCAAAGTATGCCTTGCAATCAACCCAACACATCATGGCGATGACATATATGACATTATATTTATTTAGGCCGGTTTTATATATATATATATATATATATATATATATATATATATATATATATATATATATGTATATACACACTCACACACATATGCGTGTGTGTGTGTGTAGCGAAATATTTAATAACATTTTCAAATTGTAGACAGAAGGAATGAGGAATATTTTTATGAAAATTACCTAGGTGATAAAACTTGCTGCATGTTATTGATGTGTATCAAATTTAAGATGAAAACTATGAAATCATGTATGGTAATTAAAACATAACCAAAAACACTCGCATATATCACACTTTCAATTTAATATTGAAGTTTGAGCTTTGCAAGTTATTCACATTTCTTGGATATTCCGGAATATCCTATAATATATAATATAGTTTCTTACGACTGGGATTGGAACAGAGAGTAATCAAACTTTGCAGGTAGCCATGTTTTGGCATTAGATATAGAAAGTTTGTGATAATAGACTATTGCCCATATATTTTTTAATTAATCTTATCACTAGGGCGGATAACAACTGATAACATATTGTACATTCGTGGCTCTAATTAGTTTATAATAAGTTGTAGTTGTAGTTAATTGGTACAGATTTCAATTAGGCCAGTTATTTACTGTTCAGGTAAGTATTTATATCAAACGTGATTTGTCAGACACGAGTTTTGATATTTGTTTTGGCGCAGTGCTTCGCCCTGCGCGATTTTTTCGATGGTACTCCGTGTAACGCAATAATTAACGCGTGAATGTGGCGAGACAAATGGAAAATATGTTACTGCCTTTAAAATTAAAATGAAAAGCTTTTAACTATATTAGGAATGATTCATAAATTTTGATGATCTATCAATGAGTGTCAAAATCAACGATTTTTGGAGGTCCATATCCCAAAATATAATAATTATATGCGTGAAATTATTAGCAATTTTGTCCACTTTATTACATCAGTAAAACATTACGGATTTCAATTATTACTTGTATATACAGCGAACCACAATTGCCCTAAAATAGTTCGTGTAAACTGAGCACGGCGTGCTCGTGACGAGTTTTGCAAAAGTTTGGCCAGCGGACTTTCATAGAATTCGAGCAGTGTTCTTTATTTAACGTACAAGTGGGTGTTATCTATGTTAATAACTGACTTGATTAATGTCAACGCGGAAATATTAATCTTCTGATCATTCCTTTTTTTAACTTTTAACTCCTTTAATTATTTTCTTTTTTAACTTTTTTTGTCGAAAGTTATCTATATTATTCGAGTTTTACAAATTTAGAAATTTTATACTATCTATTTACAAGAAAAATATAGTCTAAAAAAATTAATAACCGTCCTTTATCAAATAGAAACGTTGATATCTGTTGATTTTAAAATATATCCAATAAATAGGTGTCTCGTAAGTAGTGAAGAATCCATCAATCATACACAAAAGTATTGGGTTTTATCATCAAATAAAATTTAACCTCTAGTGAATATACTATACACGATTTTTGAGAAGGTTGGGTTTTTTTATTTTTCCAAAATAGACAAATATATCTACATTTTTAGATGCAAAAAAATTTAGTTACTTTTTGTGTAATATTTCTAATTAGTTGTACCAGAAAACACTATATGTACCAGGAGTTGGAATATTTGATGGATTACTACTAATTTTATTAAACCTTAAAGTTAAAATTTGCGTATTATTCAACTTTTTCTCTGAACCTGATCTCTGTAGTATAAAACATGGAATCAAGACCTGGGTAACTAACTAATTTGTAAATAGCTAATTCGGCAGGATTTAAAAAGGTTTACTTACTTACGTTTTTAGTTACTAACTTATGTTTTTCCGTTCAGGGAAAAAATGTACTCGAGATTGCTATCGATATTTCGATGCAGCTTGAAAATGTCCTGCTAAAGCTAAGGTAGTTCATGAGTCTGTAAAATGAGTAATTCATACATTGCTCGGCTCGAGATTACTTATAAACTCTACTAGGATTTTGAACTGTTTTATATAAGTGTCGCATAAAACACAAATTTAGTCCGGGTACTTCCTTAACTAATGAATGCGTTCGTACTGCATAACATTTGTTAAATAGTCTTTTATTAGACAGTGCAGTGTTCATTCGAACGTGTGACCCTCGGTTCGAATACCTTATATGATTTTTAGTAGTATTTTTTTATTTATTTTTAAAATTTTTTTTTGAATCTCTTACGCATTAATTATTTAGACAAAATTAAATTTTAACCAATGGACGTAGAATTAAAATTATTTCATGGAAAATAGATATTTTTTAAAAATGTTTTATTTGTCTTAAATGGGAAAAATAGATTTCTTATGATCTTAAAATCTTTACTAGTTTAATTTTAAAGTAAGTGACTATACAGGACTTCATCCATTTTTTCACACAAAAACTCAAACTTAGAGAAAGGAATTTAATAAAACAAAATGTTCAAACATGTAATGTTAAAAAAATAGGGTAGTAATCTTCTAATATATATTTAATAACAGAAATATTAAGAACGGTTATAGATGAAAAAATTGAGAAAATTCCTTCATCTGTTGCTATTATCCTTAGGAAAATAGATAAACGTCTCGATGGTGACAGTCATATGAAGGTATCTGAATATCATTGAATATGATCGTCATCGCCTACAGATGTTTATTCCAGTACATTATATAAATTTCTGTTAAATTAAAGGGATTATTTATCGAGTGTCTGCCTGTTAGCAAAACGAACTGTTCTTTATAATTATACTAATATTATCGACATTTTGCGATGTGTTGCACAAGATCAATTATGTTATGTAGAATTGTAAAAATCTCGAACGAAGTTCTAAAATGCGAGTACGCAGTTTCTGATTCTACTGATATGGAAACCTATTAAATCCAGATATCTAGAGTCATTATAGTCAATTGTGATTGAATATATCTCAACTAATTATAAAAGATTTCAACGCAGTATGAAAAGTTATACACCGTAGTTAAAATTGTCAAACGCCTGGCCGAAGTCAGCGTTTATCACGTATCTATAACATCCATCATATATTTAATAATATCTATCCAAGTGGACATTTATTGTAGGAGGTCATGTTGACTAGTGCGATATACAGGAGACTTGAAATATTCAGTAAAAATAAATTTGATATTGGATGGTACTTATTTACATTATTTAAATAATTCTGGCCATTCTGTGCTAATTTTCTGACAATTTAGAAAATTGTATGTACTTATTATTGTACTAACTTCATCCGCTAAATTGTAAATTAAATGTGTAATTAAGTGAAACTTCAATTATTTAAATGCTATATTACAGTAAATGTAGCCAGTATTCAGTCAGGCCCTGGCCTCTTTTCACGTTCAAATTTAAAGGTGCTTAAGAGTTTTCTGTCGATATATGATTATGATTTTTTTCTGATGGTTTTGATTAAGATATGCTCAGTGATTTACCATTTATTTAGGTCATCTGCATTTTTGGCATAAATAAAACTAAAATAGTAGCAGAATAGGAATACTGATTCAAGCTGTATCTCATGTAGTTTATCTCGGATGGAAAGGTGCTAGAAGTTTGCTTTTGACCTTTGTAAGCGAAAAAAAGAATTTTTGGAAATTTTACTCATCAAAATTGTAATTTATACTTATGCCTATGCACACAGTTCAGTTCATAATATCTACATTTTTATTAATATTTCATATTAGTGTTTATTGAAGTTAAATGCTGTTTTCTGCTGTTAATTTTCAATACTATTCTGTTTTTTGTATTTTGTAATAATATATGCTTAAATGTTTTTGTTCGTATTTCAGCACAGTTAACGTAAAATTTCCTTTATCAACTAGAAAATATTATAAGATGTCATGACACTTAATGTCATGACCCGCCCTTTTGTTCGAGTAATTTCAAAATCAGTTTCTTACAAATGAGTTACAAGCTCTTAGTATATAAAGTTTTTTTTTAATTGCTATTGTAATCCTTTTCATTTTCTTTAAAGTAAAGTTGTCTCAGATAATTAACGAAATACAATTACGAAGGCATTCTTAAGTCCATTGCTCAAGCAGAAGGTATTTTCTAGTTGTATAAAGATATGAGGAATAAAATGTGCATGATATTAATGTATACATTTTATTTAACTGGCATACTATGGAGAAATTTAAAACCATAGCAGATACAAAGAAACTACCTTAGGTTTCATCAGGCTTTTAATATGGAAACAATTTGCTGATAAAATCAAAATATTTAGTACACTTAGCTTCATAGATTGTGTGTGTGTATATATGTATATATATATATATATATATATATATATATATATATATATATATAAGTATATAAATGTATATTATATAAATATTTATAACTGTTGACGAGCAAACATTAAAAAATATGAACGACCTTAGGGTCCGTTCATATCCTATAACCTATGGCTCTCTCCGTTATCTTTATGATTTTCAGTTTGGTCACTCTGGAGTAGAAGCCACATGCAATACATATCAGAGAATAGTTCCCGATGATATCTGTAGAAAACGATGGTTCCAGTTATTCTGCAGTGGCAATTACGTGACAATGCTTTCAAGATGAAGGAGAAAAATATTTACAGGATTTAGACAATGCCTATAAATATATTATTTGGATACTCCATGAGCTAAGACACAACTCACACCCCGTAAGTTGAGCCGGGACTCAATTCGTGTCCAATTCTATTATCATGCAGATGTTGTTTTGACGTTTCATCTTTTTGGCGTACATTAAATTGATTTAATAATTTTGGAGATGAGAAGTGGGTTGTATGTTTGAATCATACCCGTAAAAAAAGTCAAAAGAAATTGGGCAAATTGATTAAAAAAACTCATTACAAAATGGTAATGGTGGGATATATACAAAATCATGTATCGGAAAATTCCTGCTAGTGGTATACTTATAACTGTTAGTGTACTCGGCTTCAAAATTTGTGACTTGAACTCCATCGGAAAAGTCCATAAAAAGACAAAATGTTTAAAAACGAGTAATTTTTTCACCACGCGGACGAGGATTATCTTATGGGATTATCTTAGACAGGAATTATATATGATAATCCCTGTCCGCATGTTGAAAAAAACACATGTTTAAAATTATTGTTAAATGATTTCACTCCTCAGATGTGGCGCCGTCCAACTTCAGTTGATTTAGCGTATGTCTCTGCCGACGACGTCCCGATGTCCCTATTATATTGTGAATAATATTTTTAATAACTAGTACAATGCTGTACATTTATTTAAAGACCCGATAATATTTTTATTTCTCCTAAATACAAGTTGTAAAGTATGCAGCAACAGAATGTTATTCTTATGACTGATGAATATTTTTTTATTGAGGAAATAGACAGCAATATTTGAGACATTTTTTTATTATTCCTACATCTCCAACAGAAGTACTGTATACCCAGCGTTACAACAGAAAGTGAATGGTGCGTACCCATTTACTTGACATTATAGATGAAACTTCTGTCTTTATTGATCGTATAACATATATAGAGAGTGCTTTTTTTAAGGAGACAGTGTGAGGAAATCCAAAACTATGGCAGATACAAGTAAACTGCCTTAGATACCATTCATTTTTTTATGTGGAAATAATATTAGCATGGCCAAATTTTTGACCAAACGTGAGTTTTCCATAAAAAATGAATAAAATTTACCTTTTTTATATGAATCGACTTAATTTCACGATAGTATCATTTCATTGTATGGAAAGAAAATAATTCTAAGCAGCAGAAATTGTCTATTCTAAAAATCTATTCACGATAAAGTTATCAATTTTTATATGGAAATGTAAATTTAGTCAACATAAGACATCAATATTGTATTGTGTAGAGGGTTAGATCTTTATTTGGATTAGATGTCAAATTTCAAGTATAAAGTATTATAATAAAAATGTTTTCAACAGAGAAACTGGTATTGAGCTTAGATAATATAGATTTACTATATGATTCGATTTTTCGTCGTTAATCGCGATATTTCTACCGCTGAGTGTGTCACTCGCTAACTGTGTAACCGATAAGGATTGCGAGGAAGACCAGTGAGTATAACAAATATACTGTTTACTCTAAATCCGGAAGCAATTAAACGTTTAAAGAAACTTAGCCCGTTTGAACTACGATATTATCTAAATAATGGAGTTTTATAAATACACGGTTGAATACAAATTAGTAAGACCGTGAGATTTCGTATTCTTACAATATATAAATTTAAGTATAATTTATGTAATCTATTAAAATAAATATTTTCGTATTTTCTACATTTGTTACTATTTTTTTAATTAAAATATAGTTTAATAATGTATACAGGTTATTTACTACTTTTTACTACTTACTCAAGGTCATATAACTTTAAATATATAAAAACTATAAATTCCTCTGTACAACATACACATTAATCACGGTTTTTAGACAGAAAATTTGTAATAAAATATAGATTTGGTTCCATGTTTAAACTAATGTAACCATGGCCATTAAAACAGAATAGTAATGAGCTTCTATATAAGTAAAGATAGAATATTCTAATGTCTCATAATGCATGTTTGTGAAGTAAATCATTTATATAAACCGTATTTTTTTTCAATTAGATAATTGTGTCGAAATAGCCTAGACACATTTATTGAAAACAAACACAATCACCAGACAAATACGTTGTGCAAGTTTCTTCTCTTCGTTCTGTATCTAAAAATAATAAAACTTCCTTTATATCGATCATGACTTATTGCAATAAAACTGTTGCCGTGCCCATTCTGAAAATATTTATGATCCTATCATAATAACGCACACGCCTTAAGACAGTATAACAATTTAACTTTAGCATTTTGTGCCATAATATAATATCTGTGTGATATAAAGAACAGCAACAGGTCTTGTTTGAATTTATTTGTTTAATGGACAAGAGTACCTGATTGGGACAATATTTGGAGTTATTGGATAAAAAACTTCAATCTGAGAACTTCAGTATTCAGTTTTAAAAAACTTCCACATGCCTCACAAGCTGTTCGTTACACAAGGACTGCATATTCCCAATATGTCAAAATACTATATCAAAAACTGAATTTTTTTAATTTTATGTAAATATAAACCTTTAGAGAATTACTAGACTACTAGAAAATATTTATCTATTTGCTAAGACTTGAGTTTTGGCCTCAATTGGCAAGAAAGTTAAGAAAGAACTGAATTGCATTTAATAATGAGGCTTTATCTTAATTAAAATTGATTTATGAAATTAAGTTGTGACCATAGTCGTCTCAAGTAAATATATTCGATAAAGATTCTCCGGATCGAAAATAAAAATAATTTTGGTTGCAGTATTTTTTAATAAAAAGAGAGTACACAAAGAGTTTTGATTTAGATAATATTAAAAAAAAATTCTCAACTATAAAATATAAATACCAAATCCTCAACCATAAAAATAATACAGTCTGTTCCTTTATATCATAAAATAATTTTTTAAACATTTTCAGCATATAGATAATTAATCTCAATCACAATCTCGTAATTATCCCTAAAAGTAATCAAAAATTGTTGAAGTAATCACTTTAATCAAAACGGTGCAATGTATTCGCGCCGGAGATGGCTTACGGAAGGAATATATGTGAATGAAGTTACTGTAACCAATAACAAATATTTATGTGAATATTCATAAATTAAACAAGTAATGTATTATATACATATATGGTAAAAATTTTAGTAGGATTGGTGACCAATCTGACCAATCAATATGTTATTAAATTATATTTTTGTGAGTAAAATAAAGGGGAGGACTACGTTCATGAAAAAATGCAAATAAAAAAATTAATCAAATAACTTATCCATACAAAATCTAAGCGGGCATTAAGTATACATATCAATTAAATATTCGTACTATTTATATACACAAACACACATACGTACGTACATATATGTTATAGGATATAATAAAAATTGTTGATGCTCTAAAAGCCACGTTTTCCATTCAATCGAGACGAAACAAGAAACATCCGTTCCATAGATGGAAAGTTCGTCCGTATTTTGAAAACTTTTGAGCTCGTAAACAATACGCTTGGAAATTGCAAATTTCGCCTATATGCTACTCAATCTGGAATCGGTCAAGGTGGTAATTTAAGTTCACTTCTATTTCTCATCTGTTCTTTCAGTTTGCTGATTATTTAAAAGCCTTATTAGATATTAATAACCGATCTAGTGAACTGTACTAACGTGACTCAGTATTCCAATGGAGTTTTAGCGACAAACTGGGTTTGAATATGAGCAAATGTGCAATGATGACATGTAAACGGGAGTATATCTCCCGTTTATATGTCCGCCTTGTGCATAGTCATAGACAGGGCGGAACTGCACTCGAAAGTGTATCAAGTGTGCAGGATTTCGGTCTAATTATAGATAATCATCTAATATTTCACAGTCATATCGTCAAAACCTGTCAGAAAACCAACAAAGTACTAGATTTGTCATATGATATTCTGAATATTTTCATGACATCGAATGCATCGTTACTTTATTTAACTCTTTATTCCGTTGTATGCTTGAAATGAATGCATTCATATTGTTTCTTTATAAAAATATTTAAAAATTCGAACTCGTTCTTATATTACAAAATTTAGGAGTTTTGTCATTATTTATTCTTCTCAGATTTTTAATGGGTATGAGCCGATGTAATTCCCTTCTCAACTCCGACAGGAATTGCTTTTGATAGTATATATTTTTTTTAATTATCAAATTATTGCGTTAATAATCCCTCGATCTTGAGTCTACTGACGTTTTATGCTCCTGGCTGCTACATTAGAGGACGATGCCTTAGTTTATTTCGCCAACGCAGAGAACACACGAATATCTTATTTCAGTAGCTATACAGTAGCGTAGCGAGATGTATCCAGCCTAGATATTTTCCTGGTCCATCGGCCATCTCAAAAATGGGGTCGTGGAGTTACTTTGTAGTTCAAGATTGACTACTAAATAATATTTATTTTATATTTATGTGCGTTTCTATCTTATTCCTTGTTACTACTTCTTTGTCTTATTCGTTATTGTTTTGTAACCATTTGTTTTTATATTTTTCCATATGCCTTGCGCTTTCAGTAAAGATATGAGTTGCTCATGGGGTTTTCAAGAAATAAATAACATAAAAACAGCGATTGTTCAAAAGAAGAAAAAATTACTAACAATTTATGTTTAAAAAAAATATTATTTCATTCCGTTGAAAAGAACTTTGAAAATTGTATAATTTGCGTTTTAATAATAAAATTTTCCCCAATTAATTGGTAAAAATTTTTTTTTGTCCTCCGCTGTAGCTCTTATACTATAAAATGTCCTACAAAATATTAACTCTTTATTAAGTTTTCGAAAATGCTAACCACAAAACATTAGTTCAACCAAGTAGTCTCAAGTAAATTCTTCACCAGGTTTTAAAATCATATACACTTTGTAACGGATTTTTTTTTCAATTGGACATTATTTGAATTAACAAATATTTTAAAGACATCAACTTCAAAATATATAAGATTGATGAATTTACAATTATACGAGGGAAGTATAGTTTTACTATGACTTGGTTTTTTGAGTTTCATGCCTACAAACATTAACTTCATAGCTTTGAAAATTTGTAGCATCATATCTATAGAATAGTAATTTATTTAGCGAAGGCCCAATATATTTTACCTATTTAGGAGTAAGACAAAAATAGCAAATTATATATTATGACCATAATCTCCCTTCTCGAAAAGTTCTTATGGACTTAACATTTTGAATGTTAATGTTTTTATTTTTCACACTACCATTATTGAAAGGATATTTCACTATTATATAAAAATTATCAACACTTATTTTTATCATTTAGTTTGAAATGCAAATCTCATTACCAATTTTATTTTCGTCAACTAGTTTGAAATAATATTAAATATGTTAATATTTTTGATACAAAACCACTTCTTTTGGAAGATAAATTCGTAAGATAAATATACCTTAATCCTCTATCACATTATTAAGAAGTTCACACGTGTTTGGATATTTTGAAGAAGTTATTTAGAGACATTCTTTCTGTATTGTTTTAATAAACCACTGTAATATTTATAAGTTTATTATCAGAATGTTATAAAGTCCAATGTCAAAAAAACTATTTGTCTCAGAATATAAAAGCATGATCTTTAGAAAGCTTATGCTTTCGGTTTTATGACTATCGTTAAAAGTGGTAAAACCACAGTATATAAAAATGTGGTACTTGCAATGAGAATGTACTTATTTCTCTTCCAATAAACGTACGTATTTCTTTCCAATAAACGTAATGAATAATTGTACTTATTTCAATTCCAATAAACGTAATGAATAAGTCACTAATATACCATAAGTTTGTATAATTTATTGAATTTTCAGGATAATTAATTCAATACACTGTGCCGATAAAGATTTAAACTCTACACGTGTAATTTACATACATCATTACATCAATATTGCAAACATTTATTGACTTCATTCACGGAGGAGTGAAACTCATTTATTAAAAATAGAGTTGCAAGGAGTGACGTATCTAGGCAAAAGTTAATTGAAAACAGTAATGAGAAATAACGTTTCAGGTAGCCTACCGTAGGAATGAGTGACTTAATTAGTAAACACGGTACAGAGACATCTCATTGAAAATTTATTGAAACGACAGAAATACACTCCGGCCATTACTCAAAATTGAGCAATTATTCATATTAAGTGAAAAGTCGCTAGCTGTACTGTATTTTTAAATGATGTCAATGATATATTATAGACCTATGTTATTAACTACGTCACTGGCCACGGAAAATGTTTTCCTCTTGCCTACAAGTGTTATACCTACAACGGTAGCAAGATATTCCCACTCGGGATTTTTTTTTATTAACAGAGTTTAAAATATTCAATGCCTATAAAAATCTTATATAAAATAAATTTCATTGAACTGTATAAATTACTGATGAAATAATGTTTATTGACCTCCTAAAACAACTTAATTGCGAAACCAAAAATAGTTTCAAAAACGAACGTTAAATGTAATATTATAATTGTATCAGAACATCACGATAAAATAAAGGGAACATTAATTTTAACTTTCAGGTAAAAATTTCAATGCCTTGAAAAGATCAAAAAGTCTTTAACTGTTTAATTTACTGACGCAATACTGTTTATCGCCTAGAGAAAAAGAGTAAAAAATGTTGTTTCATCATTTTTCGAATTTTTCCTAAAAAAATTTGAGGATTTTTATATGGGTTTATAGTCAATTGTTTCGAATATCTTAAAATGAAGAAAATATTTTGAAATACTTTCTTCAAAATTAAAAAATCTAAAATATATATATATATATATATATATATATATATATATATATATATATATAAATTAAGTATAACGGTTTCGTTCATTACAAATAGGCTAGATAATAAATGGGACATGGTCGACTCGTGGTAAGTTAAGCTGTATCATTTTTTTTGAAACGAAACTTCTTACGGCGCAGTGGTGAATCAGACTCAATCAGAAATCAGATCACAAATTAAATCAGATCAGACATTTTTGGTGTGTGGAATTTCTTAAAGCGGGGCGTAAAACAACAAACTTCGTGTCAGAATAAAGAATTAAGGCTTCAAAAGTTAGCTAGGGATAACGTTCGTTTTACGTAAAGTGCACGTCTTCAATGTGTACCTAAAAGTATAATATGAATAACTTTTATAATTATAGGACTAGTAAGTATATATTGAAATGCATACAATATATTTAATAGCTGTGACTTGAATAAATATTAAATAGTGAAATAATAAAAAAAATAATTTTACAGTTTTGGTATCCAACTTTGGAACTTTAACAGTTTTGGTATCCACTTACTCTTTGTAATGGGATTCATATTTTTATTATCATTTCATTACAACTACGATACTTATAAAAAACTAAAGACTTTATCATTATTATTAAGGATTGTCTCGAATGCTAATTAAGAATTTGTACCCCTAACTTATTGTAGAAGGTTAATGCGAAACGAATCGCTAAATAAGATTGAAAATTAAATTTCTCTATTTTAAAGTTAGAATTTTATTTTTTTTAATTTGTACATCCAATTATGACAGGTTAGTTGAATAATTATAGTTTGATAAAGATTATGGAATATTAAGTTAATGTTTCAAACTATCATTGCAATAATGTCATTCTAACGATTAGTAATTTCGCCCATCAAAAAATTACTTAGGCACTTAAAAAAATATTGTGATTTCACGATAATGGAAATGAAATATTTTTGAAGTTATTACTTCTTTAGGCGCGTTATGAAAAATTTATGAGAGTGAAATTTTAAGATTCGTCATACAAAAGTTACAGTATGAAGTTGCAGCGGTTGCAGTCTTGAAACAAAAGCTATTGGCACCATCGTCGCCTCTGTTCACTGTTTTCATATTCATAGTATTTATCCACATGTTTCTAGTCTCTACATACACGTGTTTTAGTTTCATATAAGTGCGATTTATATATGTGCTGATAAATTATAGTCAATAGTGATTTAAATTCAATATTTTGATTAATATATTTACTATTCGTAAATATTAGTGAAAAAATTGTGTTTATAGACTTTTTCAAGTGTTCCAATATAATTGAAGTTATCTATCCGTATGTATTATTTAATGATGCCAAAGAAGTATAATTTCTCACGCGCGTACATAAGTACACGCAACCTTTTTTTTATTTCACTAACTATGTCTGACTAAGTAAATTAATACACATATCTGTGTTCACATAATACGTGTATAACGAATGCATCTCTTTCTCATAATAAAGTAGAACTAATTAAATCTGTAAATTTGTTTCTTTCCTATAGTATACGAACCTATTCCTTCTAAAAATAAAACCTGAATAATTTTAACACACATTGTGTATTTGCATAGTATATTTGTATTTAAATAATTAATGCTTACAATCTTGTCTACACTGACATGTACGAGTTAATTTTTTTTAACCACTCTAAATAAAAGAATAAATGGGTTAACTAGTAGTTTTTCACCGAAAATATAATATTAACAAGCTCCAATAACCTTTTAAATTATATATATACTTCATTATATAACAAGAATAAAATCTCTTCATAATCTTTTGAAAATAAGTCAAAATAAGGTTCAAATTTAAATAAGTTCTTCTATAAAGTTCTGGTTTATTCATATCCTTTTGTACATCGGAGCCATCGGAATATAAATAACCACCTCAAGAAGTAAGCATATTTGCTAGTTTGTATTATTAAGTTTTAAGTTCCAACATCAGGTTACTTGCGAGAAACCAGTGCATAATGTGGTAACACTTCTGCTGCTTGCCCACACTAACAGGAAACGGCACAAGAATATGGGTAGATATAATTCTATATTAAAAAGTAAAATGAATGTTTCTACAGTATATAAAAAAACGTTTTTATGGCCGGTTCTGGAACTTAAATGAAACACGGAGCCTATTCATGTTAAATATACAAGGATCAACTCCTCATTTGGCGATAAAAATAGACTGTGAATAAAATCGTTCTCAGACCGAATATTTTAAAATATTAGGAATACTGGGATGTGACAAATATATTGAGTAATTACTGAAACCAATCATCCAACTTTTTACTTTATTCTGTGGTTACAAATGCTCAAAAAAGTTAATAATGAGTGAGAGGGTTCCGGTGTTTAACATGCATTAATTATCCGTAGTTATTTATATATTTTGCAATTGTCGATTTAAATGAAAAAAAATTATTGTTTCAGATTTTCAACCCCCCAATTGAAAAGCCAATCATGGGAATTAGACATGATTTTGAAGCTTAATATTATCGCAAATGGGGTTTAAAAATAAATAAAATAAAATCTCAATTTTTTTTAGACGACCTATCTAGTGATAGCCCACTTAAATAGAGCGCTAACACCCACAGTGTATGTGTTTGGGGGGATAAATTAAAAAAATACATTTCTCTACACGAAGCATACGTGTACTTGCAAAATTTTATCCTTAAATGGATCTAAAACTTTTGTAACTATGTAGCAAAGTGGTCAGCGGATTACTATAAAAACTTAGAAAGTAGTCAATACTCTCTAATTAAAATTTAAGCATGAAATTGTATTTATTTTGGTATTCACAGATATTATATGGTTTAATAAAATAACCGAAGAAAAAATAATATTAATTTAGAATATTTAAAATATGATGTATACATCGTTTAGCACAAGGATTCTAATTATTAGAACGTGAAATGTTTTTGATATTTTTATTTACTTCATTAAATAATACAGCATTTCATCGAAATATAAAAGAAATGTTTTACTAATTTAAATAAAAATGCATGGGTTATTTTTCTAGGTTTATTAAATTGTATGCTTCAAGCTATTCTCTTGATTTTGAATGTTACTTCATGTGTTATGAACATCATCAAGGTTATACAATTTCTGTCGTATTTTCAAACACATCGCAAATCGTCGGACAAATTGAATTTTACTGACATCATTATTGATTACTTTGGGACGATGTTAGCAATTCCATCCACTCTACAAGCCCCTTCAAGTAGAGTGGCGCTATTACGGACGAGTTGTTGCTTCCATTATATTATCAAGTGGGGTTGAAGCTCCATTTAGCTGTAGCTTGCTGTGGGTGAATTATATTTCCTAACGAAACATAAAATATATTCAACATTTTTATCAAATTTCCTTCAACGTATAGCATTTCTATTATACAGACAATAATTTAATTTTAAATATCAAAATATACGTATAGCTAACATATACGATAGAATTAAGGGCAGAAATATTGTTGAGATAAACATATTGTTTAATTAAATTTTAAATTTAAATGCATAAAAATATTAATAAGCAAGTTAACAATAAGTTAATATGAAGTACCCGCCTTCGATCATTTTCCCTTATTTCGAAATGAAAAGTTTACGCTGAAACATCTTTGAAAAAAATACGATATTAACGCAATTACTGTAAAAGGTGATTGAGGATTTTGATTCAAAATAATTTCAATAATCTTTTACAGGTTGTTTACGGGTTGGTATTAAGATTATCTTTTAGTAAATCTTAAATATATGTCAGTTCAAAGAATGTACTTTATTTCGATACGTTTAGTGAATATGCTTAACTATTTATGCTTAATTTATTTATTTTATTTTGATAAGTTATCATATGTGAATATGATAACTTATCAAAATAAAATAAATTTGTAGATGAATCAAAATTTTCAATAATTTACATTGCACATTTTAATAACACGCGATTTAAGAATCAAATTTATTTTCTAAAATATTTGTGCTACCATTATTATTTAAGTCGTTTGCAACTTAATTAATTTAAAATTGACTAAACCAATTTTCCAAATATCCTCCGTAATAAAATTATCACACATTGTAATATTCAGTTTCAATTGAAATAAAATTGAGAAGTTGTTGTTTTGGCTCATGGCAAGTTCCCAAGTATAACACGCGTCAGTGCAACATTACGGGGAACCATAAATCTTTTACATAAAAACATTTTTACAAAAAAATTAGCCAACTTCAAATTACCACCGGTAACATGAAGTCAGCTATTTTTTTTTAAATGCAATAAGTCCAATGAAAAGTATAAAGTAATGAAAATACGAGTACTCAGGTAGAACTTTTGCGGTGTAATGTGGTCTCCAAACATAAATTACAATTTGAAAATAAAACAAAAAACTCGCTTTTGTAGCATTATGAATTAAAATGTAAAAAATATGTTTAAATATAAAGATTTTGGTCAAGAGCGAAAGGATGCCCTTGATGACAAAAAAATTAAATTGGTATAGAAAAGAGTAATGTGCCGAGAGCTTATATTTTCGCAATTACTCCTCCTTTACAAATAGCTAGCGATGAAAAAAATTATGACCGCTGGTATCAAGTACCACAGGTTTTTTTTACATCAAAATTAATTTTTGTCATCAGACATCCTTTCGCAAGAGCGAAACTATGTCTGATGACAAAATCGATGACGAAACCGGAATCTTTGTATTCATATTACTACAAAAATGTGTTTTTTAGTTTTCCATTGTCAAGGCTTAGAAGGTGGAATACGAAGTTCAGTGTTAGTATTTGCTTGAGACTCAAAATACAAATAAAATCTCTAGGATCACCATTTAAGAAGATAGTACTGCTGCATCAGCAGGACTGACGTGTTGTAACCCAGAGTTCAATGTCAGAGTTTTTTCTTGAGATCTACAATACTGATTAAAAAAAGCTGATCCTCATGTCTCATGATTTAAGTATATCACAGTATCAAGACTGAGAAGTTGAAACTGTGAGTTCAATAGCAGGACTTCTGCTTGAGATCCAAAATATTAATTAAGAAGGGCAGATTTTGAAATCTCCTATATAAACAGGCAGTACACCAACAGCGTCAATATTTAGAGATAAAAGATTTAAATTATACTGTATATTTCGATGTGTGCAACTCGATCACGGCGCCCGTGCCCCTCTATTTTGTGTAATTCTAAGGTATATCTAATTTCCACAGTCTCACCAAAATTTTCATGGAACCATACTTGAAAAATATCCGAGATATAAGGTAACACAAGAAAAAGAAAAAGTTACAAACGAATAGAGAACCTCCTGCTTTTTTTAAGTCTGTTAAAAAAGATATTTCTGAAAAAGTCTGTTAATAATAAGCAAAAATTTGCATTGAGTACAATGTAAATAAAATACACTTGTATTCAAAATTATTTAGAGATGTTATTTATAGAACTACGTTACAAAATCGCTAATCTTTCTCAAAAATATTTAGATTTAAATGATTATTTTTAAGATTTTATACTTTAAACTAATTTATAAGGTAGACCACTACTAATAAACCTTTTACATATACTCATTAATGTGCATACAAAGAGCATATTTTTTCTTCTTTCTCAGAGCATAAAGTAGTTTTTCCATTACTTTATGAGTTTTGTCAGATAAAGCGAACTTATCCTGTTGTTTCAATACAGATTTTTCAATATTTTAAAATGTTCTACATGAGTCATTTGTATCATAAGAATAAAGCCTTGAAATTACAACCGAAATTTTCTCTCACAGGTTTTTTTAAGTATGTATTTATCCCTCAGTTAAAGACTCATTCCTATACCCAAACACGCCATTTTGTTACGATGCTTCTACCAAAGATTTTATTTCGATGATACTGCACACGTTAGAGTGAATAAATGCTAGTACTCAACTTAAATTTAACCTTCACCTGTAACTGTGTCTTGTCTATTTGCCTTCAATCTTCACATTGTTGTTACTCAGAGATATTTGACAGCCGCGATTTTTCAATGCCTTCATAACATTGAAAGTTACAGGACCCATCTGCTGGTGCCATAAAAAGGATAATTAGTGTTTTCTAATATGTTTGATTGAATAGAGTTAATTTCAGTGTATATATGTTATTAACAAGTTCTGCTGTCACCACTTTTATATTATGATGTTGATTGATGCCCCTGAATAGATGTACCATCCTTTCGTTACTACGTGCAGCTAAAAACCTGACTGTAAATGAGTTATTACGTGCGTTATCGACCATCTCGATTCAATCATAATGTTTTTTCATAGTAGATCAACCCCACTTTGCCTTTATTTTTATATCAGTGATATTTTCATTCTGTATTTACTGCATTCGGTATCATATACGCGTTCAAAACGATGTAGAATGTATCCGGAGCGAGTCCCAGAGCGAATGATTCCAGGCGGCAGGAAGGAAGCCTTCCCGTTCCCCAATCGCTCATTCGCTGTCACTGACTCTTAATTTAACCATGTACAATTTTGACGCATTGTGTAAATTATTTCAATATGTAGCGTCAATTTCAATCAAAAAGGATTCTTTCTCTAAGCGGTAATATCTGGATTTTTTAAATTTTAATTAAAAATAAAAATTTACTTCATTCAGTATTGCAAGGACTTTTATTTCTATATTTAAATAAAACTGGTAAATCTAGACACAATATAGTAAAGATAAAAAATATTGACAATAAATTACTTAACTCAGTAGGTAAATAGCCAACACATTGTAAGGAAAACAATATTGCAAATCTATTTTATCGTCGTTCTAACACAGAAATATTTACAACAAATGTACATTTTTAATAGTATTTAATACCTGATAGATTGTAAATTATAGGACTAATTAAATTTATAAGTAATTTTAATTTTACATCATTGCCTTTGGTACTTTCAAACTAATTAAATATTTTAAGCAAAATTTATAAACTTCGTTAATTCGAAGCATGTGGTATCTATTTTAAACTTAATTGCTAGTGCAGTTATTTTTTTCAACGGTTTCGTTAACATAAATACACTTGCATCAGAATTTTCTGTATAAAACCTGTGTAGCAACACAGTTTTAATTAGATTAACTGTAATAATGATGACCATGATCATGGACACAATTGTACTCTTCGGGGAATCTAGGAAGTAAAAATGTTCCCAACCATTCATTATAAAACTTTAAATGCGGTTATATGGAGTTTATGCGCAATAAACGTTATTCCTTTGACATAATCCTCAATGTTCTGACAACTTTGAAGTGAAGTAGTAATCAGATGAAGAAATTGCCTCTTAATGAATTAACTCTACGTGTAGATAGAAGTTGTCAAAGATACGTATTGCGTACCTGATTTAATCAGCAGTACAATACCTTTTGCTCAATTAATGTCATAGTGTTATTTGATTGTATTTAATTTTTTTTCGTTGTTACTAGAAAAATAATTCGGTATGCGGCAGTGGCTGTGAAAGTGATATTTACACCTAAATCACTCTTATCTTTCTTATATATTAAACCTAAATAACAAAATAATTCCCACAAAATAAATTTTATAAATTTTGCTACTCCGAGCCTGGCTTACTTCAATATCTGATGAAGTAAATGAACTTTTGTCAATTGATGTACATGAAAGAGATTCTTTTCGACCTAATTATTAAAATATTTACATTACAAGATTAAAGAAAAAATTAACGAGATTTTCGTGAATGAAAAAATATAGAATCAATTGTATTATTTCTCAAATAAACGTATATTAAAATGAAATGAAGCTGCATAGGGTTGCGCTAAGTATCGTCGGCATATATGGCAATTTTATTTATTCTCTTAAATTAATTGTTTTGTTTTAAAGAAATGAAAACGATTTTTTTCAGAAAAACTTTTAGTATTTAAAAGTTTATTTTAAATATATTATTTTTAGCCATTTCTACTAAGCATCTCCTTTTAGCAATCAAAAATCGTCGTGTTTGCATGTCATCTATGTTGCACTCCACCTTCTCAATGTCTGCTATGTAGGCACATACCGGCGACATCTTTTCGTACTGTCTGGCGTTGATGCGCATTCTTTGGTCTTAAATAGGTCAATTTTAATTCCAACTTTATGTGCCACTTGGTCGAAGCTATTAAAATGTCATTATACTATAAAAGTATCATGGTTTTGAAGTTATTCGAGTCCAAGTTTGTATAAATTGTTGTTTTTTTTGCAAGCTTGTATAAAAAGAGGTAAAAACTAAAGAATCGATTAAACAAAAAATTTGTAAAAAGTATATTTAACGACTGGATTCATTTGATATCAATAGAAGTTTCGTGAAAAAAATTTTTAAAATTATTTTACTCTGCTAAAGGTTTTACTTTGATAACTTATAAAAACTATGTTTACTTTGAAAATAATTATCAGATTTACTGAAATATTAAAATATATAATTCAATGTATATATATATATATATATACATATATATATATATATATATATATATATATGTATATATAGGGTCCTTACATATGAAATTAGCGTTTTGTCGAACTGGCCAATTTGATTTCAGATATCTGGCGTTTGGCTAAGAATTACAATTTCAAATTTATTTATTTTTAAATTTATTCTATTTTCAATTCAGTGATTAATTTTTTTTCACGTCATTTGTTTTTTTCTTGAGATCGTTCTGTAGACAATATGGAAAACATAACATATCGCTTTATTTACGAGTACGAATTCCACCGCGGCACCAGCGTTGCAGAAATAGCTCGAAAGATTAATGAGATATATTGAGCAGCTGCTGCAAAAGAAAACACGGTACTTTTTTTTATTCCAACGTTTTCGTTCTGGAAATTTTGACCTACAGAACAAGTATAAAGTATAAAAGTTTACACTTTATGAATATATAGTACGATGTTCAAATATTGATAACGTGTTTCACTTTATCAATATACTATTATTTATCTCACAAACGTATAATTTTTTGATAAATTTTATGTTATATTCTAGCATCGGGGGAAGATACAATGGTAATTGAATATTTTTTGTAACTTTAATTTTTGCTGTTTCTATGAGGGGTAGGTGTATCTGAGCTTTCTTGAAACATAAAAAATATCTAGAACTGTCTCAGAAATAGTATGAAACATGAAAATAGTGTTGGAATAGTTCTATCACGTCTTTTAAATCGACCTTCCACACGACGGAAAGTAAAAGGACATAACAGTTTGTTTTCTTCCAAATTGTTCACAAATATTTTTTTAGGTTCTTACTGGTATTAAATATACAAGCCAATAA
The DNA here is from genome assembly GCA_039881145.1 of Druceiella hillmani. Lineage (NCBI taxonomy): Eukaryota > Metazoa > Arthropoda > Insecta > Lepidoptera > Hepialidae > Druceiella > Druceiella hillmani. The sequence goes on along the minus strand of JAYKKI010000050.1, from coordinate 803,263 downwards.
CCACCGTAAAATTACAAGTGTCGAAGTGGAATGTTTCCGGAAATAACGTCTGTGACGTGTCCATAATTATCTTAGGGAGCATCTGTTTTTATTCCTTTGGTGGTACCGAATCTTATAAAATTAAGATATTTATTCTTTGCTATAGATATATCCAATATAAATCAATTTGTGGGAGATATACATTTTAATAATAAATTATGTGCTTATTCAAAACATTCCAATTCTTTACGCGTCTTCACTCCATTAGCATCCATACGCTTCAAGTAACTGATATTGAACTCTCGTGACGCTCAGCGAGCAGCGTGCCGAAAAATCCCAACGTGTGTGGAGTTTATATTTTGTATTATCAATTATTATCGTAAAAGTTTCTTAAAGGCTTTCATCAATCAAACTTCAAATTCCTTACACATCACTTTAATTAACTGAAAAAATATAGCAATCCAAATAAGCGATTATTACGTGCTATCTAAGACAGTGATATTTAGGCACGAATTATTTTAAATTTTGGCAATTTTAACTGAGGGTATCATATTTACATACGTTATATTCTTGAATGTGTTACAATTTTGTTAATAAAGACTGTATTATTTACACTGAATATATCCTATCGCCAGACTTTTGTCACATCATTTTTAACTGAAATAATAATTTTGAAGAAAATAATTATAAAAGCTAAGCTAAAGCTAATTATAAAAGCTAAAAAGGGTTCAGTAATTTTCGTGAATAACATCTTTATATAAATGAACAAATTATGTCTTTATATAGCAGTATATATCTTTATCATCACTTTAAGTGGAACGATCATCTAAAAAAGACACACGGGACTATCAAGAATTGAAAAATTACAATTGAGCTTCTAAATGTCACATTAAATAGGTGTATCATAATTATTTCCCTTGTGTAGTGTAGTATTGTTATAGACCGAGGTCTAAAACAGAGAATTGTACAATATTTAAACAGGTGAGGTCTAAAAACAGAGAATTGTACAATATTTGATGAGTTTTCCAATATTGAAGAGGTGAGCTAAAAATCGTTTAACACATTGATACGTTTAGTAATTTTATAAAGATTTAGCAGTCGGTCAATAACTAATTTTGATAGATTTGAACAGATAACTGGACATAAAAGACATCTTTAGAAATGAGTCATTCCGTTTTAAAATTTTAATTTAATAATTTAGTCAGACCGTGATATACGGACGGATAATAAAAATGTGAAAAATAAATTAATCTGAAATTTGATTTTTGTCTGTTTTTCTAGTTTAGCATTGCTCGACTTGAAATTTTGCAAAGTTGTAGAATTTGAAAAAAAAATTCTTATTGACAATATGATCCGAAATTGACATTGAAATTTAAAATTGTGAACAGGGATTCATATATTTCCCGCAACTTACACTGAGCATAAATTGTTGAGTTTAATAATTTCATTTAAATGCATTCTCGGAGCCACAAATTTTATACTGTAGGTATATTTAATAGAACCTCAGCTAAATTAAATGCTAATATCGAATAAATTAATACGATTCCGTTATATTTTCGGCATGAAACCTGAAGACTTCCTGGTGCCATATTCTGACTCTATCATTAGACCCTGATTTTGCAAACAAACAAATTTATGTCGATCATGTCAAAATTTTAGAATCGTTATTGTGTACTACTATTATACCTATATCACCCAAGCTCCATTGCACTATTGTTTAGGAATTGTATGATGTATTTGCCATTTCCAAAACCAAATTCTAACGTGATTTTTATGTATTCATTCGGGGGTATACCTTTATAAAAAAAAGGAATTATCCAAATTAATTGATAAATGTCGGATGTATGAGAATAAAAAAATACAGTCGAATTTAGTAACTTCCTTAATTCCTTTGAAAAAAGAACACAATTTATTTAACGGAATAATTATAAGACAAATTCAATCGTTATAAATATGTTATCACAGACTTATGGTCATGTTGTCACAGACTTATAGTCAGTCATAGACTTAATATTACTTCGTAAGGACAGTCCCATAGCAACCGAAAAATTTCCCACTAGAAACGATCCTAAATGGCGGTATTAGTAGCATTTCCTTTCATTTGACATTTTGATTTTCGTTAGTATGTTTGTTCTGAAAACAATAAAAAATGCCAGATCGTGTAAAAATAATATATTTATACTGTAATTTTAATATATTTACAAAAATATATTTAAATTACAGTTCAAGAATTTTGAAAAATGTTGATGTATGTTACCTTCGGCTAATAATCCTTTCTTATACATATTTTTTGTTATTTATTGAAAAAATAGTACTTTCGGTAACTGTATGAATTCCAACGTTGTGGCCTTGTAAGGACATATTTTTACACATTATTTTAATTTTTATTTGATTTTCTTTTTTGGAAATATAATGATGATTACGGTGTCGGAAAAAATAGGTTCGTCCGTCTGTCAACCAATAAACTTAAAACTGGAAATGTAAGTACAAAATGTTCATAGGTATTTTAGTGATTAAATATTGAGAACGCACATAATTTTTAACAAAGGCTATACATGAAGGACATACATGTTTACACACACGTTGTGATTATAATTACTGAGAGTAATGTCTATTATGTTGTAGATTATTAAAATCATTCTCCAGTTCGTTTAGTATATATATATATATATATATTTATATATATATATATATATATATATATATATATATACATATATATATCTATATATATACATATATATATATATATATATATATATATATATATATATATATATATATATCTGTATATATGTGTGGGTGTGTCCGTGTAATGCATGTGTACACGCGCGCTCTAAGAGCATTAATATAACTAAATTTTAAAACAACTGCCTTTCGTTAGAAAAGAGAATCGACAAATCTTCTAGACAGTTCCTAATTATCTATACGTATAATAATATTGTAACAGAGAATTCTGTACGTGGAAAATATTTTAAAAAGAAAGACTGATTTAACGTATACAATGATAAAAGAAACCAGAAAACCAAACACAGCTATTTTGAAATATTTGTAAACAACTCGACATTGTCTTATCGCTCTCTAAAAGCAAGTTAAACTGGTTGTGTCAAATGTTTGGTTAATTTTTAAAGAACGAAAAATTAATAAAAAAGAAAAATTTTTATAAAGGTAAATAAAACAGGAAAGCATAACGTAATTGAAGATGTTTTAATAATATTCGGTATAACATGTGAATTGTATTGTGACAAAGTTTTCGAAAATTCGCGTTTTTTATGTGTGACCATAAGAATTTAAATGTTATCCTGAATGAGTGAATCTTTCTATTTATCTTTCACATTACCAATTTTGCACTAAAGTAATAAACAAATATTTTCAACTAAAATAATATAAAATACGGCAACAGGGTAAATGATTATCTAAAACGTGCCGTAGATATGTACCTGTATATAGACAGAGAGTATTATAACGTTATAATTTCCTTAAGATAAGTTTTACTTTTTTAAATCTTACCTTTTCATCGCCGATGAAGTATATATCGGTGTTTGCATAATCATCTGACCAACGCCGACAGCTATAAATACGCAATCTCCCGATACAGGGAATAAATTAAAACTGATTGGCACAGTATGAAATGGGTATAATGAAGCCACCTTAATTTAAAGTAATTCCTGACATAGCTATGCAGTATAATTCCGTTGTATCCCCATATTATAATTGCCTTTTGTTAAATAAAAATCTGTTTTTTTCATTTCTTTACCAAATTCCAAGCCATTTCAGCATTGTCATATCAATACACATGGATACAAATTTAATATAATTTTTTTAAAATTTAGTTAATAAATAATAAAATATGATAACGCTACGACAATATTACATCACGGTCGCAAACAGTCGGCCATGTGACTGACGAAGTAGTTTTGTTTAATTGCAATAGATGGCGCATATGAATTAGTGTCGTTATTTTCGATTTGGTTATGTTCCTTTGGCCATATCTTAATATTTAGATCAATGATTCCAGTGGAATTGCGGGCGATATATAACATGTATATGCATCCTTGGCTGCGTATATTGGCTATATATTTCAAACTGTAATTTTATACCACGGAAGTATTGTTGCGGGTAACTTACATTAAATAATGTACTTACCACGGATCATTTCCACCACTCAGACGGACAGCCTTGCAGAGTGTTATTAATCATTTTGTCCACATGCGTAATTAAGGGTGACTTCGACACCCATCTTCATAAATGCAATGCAAGAGCTACTTTACTTCGGAATATTATAGAATGGTCGTATCTTGCTGTACACCTATATTTTTCTGTCTTCCATTTTAACCACTTCTACTCCCTACATGATGATATTCTTACGTGATGATGTCATAAAAGTAATGCGTACATAGTTCTCAAATGTTTAAACTGACCACTGCCAGAGCCACGATTCGATAAATAACGGACAGTGCGCAGTCACTAATGCAAGTGAATATTCGTGTTTAGAATATAATGTTTTACATATTTTCTTTTACATTTTTTTTATTGGAAGGGTTTATGGAGGGTTTATTTTTTGGACGCGATCGCAATATCATTCAGCATTCGTATTTATCGGTAGTCCTATTATTAGACGTGTCGAGTTTTAGATTAATTTCATTTTTCACTCCACCATAATATATCCGTCTATTCGTTCGCTAAACAACTAACTATACTATTGTACTGAGAACGGAGCAGGTCTTCCGCAAGTGAAAGTTTCTGAAATGAAAAAAAGTATTCTGTAATTAAAATTTGTACACTATGTAACTCTTTTTTTTCTTTGATCGAACAGAATAATTATTTATCTAAAAGGTTAATTACATTATTGGGTATGGGGTCCCATGTATCCCGCCCATCAGAGTTGAATTAGGTTATGGCCATTTTTAGTCGATTGTTTCCTTTTATTTTGATAGTTTACGGAAATAAATAAACTTCGTCAATAAAACTAGTAAATCAAAAATTTAGTACGACATACGTTTAGCGACTAAAAGGAACCAAAGTGAGAAAACTGAACCAAAAATATCGAACGTCGACATTCAATCTACTAATATAAAATATATTTTATTCCCATATATATTAATTAATCTCTTCACGTTAGTCAGTATTAGGCTCCGAACAAAAATATTATTGTTAGAGAGAGATAAATATATATTTCATATATTGTATTATTTATTTATGTACCAAATTTCAAAAATATTTTTACTTGCTATCAGAGAATTCATTTAAATAATAACTATAACTAAAAATATAACTAACAAACAGACATATTTGCGGCGATTAAAAAAGATAATCCCACTTAAATTTTATGGAGGAGATAAAAAGAATTTTCTTGCAGACTTTATGTAAATCGAATGGTGCACTCGGGATGTCACTATAAGTAAACATTGCGACATCTCTTATCTAATTTGGTTTATTATTGACAAAAAGTGAGCCAGAAAATATTCACTTAAATCCGGTCGAATCGCAGGAACACAATTGACATTGAAATATTTATTAAATATTTTTGGAAATAGTTTTAGAATACAATGTCTAGAATTATCCATGTCGACTAATGAAATATCTTCGAAAGAAAAATATTGATTATCGATATACAATACATGTCCTTTGAAAATATGAAAGATACAAATTCATATTAATTAACTAAGATATAATTAATAAACATGTTTGCACATAAATTTTTAATTTTTTTTTCATTTTTCCTTGCTTACAAGTTGCAAATTACATCGCCGTGTTTTTTAACACTACACATTTAAATTACATAAGGCATTGTATGGTTGACAAATAATTATGTAATTAATAATTATTCAAACACGGAGGCTGTTTTATAAATCATTATTTCAATAAAAGTTTCATTGAAGATAATATCTATTTGACAAAATCTTTACGATGAATTTATGTTTCAATAACTTAATTTAGAAAAAGTTGAACAAGTTTGAAATTTGTTTCTTTTATTGTACTAAATATATATCGACAGTGAACCAAATACAACAATATTTCACCACAAAAATCTTTGACACCAAGACGACTATTCTCAAACACCAATTAAACCGTTTATAAATTAAGAAACTTAAAAAATTAAGAAATTTACAACTACCTTTTCACACTCTATATGGTATTTACAAGCACCCTCCCATATTGGTACCGAACTACTGACTTCCGCCTTTCATAGACGATTTTAGATACTTTACAGTTACATTCGTCGATAATCACAGTAGGTAAAATTATCATAAATATTATTTTCTGGTCTGGTCAATAGTAGGATATTCGACTAATTTTTTTTCATTACCAAAGTCATAATTTCAAGACAATCTGACGAAGAGTGATTAAGAACTAAGAGATTGACTGATTAAGAAGGTTTAAAGGTAATGTTTAAAAGTCGTTATTGTAATATCTCGACATTAATAGCTGAGGTTAGGTTAACTTTGCCATATAATCTCTATTTCTAATACGATATAATTAGTCTATACCCTTTGTCCTTCAAATATAACGTTATATTTCCAAATATTATTGCAAATGTTGCATGAGAAAAAACGACAGGTTCGAATATTTGGTTGAGAGGATAGATCATATTACAGAATAATAAAGCTGACAGATATATGACAGAAAATTTTTGATAGAGATCTAATAGCTAAGTTCTTGTATCGATAATAACATTCTTGATATATAATTTTTAATTTGATGTTCAGATAGAAGTGCGCCGCTTATTCAGAAGGTTTACGAGTTTTGTATCTTATAATAAATCTTGTTTACGAGTCGAGAGTATAATATATATATATATATATATATATATATATATATATATATATATATATATATATATATTATATATATATATATATATATATATATTGTAAAATATAACAAAAAATAAATGCAGTAAAACCAATTGTGCTTCATTTTAAACTGTATTGGATTTCGTATAAAATTCTAAAATAGCTGGTTAATATTCGTAGAAATAAAATGATCAATTATTCAAGAAATAGTGGCAACTTTTAATTTTGTCATATATTACCAAATTCTCTCTAAAATTGGGTTAAATAGTATATAATTACTCGAAAAGTATGCTTCTATTTATCTATACTAATATAATAAAGAGGAAAGATTTGTATTTTTGTATGTTTGTATGTATGTATGTAATGGATTGGCTCAAAAACCATTGGACCAATTTCAAAAATTCTTTCACCATTTGAATGTTACATTATCACTGATTGATATAGGCTATGATATCTATATATATATTTATAAATATATATATATATATATATATATATATTATTAAAATAGATTAATATAGGCTATGTTATCTATAATAAAAAAATAAGGATTCTTACTAAAAATAACGTAACCCAAGGTGTAAAAAAATTGCCCAAAAATGTATTTCACCGCATGCGCTGCGAGAACTATTGATCATAGAACAAAAAAACGTTCTACAATATTAAAGAACATATCAAGATCTATAAAAAATGTCGGAATAGCATATGTCTAACTATTGTAATTATGTCACTATAACTACTTTTTAACATTTTAAAAGTTAATAGAAATTCCGACCAAAATCAAACAAAGTTATCCATACCTTTGCATTGATCCTTATGCAAGTAAATCATTTCCTAAGCAAGACTATTTCAATACCTGTAAATTACCATTTAGTTTATTCACATTGGACAATTCATTCAGAAGATATTACGAATTTAAAATTTCACTGCCGCCGGTATAGCACGGAGGGGTCGGCACCGAAGTGCGGGAGAGGGGCGTGCACATTTATAAAATAGGTAGCCGCGCCGCCGTTCGGCTCAGTCGCGCGGTTAGCTCCCTATGCAGCGGACACAACCGACATTGAGTAATTATATTTACTGTTTTAGCACTTTTTTAGTTCTTTTCAGAACTACTTAGGTACTCATTATCAAAAGTTCTTTTCAGAACTATTTAAACCTGCCAGTTACAAAGTTCTTTTCAGAACTACTTAAAAATTATTTTATTCAACCTTTTCTATATAATTTTTATAGTCTTCTCACACTTTTCAGTAAGAATTTATATAAAGTTCTTTTCAGGACTACCTACTGAAACCTTTCCTGACTTAATTTCCGTATGTACACTAGTTATTTTTATTTTCTAAGATTAAAAAAAACAAACAATATGCCTAGAAAAAAAAAAGTCGCAGCTGTCTCAAAATAGTTCCCAAGCGAGATTAGCAAAAATACGTCGCATCGGAGAATCTTCTTCTGAAAATTCAGATCGTCTCGCAAGTCATAGAGTACGTATCGCAGTCGCGGGCTAGAGAATCTAGAGACGATCGTTCGCAGCGCCTTGCTGAAAATAGAGACAGAATCTCACGAGCACATGCAAGGGAATCTAGCGTCGAACGTTCGCAGCGCCTTGCTGAAAATAGGGACAGAATCTCAAGATCACGCACAAGAAAATATAGCGCCGTTCACTTCGTCTTGCAGAACAGATTGCGAGATCGTCGCAGGTATACCAACGACAATCGACCGCCGAACGCTCGCAGCGCTTTGCTGAAAATAGAGTTAGAAACTCGCGAACGCGTGCACGGGAATCTAGCTCCGAACGCTCGCAACGGCTTATGGCACAGAGAGATATACAACAGTCGTTAACAACTAGAACGCGCAATAGAATTTTAGCCCATAGTAATAGATCGGCATTCAGCTACGATCCACAAATTGATTATGCTCATCAGAACAGCATCCAAATCGGAGCAATGAATACGATTTGTCCTAAATATTTTGCTAGAAAATTGACTGATGAAATGAACGGTATGTGTTGCGCGTCTGGAAAATTTATTCTTCCTAATATTGAAGAACCACCAGAACCAATAAAAAGCCTATTGACAAGTAATCACACCTTATCCACGCATTTTTTGAATAACGTACGTAGATACAATAGCCTATTCCAGATGACTTCCTTTGGGGTAAAGGAAATTAGAGAGGAAAATTGTATGCCCACCTTTAAGGTAGAAGGACAAGTTTATCATCTCATATGAAGCCTGCTACCAGCATCAGGACAAATCCCAAAATTTTTGCAGATATATTTTATTTCAGATGCTGACCAACTATCATTGCGATCAAACATGGCCCCCATACTAAAACTAGATTTGATCAACGAATTACAGACCGTGTTGAATAGCCATAACGACACGAAGTTTTAAACTTAGTATCGAACTCAACACACCAGAGAGTTTAAAATTAATTATTCACTCTGATCGCACACCTCAGACAGAACACCGGGGCAGATATAATACTCCTTCCGTAAATGAAGTGCCCAAGAGAACGCTCTTGGTCGACGAAGAAAAAGGACCCAGGGATATAGTACTCCTCGGTAGAGACGGACAGCTAAAACGAGTGTCGGAATTACACTGCGCATATGATCCGTTACAATATCTGCTAACGTTTGTATCAGGAGATGACGGATATTATTTAACGATTCCTCAGCAGCATTCCTTAAGAAATAAGACTGTGTCATGCATGCAGTATTATGCATACCGTTTAATGATTAGGACCAACTGTTTTAATGCACTGCATTATTACAAAGATTTGTTTAATCAGTATTGTGTGTATATGATGGCGAAGATGATTTCAGAAAGGTTAAATTTTATTTGCCGAAACAAACAAAAACTTAGAGTGGATAATTATATTCATTTGAGGGATGCTTTGAACCAAGACGCAAGTGTAAATGCTGCCAATATCAGACAGCACGTCATCTTGCCGTCATCATTCACTGGGTCTCCAAAGTATCTCCACGACAAGACGCAAGATGCTATGACATTTGTGCGCAATTATGGAAGGCCAAATCTTTTTGTAACTTTCACCTGCAATCCGGAATGAGAAGAAATAAAGCAGGAACTTTTTCCCGGTCAGCGGTCTTTCGACCGGCATGACATCGTTGCTCGAGTGCTTCACTTTAAAATGAAAAATATGATAAAATATTAACAAAAGACGCGATTTTTGGACCGGTTAAATATTATATGCTTACTGTTGAGTGGCAAAAAAGAGGGTTGCCACATTGTCATATGTTATTTTGGCTGGACTCAAAAATACAGCCCGATGAAATTGATGAAATAATAGTTGCCGAACTGCCTAATAAAGACGAAGACCCAGTATTATTTGGAATAGTCACAAGAAATATGTTACATGGGGCATGTGGGGAAGAAACTTCACCGTGCATGAAAAATGGCATATGTTCGAAAAAAATATCCACGACGTTTCGTAATTGAAGCCCACACCGATGAGGATGGATATCCCGTTTATCGACAACGCAACATCAACAACGGAGGGCAGGTCGCTACCTTAAATGTCCGAGGGCGAACGGTTAACATAGACAACAGATGGATCGTTCCATATTCCCCAATATTGTGTCGATCTTTGAACGCGTACATTAACGCAGAATACTGTCATTCTGTGCAAGCAATAAAATACATTTGTAAATACATCAACCAAGGATCCGATCAAGTAACTTTCAGTGTCACAAACGCTCACGACGAGGTTGAAAACTATTTGAATGGCCAGTACATCAGTATATCAGAAGCATTGTGGAGGTTATTAGAGTTTCCTATACATGACAGACACCCTACCGTAGTGCACTTAGCGGTACACTTAGAGAATGGACAACGACTATACTTCTCAGCGGAAAATATGCAAAATGTAGTGGATAATCCATAAAAAACGACACTCACGGCGTTTTTTGACCTTTGTAACAGTGATGAATTTTCTAAAACACTACTCTATCACGAAATTCCTCATTATTACACATGGGCTAACAATAAATTTTCTAGAAGGAAACGTAGTTGGACATCCTGGTATAAAAAAAGATGCGACATTGGGAAGAGAGTACAGTGTTTCATTCTTCCAAGTCAGGGTGTTTTTACCTCAGGATACTACTTCACCATGTACGTGGCCCAACATCGTTCTAGGACTTAAAAACAGTTGACGGAGTTACTAAAGAAACTTGCCGAGGGGTCAGGATTAAGATGTATATAACGAAGACTTGATACAGATTGAAAACAAACTTTTGGAATTGAACGATAAAAATTTAAGAGACTTTGGATTACCTTTTCCGAATCATTAACAAAATGTAATTAATGCCATACCGTGCCGTACATATGATGTTAACGAATTGTCAGTATTTGTCAACTCAAATGTACCCAAGTTGGTGGCAGATCAGAAAATAGCGTTCGATGCTATACTTGAAAGTGTGGAAAATAACAGTGGTCGACTATTTTCTTTGGATGCACTTGGCGGAACAGGTAAAATCTTTCTTGCCAATTAAATACTGGCAAAAGTACGACAATCTGGAAAAAAGCACTGGCACTGGCGTCTTCCGGAATTGCTGCAACCCTATTAAATGATGGGACAACTGCTCTCTCTACCTTTAAATTACCGTTGGATGTGTCTCTAGAACAACAATCCGTATGCTCAATCCGCAAAAACGCCTCCTCCAAAGCTGCCTCCAAATATTATTAGATAATGAATTGGCTCAAATTGTTCACAGTCTAGAAATACTGGTAGGAACAATATATCCCGACAAACGAAAATCTTATAGAAAGAAATTTCAATTGGTTCTGTTCGAGGGCAATAGTGTCATCGAGAAACGACTCAGTAAATGAAATAAACAATATGATTATGGAAAAAGTACCCGGTTATTTTACATATTACAAATCTATTGACACCGTGTGCAACATCGAAGATACAATGCACTAAGAAAAGAGTGCTTTGTGAATTATATATTGCACTTTCTCGAGTAGGGTCTCATAAATATCAATATGCTTTATTGCCATCTACAAATACCACTGATAACATAGTGTATAGTGAAGCATTAAAGTAAAAAATGGAAAATTAAAAAAAACTTGTAACATTAAAAAGCCTTAAAATAAAAGATGTAAATAAAGAAATGTAACACAAATAAAAATAAAATATATAAAACAATAAAAAAATAAATCATTCTAAACATCTCAAAATATTTAAGTGAAATGTTTTTAAAAATATCCCGTTCGTGTCTTTGGTCTGGTGTGTTAACGGGTTACCAATTTTATTTTGTAAATAATATTTTTTAGTACGACTTTATTGTACCTCAAAAGGAAAAACAGAACCATTATAGGATCTCTTTGCTGTTCTTCTGTCTGTCTGCCTAGGTAATCAACTTTACTTTTCGTTGACCTAGAATCAATTTTTTCAATCATCAAGTCCCGTACCCAAAGGGAGCCAGAGATACCCTATTACTAAATACATATTATTTAGGTATGTCCTGCATTTACTCTACGTTTATCCCAAAATGTTTAAAAAATAAATGTCCACCCTTGCGAAGCCGGGACGGGCCGCTAGTTCTTTACAATCAATCAATTTTTGCTTGTGACTTAAATTAGCTAAGTGCAAATGACTGAAATAAACTTTAAATATAACTTTGAATTTTAAAATGTTCATTATAACATCTGTGAAAAATATATTACAATTCCTTTTATGTATTTACATCGTGAGAAATAATATTAACATTTGCGGATAGTTTACTAGTATGTTTAAATGTTTATTTTTCGTCTGTGTGCGGAATTCTCGTAGTACGAGTTACACTCGTCCTTAACAAGATTATTTTGTATTTTTAAATATGTGTGCATTTCTGAACAGTATTGGAGCTATACTATTTATTCCGACCTCGTTCCACTTAATCAATAGATATGTAATTTCTTCAAAACAATCACGAGGGATGTCCTTTTCTACTACATGCAAAATATATCTCACAATTTTGTGTGTAAGAAAACTAGAGTATGTTGTCGGAAAATTATTATCACACATTAATTTTTACACGACTTACGCTCTAAGACTTACCCTTGGTGTTTTTTCAATTGGTTTAGCGCTGTCATGCTACATATAACAAACGTTAAAATGTAATTAATAACTGTTATAAGGATGTGGTAAAAACTACTTGAAAAATATCTCACTAATAATATTATTTGGATATTAGTTATAAAATCCAATTAGAAATATGCTTAAAAATGTTTAAATAATGTTGTGTATTAAATTATTTCTGTAAATAAAATAATAATATAAATTAATATGCTTTTGTTAATTTGAATATTTCATATAATTATAAATTTAAAATCTAATTTTTTTTTATTTGTACAATAAATCCTAAAATAAAAATAATGCTTAAATCCTAAAATAATTTCTGGAATTTTTAAGTCATTGTTTCTATTCAAATAAAAAGAACTTGAACTTATTTTTTCAAATATAATTTTGTTATATTTATTGCCCTCATTATGCTGGTAAAAAGAAATGATAGCACGTAATACACCTTCACGTTTGTTTTCCTCGACGGCTATATAATCACAATGGCTAATCGGAGGAACGTGTTTCAACGTTTTGTTTAATTAGAAATAAAATAAGTTAAATAGTTACCACGTCTCTTTTAAAATTGTCATACGTAATAAATATGTACCTGCAGCTTTGCTCGCGAAAACATAAATAATATGGATGAAATTTGTGCGGATTGACTGTTGAATGTTATAGTTTCATGGCATGTCTCTTAGTTATTTTATTTACCTATAGTTTTATCGTGCACTAACTTTGATACACAGTTTTACGCCAGTAGAAAAGAGAAAAAAATATCCTCATAAAAATAATGTTCATTAGGATCGTTATATTCATTAGGGTTGCGATTTTATTATTAATTTTTTGGTAAATAAATTCATATTTTTTGTAGTTTTCCTCAAACAAAATTTTATAGTCAAATATTTTTAAATTCTGAGATTTAAAATAGAATTGCTCATTACTCAGTTAATTATATTAAATTAAATAAAAAATAATGCTATATACGAGAGATACTCTGTCGGTAGTATTTTCATGTTATGTGAATATATTATGTCTTCTTGCTATGTAAGTAAATCGTTAAAACGTCATCTTGCAACCAACATACGTAAGTGACACATTGTTAAAAGAAACTAGTAGTCCAAATACAACTTTTGCTTTAAAATACAACTTTTGTCCAAAAAATTTTCCTATGCTTATTATAAAAAATAAAAACTCCCTAAAGTGTCTCTCAAATCTTGCACCCATGATATATGAGTATCTTCATATAGCATCATTCAATTTTGATAAATACTTATATTGAATTCTATATTTTATACGAAAATTTCCCTTTCCTTTTTTAAACTTCCCTAATTAATTTTTATTTTTTCTCATTTACCAGAAGTATGTACGTTATCTAAAGTAGTTGATACACTTCATTGATTTGTAGATTATTTGTTTTAAGTGGATGTACTTCTGTTAGAAGTTAGCTTTTGTTTTTATTTTTTTTACTATACTATACGCAAAAGACATCTGTAAGTGGCATTTAAACCGGCGATTTTTGCATAATTTAAATGTAAAATATTTGCCATTCGTATCCTCATCATAATTTTTTTCTTACCGATATAAACAATTTAGTTACACAAAAACTCTCTTTTCTAATTCACAGAAGTATGCAAGAATATAATGAATTTATGCGTCTCCATATGAATGCGCGTAACGAAAGTAGATTGAAATTTCGTACGTCGCTCATTTCTTAGTAGCCGTCTTACTAAAGCTGGGGCGCAAACAAATGGCTACTAAATTATAACCAAAATAAGGTAATAATATGTATTCTGTTTTAACCAGAATTAATATGACCTATCATAAAACAAAATTTATAGATAATAATTATTCAATTAATTGACACGGCTGTAAGCACAGTCGGTCGACTGGATTCCGACTGAAAAAAGTAAATTGAGAAACGTATATTTAATTTCATTCGTTATATTTTTGAATAATTTCCCCATTTTTGTTACCTTTTTTCAATCCATGTTCCCAAGTTCACTTTATTGTTTACTCATTTTGTTTAATTATTTTATTTCTACTATATTTTTGTATACCTGTATGTTAAATATCAAGACTTCTTTAGATGCCTGTATTGTTACTACCTAGGTTTCTTTCATAATTTTTTTTAAATTTTTGTTATATATTCCATTTCTTACTTTAAATGTTATTTTAATTTTTATATTTTTTTCCAAAAATGAACTCCTTTACTTCACAGTTACATTGCTCACCATAATAACTATTATTAAATATTTTTTCAACGCCCCAATTATTCTAGTTTTAATATTATTTGGATATTTCTCATCAAATCATATCAACATATAACTCAAAGTCATTATATATCAAAGACGTTAGGAAAAATTATATTAGGGCATTCAAAATGAGAATTACTATGTTTGTATTTGTTTTAATACTTAATCATATTTTTTCTTGCTTTGTTCATGGAGAAAGCAATGTGACTGATTTTTGATAATTTTTGATGTCATATTACAACGCTCGCCTGGTCCGATGCGTACGCTCGTAATATCCACAAATAATTTATGCTTAAAATCTTTAATATTATATGTACTAATTAGAATGTGTTGTGCCAGAAAATATGAACACGATCTCAATGAACCGGAGAAATTATTTTTATAACGCCATACAATTCCAAAATGCAGAATAAACTTATAAAAATTATAAAGGCTGATGTACTAGCAGCTAAAAGTTGTGTGCATTATTATGAAGGCCACTTTAAATTAAATATAACCTGCAACCTATATAGTACGTAGATAATTGTTATATTATTAGAGAGAATTTTATTTTAGTAAAATAAGACGTTCGTATTTATTTGTTACTTATTATTGGCTATGTAAATATCACAGGTACCAATCGTTTGGTAATGATTGCAATGTCTAAATGTTTTTCTTTATATTGTGTCATCCCATACACCCATAAGATACAATACGCGGAACTCTAGTAGTAGTTTCCGTAAAATCATTTTTTTTTATATTTTAAAAATAATTGCTTATTTTCTGTTCTTATCGATATAAAATTCATTAGTGTTATTAAGTATTTCATTTCCTTGTTCCGAAAAAAATTTCATTTCACCATTATAGGTATACGTGTTTATTGTTTTGGATGTTATCACAAATGCTTTTCTACATATTACAGTCAATGTATTATAGCCTTCCACAACATACAATATTTAACGATTTTGTAATGAGATGTGAGAACATATTCGTATATTCACAAGTAGAAGCGAGGAGTCTGAAGTGGCTATATGTTTTAGTCGCTAATATTTGAAATCACAGAGAAATTATAAAGAGTGTCTACATTATTAAACATTACATATAAATACTAAATATATTTGGCGTTAATTTTCTGAAAATTCATAATTTGCAATTAAATGAAACTACGGGATATAGTTTAAGTTCTTTACCACGACCGAGGTTTCGTTGTATTACAACATCTTCAGGTGGGCTGTCAGCAAATATTAACTCTTAGGAACATCCAACAGCATTTATATGTTTCAAAACAATAGCGGAAGCCGGATTTTTGTGGGTTTTCCCACTGCTTATGTTAGTGAGTTTATTGTAGGGGAACGGTGTAAGTTTGGTTATACTTCCGAAAGTTATACGATATACAAGTAGGGTAATAAATTCAATTGACTTTATTCTATGAGATTATACAATGCAAATGTTCCGGTATATGTAATAAAATTAAATGGAAGTTATTCTCAGTAATATATTTATACAATAGCAAGAGTATCTGAAAGTTAAAACAAGGTTATACCACTAATTCTACGTATCTCCCGTATTATTCATTCATTTATTTATTTATCTTTTTATTTATTTTTATTTTTATTTATTTATTTACTTTTTTCCCTTTACATATGTTTATATTTAGATGTGTAGTTGGGCTGAAACAATTTGAAGATTACTGTAGTATCAATGTTGTCTAACTATATTATGTCTAGAAAATATAAAGTATGGGTGATAATACTAGACTTAGTTGTTCATTTAATATATTAACCATAAAGTCTTTTTTATGTATGTTTATTTTGAAGGTTTCTAGGATATTAAGTTTATTGCCTTTTGCATTTATTTGTAATATATAGGGGGCATTATCGGTATCAAGGTGATGGTTATTTTCAATGAGGTGTTTAGCAAAGTGAAATGTGTCTGATTTGTTATTTCGCCAGCTGGAAATGTGTTCTTTATATCTTGTAGTAAAATCTCTTCCTGTTTGACTTATGTATACACTATTACAGTCGTTACATTTCAGTTTATAGATACCACTCTTTTTATGTCTATCTATTTTTTCTTTATTATTAATAAGGGTTTTACCCAAGTTATTATAATTATAGTACTTTAAAAAATCAAATAACAATGTAAACCTAAAAGTGAGTGACTTATTGAAACTTATGTTTCTTTAATTAAATTTTTCAAACATAAATTTTTCTACAAGTTTCGTTATTTTAATTTGTTTACAAATAACTCTTTTCAAAATATAACGCGTAGCGTGAGAAGCGTGAGAAAAGTACATAAATTGTAAGTTAGTGAAAAGAAATATTTTAAATACATTATAAATTACAAATATGATTTATGAAATAATATATTCCTTTTCACGCACCACTCTGATGTAGAATGCAAGGTACGTTTTTGTAAAAAAACACTAGTACTTTTACGAAGTATCTTTTTGTTTTGCAAATCAAGAGACGAGTTTAAATATAAAATTATTATGATTTGTATTTTGACATGTCCGTCAAAATATAAATCCTAAAAAATTCAATTCAATATGTAGGATACATAGGTGGAAAGTTTTCGTGTATACATTTACTAATAATATATAAAATATTTAATTTCAATAGCTGTAAATTGTTGAAATAAATTTAATTTATATGTAATTTTATTTTATTTCTTGTTTTTGTCTAGTTATGTTTTTAAACGTTTTAACTTAATTACTAACAATAATAACATTTTTATCATGTGATTAACGTTGTGAGATGCGTTATAGATCTGACTCCGCCGATTACATAATGTTAACCCACTATAAACGGTGGCTCGATTCCCACTCTCCGAGCTATATCTCGTAAACGTAGAATAATTTAAAAAATTCACCTAAACCAGTCCTGCTGAGAGTTTTATAATCTACGAATTTTGTTAAATTTCTAATGACAAGCAAGATATTGGAAGATTTGCAACAAGCAAGATATTTGAAGGATTGATTTTCGTGACCTTTGGCTTTTGATATCTTAACTAGTGAGCATGATATTTTATTAGAATTTTCAACCCATTTTTAAAACGTCGAAACAAAGGTCTATACCAATTTGCAGCTTTGCTCTTTCATCCATAAGTTTATATCGCCTTATTTGGCTTCACTAGCAGTTTACGCTTCGATCATCAGATGTAACTAAGGCAATAGTAATAACGTAATTTCATTATATTATTTCAACGATATATCTCCATCCCCAGAATGTGATGCTCTTGTTAAATTATTTTAGTATTAATTTATACCATTTTTCTATAACATTACTAAGTGTGAATATATTTTTCAACGTCTTTTTTAAAATTAGCACATAATTTAATATCCTAATAGTGTTATTAAATATAATATCATATTGTTTATAAACACTTTATAACATCTCGCATCATACTTAATTTAGTGGAAAGCTTATTCAACTAGACATACTATATGAACAGGCGCTCCGGCTTTAGCAAACACATATTAGTAATAGTATTAATATTTTTGGACCCAGGAAGCTTTTATATTAAGCAAGTTGATGAACTCGTGTTTTAAATATACCCATAGTTACATCGCATTTTTAAAACCTACGGAAAGTCAAGTTATTGCCTAACAAGCCTTCATCAATGTCCAAAGTACATCGAATTTCTTTTTAAGTAATTACCTTGACAATAAGCAATTTGTTTCCCACTTTTTATTTGTACTGAAGTCTGAAATAAATGGCACCCGAGAGATATTTTCAAAGTATATACAAATATATCATACTGTAAAAGTTCACAGTAAAATCATACTGTAAAATATATCATACTGTATAAGTTCACGGTTTTAAATTTTCTCAAATTAATTTCTCAAATCTATTTCCAGGCCAAATGTAAAAAATTACAAACTTGCAACAGTATTACTTGCATTTATAAAGTATTTTAAACTGTTCTATATCGCCGTTTCTATTCGAAAGACGGCCAGCGGAGTTTCGGTTTTAAGAAAATATTTTATTGTTATAAATTGCACTATTTTTGTACAGTAAGTCTGTTTTGAAGAAAGAATTGAGTGAGACTGTCAAATATGTGCCACATTTTTTTTTGTAATTTATTTGATGCTGATCAGGAAAACAGTAATTTAGTACGTATGTTGTATCTCATTGTGATAAAAGCCGAAAGGGGTAATAACAAGGGTCTAAAAATATTTTTCAGGCCCTTTTATTACCCCTTTCAAATGATGATTTTATTGACCCCATATAATGAAATCTGATTTAAAATTTCTACATAAATATAATTTAATGATAGTTATTCCAATATGTGCGAAATAATATTTTTGATAACTTTACCAAATTACAAATTTCTGCTATCTTTGAGAAAAACGGCTGAAATACATGGACAGGCAGCCATGTAAATAATCTTATAAGGATTCCGTTTTTTCTCTTGCAGTACGGGCCACTAGAAAATAAAGAAAAATACCTAACTCGTCACGGTACAAAAAACAACACATTAAAAATAATTGCTCTTTAAATTAATAATTTTAAAATTCCAATCAAACACGTGTGTAGTCGGAATGGAATGTTGGTTGTAAACCAATTTCGTAAAAATAATAGATTTAATGACAAAAGCATCTTCCGTAAACAACACTTTTGATCGAATTCATTTTATATTCTTACTCTCTTA
Organism: Druceiella hillmani; assembly: GCA_039881145.1. Lineage (NCBI taxonomy): Eukaryota > Metazoa > Arthropoda > Insecta > Lepidoptera > Hepialidae > Druceiella > Druceiella hillmani. Next base: position 783,546 of record JAYKKI010000050.1, on the reverse strand, counting down.
TTTTTACGTGAATTTTTCATGTCTACTGACTACATATATTCCATGTTACTTTATTAACGTAGCTTGGAATATTAATTAGAAGCGAATGAAGAGAGTACCTATATAACTTAACATGTAGTCACATGGAATATTTCTTATCATACTCGTACTAAGGCGTTATTATTATACGTATTCGTGGTCGTTATGTCACGTAGGTAAATGTCACTCGCCACACTCCTACCATCTTTTCGTGTTTACCGTCCCTCTAGAACATTCGTACAAGAGGCGGCCCACAGCAGATTTGATCTGGTCGGTCTATCGTATGGGCGGTCTTCCGAGTGGTCGGGTGCTCTCCACTTTATCTTGCACGACAAGACGAGCGATTGAGTCTTTCTTGATATGTGTCCAAAGAACTTGAGATGCACACAGCATCTATCTTATGCCGAGTTCTTGAAGTAGTGAAACATTTGTCCTGAATTCGGTCTATGATATGGGGTCATGGACCGAATTCCGGACAGTATTCTCCTCCAACACTAAATCGGTATTAATATGTTTTCTTTCTCGAGCATTCGTTTTCTTATTCTGGATTTCTCGCAAAGTCTAGGTTTATTTTTTGTACCATTGTTACTACATACATTTCTTTTAATATTTCTTAATAACCACCTTTAACACTTTAAAAAGTCATATTTTCTACATTTAATAGCCCAAAAACAATAAAATACTGATAGAAAGATAATTTGCCATATTTTGTGTAAAATAAAAATACAATATAGTCACAATGTATCAATAACGGAACTATCACGAAATAATGAACAGGAATCATCATAAAGTTGAATAATATCGAGTGGAATAATGTATGAATGATTCTGTGACCAAATTAAAAACGGCGAACCCTTATAATTTTGTCATTTTTCTCATAAAACTTTTCACGTAGAAACTTGGAGTTTAGCTTAATATTAATCTACTCATTTAAAACATTGAGACTCACAAATATTCATACGAAACATTCTAGGAGGGCAAATAAAGAACTCCATTTTTTTTATCGTAAGGAATATCAGTTAGAAGAGCAAATTATAAGGATTCGTAAATTATTTTTTAGTAAGTTAGTTACGTCTAGAGATATTGCAGAAAATATAAGTTTAGTTATTTCTAGAGATATTACAGAAAATATAAGTTTAGTTACTTCTAGAGATATTGCAGAAAATATAAGTTTAGTTACTTCTAGAGCTATTACAGAAAATATAAGTTACTTACTTCTAGATATATTGCAGAAAATATAAGTTTAGTTACTTCTAGAGATATTGTAGAAAATATACACAAAAAGATGTTCCCTCTCCCATCTATTTTTGAAGCTCCTAAAGTCACAATTAAGAATAAATATCAATGTTGCTAAAAATTTATCTGGAATTTACTAGGAAACTATAGCGATTGTGGTAAATGTTATAGTTTTTAAAATATTCGTCACAAATTCACGCCTGCGAAAGAGATACTGGTCATTATACTTAAATAGTCAAAAATAACCTTTGTTTGTTAAATTTAAACATAATTGTGTACCCTTGTAGTACGAGTTCTATTCGTACTTAATAGGGTAATTTGTTAAATGCTTTTCCCGCGTATTGAAATTTTTTTTATAATAATAAAATGCAATCACAAATTTGTGGTAATATTTTCCAATGAATTTTTTTCTATTTGAGATTGAAGTAGTTTACAGCGTCACTCTCTATCACCTACATATGTCAAAAGTCTCAAAAAGTAGGCATGATGGAATTTGGTAAGTATTTCAATACAAAGTTATATTATTCAATTTTCCTCAATCAATTAAAGAGATATATACGATCAGGTTACTGTGCGTAGTGGCCTCCGTAGAAACACCATAATCACAATAAGCGACTACAAGATAAATTTATCCCAAATAACTTGAACAATTTATACGATGTACGCCTTGTTGTGCGAGAAAAAAATCGCGTTTCTATCTACGAATATACATGGCTACGGAACCCAGAGTAAATAGTGTTTGGTCGGTTTTATTTAAATATTTGTTTCTTTTCCTTGTCATATTTTGAAAAAAAGTACTAAATAAACTAAGTGCTCTACATTTCTCGTTAATCTAAAGAAACATGAAGTAAGACTTTACAAATGAATAAGAACTCATATTTTTTTTGACTATATTAAAAGTAATAGTTTGGTGAATATGAGAAAACTTTCTAACAATATTACAAATTATCAAACCTTTATTTCGACATGGTCACTAAATAGTGACATTTTTAGTGATCTGCTCAACTTTAATAGATAAAATATGTTACTCTCTCGCTCAGAAGTAAAAAGTTTTGAAAATGTTACGAGATCTACATATTCCAAAAAAATTAGTTTTAACTAAGGGGTATTATAAGTATTATTCTTTACATTTTATAGCCTATTTGCATCCAGCGTCTGCCTTATCAACTAATGCTTTAGAAGTGTTTAGATTGATGTAGTGTCAGTTACCCCGCTACACTTCATTGCAATACAATAAAATAAAAATGAGTTTGAATTTTACTTTTAAATGTGTTGCTCAAATAATTGTTAATTGTCCCTAATTTTAAAAATATATTTTATTGTAAACCTTATGCCAATTCCTTTACTAGTATGTATTTTTTTAACCATACAAGCGAAAGAAAATATATGAATATTAGATAAATATAACTTAAATTACTGTAGGTATTAACATTAAATTTCGAATAATAATAAATTTGAATAATAAATTTGTGTAATTAAAATCACATTATTCAAGGTAAAAAGATGGGATATTTAAAAACCAGTAGTATTATTAAACAATAACATTTAAAAAAAACAGGATTTTTCTTCGCTCCAGAAGATGGTACTTAATTAATTTAATATCATTTCAACACTTTAAGCACGAGTAGAACTTACATTACGAGGGTTTCGTAAACATTCAATCATTTGTAAACTTTTAAAAGGGCAATAGAAATACTGTGCTTCCATTGAACAACTTACAAATATTAATGCTTCTAAAATATATATTACAAGCCTTCGCAAAAGCTGTTGGAAATTCATTATTCATTATTTCATTATTATTTCTCATAATTTCATATTTTTTTCATAATTTTAGATTGAGTACTTTCGTGAATAAAGAGGAGGAAACACTTTTTTGCATATTTTTCAGTATACCTCTGAATATATACCACTTAAAATATTGAAAAAAGAATTTTTGGGACCCTTTCTCTTGGTCCTTCCAAATAATACTCAATACCATATATGGCATTTAAAAAACTTATTTTTGCGTATTTAAATCACAATCCATGAATATGAAAAATAAAGTTATTGCTGGGGACTTTAGGGAAAACATCCATATCTCAAAAACTACACAACATACCTTGTTTAAACCAATTTCGGTTGACAGTTTATTTTAAGTTTCAATACCTTCGGTTTCATCAGAATCAGACACACGTTAATTGTAAAATGTGTAGGGGAGTACACACTTTTTAATAATTTAGAAGCGCATATCTCACCAAATATGAATTTTAAAAAAACGTAATTTGAAATCGCCACCTAATTTTTAAGACCTATCTGATGATACTCCACAAGTCCATATGCACTAGATTTTTTTTCATTCCTTAGTTACGTGCATGTAATGCTGCTGCCAATATTATTTTTTTCATAATTCCGCTATTTCATTGCATAGCGATTCACAGAAAACACTAACCATAATTTGAGAGAGTATTAGCACTATATAAATTTCATTTCTGTAATGCTAATAGTCTTTAAGTAAAATGGCTGCAACATACGGACAAACATACAGACGGATAAGACGAAATTAAAAGGAATCCGTTTCGCCATTTGCCCACGGAACACTAAAAATGAAATCGGTTCATTATAGGTATGGCATATATAAATAAAATATCTTTCGCCGTTGAGAAAAACAATTTTTAAGCGACTTAAAATAAAATGAAATATTTCAGGACAAAGTTGACTCGTTTTTATTTTCTTAAAAAGTATCTACGAAATTCATTTTTTAAATTACTAACAACTATTATATTTGTAGGTTTTAGGTATCACTCCTTGTAATTTGACGTCACACGTCTAAAAAATATTAGTATATAGGGTTGTTATTTTCGTATTTATACGTTAAACATAAAAGAATTTCCCTATTTTTCTGAGTATTTGCTAATATTCCTATTATCCTTCGCTACACGAAAGCATGTATATTTAGACGTTTGTCCATGTCTAGTTATTTGTCCCTCGTGAATATATTGCTCAAATACATAAATGGATTCACTTAATACGTAAATGTATTGCATGTTGGAAATTTGACAAAACGGCAATTTCCGTCGCATACTTGTTATGATGTTAAGTAATTTAATTACCCGCCAGTAGCACTTTCCACAACTTTATTCATATTGCCGTATCATAAGCTTTATACAATTTCATACCCGCACCTCTTTCGGAATGTTTATTTAGGATGGACCCAAGTTAAAACTTCTTTTGCGCATCATCCTTCCGTTAATGTTTTATTACATAAATTTAATATTTTCTTGTTTTATTCTATTTCTTAATAACTTTCTTTTATAAATTAAATATTTTTTGAAAGTCTAACTTTTATATCCAAGTTGCGCAATATCCAAGTTACTCACTATAAAATAATAATAAGTGAACTCTAGGATATCTATATTATTAATGAATCGGAATATCGTAATAAATAGTATGTTATTTATCTCATAAAACTAACTATTTGTAGAAACAAGGATTATTTTACAATAAAAATTTTGAATTACAAATGAATAAACGTTTGCTAATTCTTATAAAATAATAATTATTATAACATCCATTTGTTCGTCAAAAAATTATTAAATTTAAATTTGCTGTCTCACTAAACTAATTTTTTTAATGACATTTATACAGGAATAGAGTTTATTATACAGAATAGAGTAAATTTAGAAATTGAAAACGCACAAACGATTTTTTATAATTATAGATTAAAAAACAACAATTTTGTTGTCAGTTTACAGTCTTTAATCGGACACTTTAATTGTCACTAAAATATTCCCAATGGTACTAAATTGCATAAGGAAGATAATGACACATCCACGTACACGCACGTATGCAATGCGATTCCAGACTGTTAGATACAAAACTGGAATCATATTTCATCGGAATATCAAATAATTAAACTTCACATATACCGTTTCTGTATTAAAGTTCAGCCAGGTGCTGTGAAATTCTTGACATGTTGCGTGCTTTCATTCTTTGAGACTATAATTTAATTTTTTCTCCTACAATTTATTTCAACTCGTGTCCTCTGTATTGCATGTATTTAAACAGTTAATCCCTTTATTATAAATTTTAGTGCCTCATTTGAAATGTTTGACTTTCGCCCGTATTAGTTTCATCCCCTACCTTAATAAAGTATCACAAAACTATTTTTTTAAACAATTTAAAAATTTAAGCAAGCTATTTTTATAAGAAATAAATGAAATTATATTCAATGGTAATAAGGTTTCCTTAGGTTCATTCAACTTGAGGTACATCAACTTGATATGTCAATAAAATCAACTGTTGACTATGTAGTAGGATTCAAATTAGTTGTTTCAAACAAGTGTTTCTCGAAAGATAAATTTATATTCAGCGTTGTTGTTATTTTTGGGATATCACTACTGTAGCAACGAGTTAGTTTTAAAATATGGTAGTATAACGAATATAATATAAGTAACGATAATTAAAGTTTGAATGAAAAACGTTTCATATATATTCATTGTTCTTGATGACATTGAAAACAATTGTATTATTTCGTCAGCAATTGAGTACATGGCGGTGATCTATAAGCATTTAGAACACGGTTATGATTAGAATAAAGTCAGAAATTATGACAAAAAAAGAATGACATATATTCATGCAGGCTAAGTTAAATGCAAAAGAACAATAATTAAAAAATAGACATAGAGCCACAATATAGCTAATGTTTTTATATTCTTTTTACGTGTTACGAAGATTAATTCAATGTCTTTCATTTAATTTACAGGCTGGCTGTTAAAACCATCATTTCGTGAGTTCTTCACTATTCATTTGATCAGTGAATTGTTTAAATATTTTTTTGAAGTCATCATAGGTCATCATAGGAGTATTTAGTTGTTATATAAATTTAGTTTGGAATATTTAGTTGTTATATAACGTTATTAGTACACCCGCACTCAGCCTCATGTGTTAAATTATATTGTGCATGATGTCAATCATTATTTATGATACTGACCCCAATTATATTCATAATTCAGATTGTAATTTGCGTTATGGAATATAGTCATCGGGAACATATAACATTTCTTATTTATGTAGGGACAGGCATCAATAATGTGACTGTAAATACACACACACACACACATAAATATATATATATATATATATATGTATATATATATATATATATATATATAAATATATATATACATATATATATATATATATATACACACTCATGTAAAATACTTTTTCTCACGTCTTAATATTTATTTAATATCTCCATTTTTGTTTTCCATAATTTCAATAGCTGGTAATTGCAAAAGCTTTTTAAAAGCAGTTTTACTTGCTGTGTTGCCTCTTTACCTGCTAAGATCATTGCAACTGATATTTCAATAATTTTTCTATAGGACTTGAAACTTAGTACACACATTTCTTTCTGGTGACGATACGTGATGCTGATAATATTAGGCTCGAATGATGGAGATGAAAGGTGGACAAAGTATCTTGGTAATTATAAATAGTAAACCCATCAAGTTTGGGATCGTTTTACTTGCTTGGTACGTTTTTAGTTTTTCTTATATTTTAGAACATTGAAAATAAGAACATTTTATAGAATTTTTTTTCTATTAAATGTTTCACAATCAATGTTGTCCAAAATGTATAGACACACATATATTAAAATTTCTATACATATAGTTTATAAAACTAAGGAGAGGAATGAGAGGCCAGCGCTTCACTTCGAAACATAACATTTCATGAATGTAACTGGCGAATAGAATCTGCATTTCAAATGATATCTAACACTTATCCAGTATAACCCCGCTTGATGTGATATGCGACATAAAAATTTACTACCACTTGAAAGTTAAAAAATGACACTTGTTATATATTAATTACGACCACTGCAGGAAGCACCCACTTGCAAAATGTTTATGCATACAAGTCAAAACAGTGTATATACTATGAGGCTGTGGCAGGAAGATGGACGGATATGATAAAATTATAGCGACACCCTAATAAAAACCGGTGGAAAACTATTTCATCTAAATATTTTTATCGAACAATGAATTGTTACCATTTAGTTGTAGCACAGGAAATATATAGCCATTGTCCTTTAATTTGTGAAGACTTGAAACGTAATATAAAAAACATCATAACGCAGTCTACATCTGTATCAATTCGTATTCCTACCTCGTTATTCAACAAATGAATAAGTGTAACTTATTAATATTTTAAGTTAAATTTATTTCAGTGGACGATCATAAATCACGGAAACATTAATATTAAAAGTGAAGAATGTTTTAAAGTTTTAAATTGAATACATGCCATAGTATCAAGAGATAACGTTATCCTTATACTAATAATTATTGTGAATAAGATGAAGAAATCTATTCATCTAGATGTTTATTAAATCAAAAGATTTTTTTTATAGAAATTGGGAAAGGAAAGATGTTTATTTGTCTTCCTATGAATTGTAATGTCGTTCATTACCGCATCTATCTAATGATTTAGCATCCAACTTCTAAATACTGTATTCCTAAGTGGTTTATATTTGATAAAAAAGTTCATAAATTTCAATTGAAATTAACTTTTTCTTTTTCATTTTTATAATCACAACTAAGTCCCTTAATTTGTTAGGTATTACAAAACTGTGTATAATTTAATATAAACATATTATAAATGAACAATTTTTTTAAGTAAATTACTGATAAATTACCCAATTACCAAATAAGTTTTTTTGGATAAATTCTATCAATTCTATATTTCAATGGTTCGGACCATTTATAAAACAAAAATATAATTCGTTACTCTTTATAAAACTCTCAAGCATTTTTGTAACTACATTCTTAAATATATGTTCAGTTACAAATAATATTAATTATGTCGACGACACTCCAAGTACCTGTACATCGATATGCTTAAAGTTGAAACCGAACATCACTTCGTAGATGTCCAACAAACGTTGGACATCTACGAAGCTCGAAAGAAAATAAATCACAATCCACTCAAACCACGCAACGATCGAATCGCTGATAAAAGATAAAATGACCAAGACCTCACCTTGCCTGGTATATAAGGAGTACTCCTTATTTAATATGTATTACAATGGCAGTGATATCATTGTATTTCTAACGTGTTTCTCGATTTGTTGATTACAAAGAATTCAATTAATTGATTCTAACGCAGACTATAAGAGTATGTCTATTCTAGTGTGTCTGCGAAAACAAGTTAGGACGGCTTTTATGATAAAACATATTAGAAATATATAGTTTATGCAATAACATGTATAATATTTAAACTTGTATTTGCATAACCCGACATTGAGATTAATTAAGTAAATATAACGGTGGCAAATGCATCACATATTTATTACATAAGTTCTAGTGCTCCTAGAGGAAATTATTTAAACGTGTTAAATATTCAAGTTAATAATGACGCAGGTATGTCTTCTTGACAATTTACGTTGAAAACAAGACTAATTATCAGCAAACCGTAACATGTTATAACGGATTTATCTACTAAAAAGTACACAAGTCTGTCGTCGTTGTTATTATATAGATATTCCGGTCAAAACTCTAAGGGAATTTATGAATAAATGAAATTTAGTCAACGAGTACACATTAAATCAAAGTATGATAATACCGATAGTAAAGCTTATTGATTCTAAAACAGTTATTGAATCCATCAGAAATGGCTTAAGTGGCATAATTTTTTTTTGCTTTTCGTAACATATAATAACTGAGAAGGAAAAAATGGTAAGAAATATTTTTTATCGCAATACATAAGGAACCTGTTGACTCGGATGTTAATTTAAGATAAAAATGGAATGGAAATAACTAAATTTATACATTTATTGATTTTAATAATAAAAACATAGTATTCGAACAGCACTGTCAGGTTCAGTATACGTGGCATACATATCTCTGGGAGGCAAAAAAAATTACAAAATAGTATTTTTTATATTTTTATGATATCATTTACAAAATTGACGAATAAAAACTAATTAAACTTCACAGTCTGAATAGAGGTATCTAAATATATGTTATGTAATATTGCTCATCAATAACCTACGCTACAAGAAGAATAGAACTGCATACGTCGTTTTTGATAAGAATTAATATTATTTTTAAATATCACACTTTTTTGAACTTAAAAATAAAATTGGAGGTCTGTGAAAATAATTTAATGAACATGTTGTAGAATATTACATTTTTAAGTCACTAAAAATTAAAGATAGTATTATGATATATAAGTTTGGAATAGCAGCTTCATAGAAAAAGAGGAATATTATGAGGTTAAATAACATGGAAGAAAAATCATATGGCGTCAAATTATATCATGTTGATAAACTGTATTCAATTTAATTTATATTCTTAAAAATAAAGTTTTATTTAATCCCTTCATTTTCTTAAGTTAAAAAATAAATTACATAAAGAGTTAAAAACTTGTTTGAACTTTTTCGAGTAATCCTGATTACTACTTAATAAATATACTACTATCACTAGCCATAGAATACAGCTGTAAAACTAAAAAGCAATAAGATTTTGTGGATAGATTAACCGTTACGATTAACAGTTTCAAACGAGAAATTCCATTTAAAAAAATGTTACAATTACATGGCATACATTCCGATTAGATTAGGTGATATATACTAATAATGCCATACCCATTAGTATTAGTTACTTAAATTATTTGGGAGTAAATCGAATTTTAAAATATAATCATTAAAGTCCATAAATATTATATGGAGATAATGCTTACCACCTATTGAGAACTGACAAATTTTTGATTTGAATGAATATGTAGCAGAATATTTACAAAAGAACAACGCAAAATACAATTTTTGTAATGAAATTGTAGTTTTAATTAATATTTCTCAATTTTAAACCCAGTTTACGAAAGAGTAAGCTTCAAAATGATCTGTAATATACATACCTCTACATCTGCTCTTTCAATCATGGATTTGTGAAATCTGAAATAAATTGTGGGTGTTGGCATTTGGGAGCTGGGGACCTGAATTTAAGCATGTTCTGAAACTAGGTTGACCGTTTTTATTTTCTATCAATTTCATTTCATAATTCGCCTCTCCTTGTTATAAATTTAAAATAAGTTGCAAAAAAATCGAAAAAGTATTCTGCAAATATCACAATGATTTCGCATATATTATGTTTTTATGACAGTCTGTGTGAAAATTTGTCAGACTTTATTTTCTAATAGTTGTTTAGAATTTTTTTACCTCTTGGCGGAAAATCAAAGACGACGAAAAACATTAATAAACGTTTACCAGTGAGTTTACTATCCTTAAATACAATTATGATTTACTTACTAATCAGTGACAAACAATACGATCCCATACACATTTAGGCACTTATAAACATTTAAGGGTAGACACATAATATTTCTAATAAGCTATTGGCAAATATGAATTTTTGACAACATATATATATAGCATACTAAAACTTTTACAGGCATAAAAATAGTCGATATTACAAAAATTATGAAATATAATATAATCGCTATAGTTTTCCTGTAATTAGGAGATTACTAATCGTGTATTTTTAGGAATATATTTTTCAATACGCAATTCAAAATTGTAAACATTTTTTCGCTTTCTTCATAACAAGCCCTTTGAAATGACACCACATTTTGTAAAAAATTTAAAAAAAATTAGGAACTTTATTTATCTCCTCATTAATTCTCATAAGAATACTTTTAAAAAGTTGTGTAAAATATGTGATGGCGAAAAATTTGTGGGTTAACCTTATATTACTATGCAAAATTTGATGTGTTGAAGATAACTATACACCATCTGATACTGAAGAAGATTAATTAAATGCACACAGATTTTTTTACAACTGTGAGAAGAGTATTTCTATGGAGTTCCCATGTTTAATCTGAAATGTTAGCATCTTTGCGGATTATGATATTATTATCATTGGCTATCACTATTGGATGGATATCATCTAGAACCTCGACGAGGTACATTACATGTACTTCAAATAAACAAAAACCATACAAAAGATTGATCTATACAGAAGATTGAAGTGAATTTTACCTTTTGAAAATTTTTTAATGATGAAATTTTTCAAGAATTGTAAAAGATTATAAAAATGTATAGAAAAGAGGTAACTATAAAACTGTAATACAAAAAGATACAGATATTTTGTAGACAAAAATGAAAAGGGGGTTTTTATTTGAATTTAAATGTCGTGACATCGTTAATATATACATTTTCGTTATAATTTTTAAAACTATGTTTCAAATTAAGAGTTGTGATACAACAAAGCAAAAAGTAATAATTAAATGTTTATCAAAGTAGGCAGCCATAGTGCAAAATAGCGACGATAATTTAAATTGTTCCAACAATATGTTGCCCAACGCAGTGCAATATTTTGCAACACTTAATACAAAATCGAGTGAATTAACCCAGCAAAAGGATCGAAAACGGTCACAATTATCAAGAGCCAGTGTATCAGCGTGTACTATTGCACTACAGCATGTAGAGGCCATGCTGTTCGGAAGAGTTTTTTTTAAGAAAATTTCCATTAAAGAAAGGGAGCATAGACTAGAACGGTTAGCGTTTGAAAGAGAAGAGAAGAAAATAAATCTCATTTCACTAGATGACAGGCAATACTTTAAAATTACTTTAAAAGTAAAAGTGGATATTTTTTTCTAATACTTGGACTTGGAGTGATTTGTATCTGGAAAATAAAGTCACTCTTGATCAACATCAGTATAAAGAAGTATTATAGAAAACATTCTACCTTGTACCGAAGAAACTCTCTATTTTATGGACGTTTCTATACGATACCAAAATATATAGATCAGTTCGTCAAAACTTTACAAAGACTCCACGTCGAAGCCAGATTGGCCCAAAAATTAAAAAGAAATCAAATCTAAACCCGTTAGAAAAAATCGCATCTTACCACACTGGCATCTGCAAAACCAGCTTTATGACATTATTCGACTAGTTTTCATGTGTATCTAATTATCTGTCGCATAACGAAATAGTACACGAGAGTCAATGTATTCAATTTTCGTTAAACAAATATGCTTACGCAACTATTTTCCTATTTTGCTGCTTATATTAAACTGCGTGGTCGAAGCATTTACTTTTTATTGTGCATCTTTTTTTAAATTATCTAGATCTAAAATACCTTATGCTTCAATACTGGTGCATGCGGATTTATGCATTTGATAAAATGCTCCATGTGTTATACACGGTCTTATATTTTATGCTAGAATTAAAGATAATTTTTTTGTACATATTCAAATCCAAACCTTAATTTGTAAACTGTCAGATTCGTTTAAATGCCTTTAATTTCAACCAAATTATTATTTTCGTTTAATAAAGTAAAACATATTTCGTTTTAAACAACTGGACTAAAAAGAAAATTAGTTAAATAACCGAGTATAAAATGCGGCAAACTTATATTATGAAGTTCTTAATTCACAAACTTTAAACGAAATTTTAAAAAGTCAATTTTAATTTCAATCTATGATATCGGCAGCCAGGAATTAAAGGTCACAAGCTCAAAGAAAAATGTATAAAGTTTCAAATATGGACGAAATTAAATGTCGTCGGTCCACTTATTTTTTAGTTAAGTAAGTCTTACTATCGTTCACATTGGTTTAATACTAAATATGTGACCCGATTCCTGATGTGTTATAGGTTATTTTATATTTATAATGTATGTTGTGTTAAAAGCGTCCATGTATAAAAATGCTCTCTGTTTTTAAAATGACTTAAAACATATGTAAAATGAAATAGTAATTTTTTTTTCAGATGAAGAGAATATCAATATCAGCATTTTAGAAAATTAGCATATCTGAAATATTATGTTGGTATATAATTTTTATGCCTTTAATATCAATATAATGGATATTAAAGGCATAAAAATAACGATTACTTTATCCTTTATATTTACAAAAAATAATGATTACTTTATCCATTTATTCCTTGTAAATTATAAACCCAACTTACGAATTCGCTCAAGCATTCAAAATTGAAAAAAAGAATAAAGAAAATGGAGATAAAACAGCAATTTGAATTAACAGGCCGCGACTGACAACCGATAGTGAACCTCCAGCAAATCTGTGTCACATTTTTGAAGCGGTCAATAAATCAGAAAGAAATTACATTACAGACACTTTCCAATATCATATCGACCAATGTCAGCTCACAAAAATAGGTTACTATTGCTTGGTATTGTGCGCGTTTTATGCGCTCAAATTAGTATGATTTTGACATTCGATTCGTCCTCTTATGTAACACCCAGGAGGACAAGGCACGAAGAAAAATCCAAAATCAGTTGATAAGCAACAAAATGATTGATAAGTAAAAAACAAATATCATAAACAATATATTATAATTGAAAAGAAATATATTCTGCAAATAATTGGCAAACCATTTCACTGGAGATGAAAACTTAAAATCAGGAAAATATTACTGTGGATTCTGACAAATGTTTTATATAACAAAATTAATTCTGTTGCTCTATTTTTATTATCTATTAATTATCTGTTGCTCTTAATCCAACACATTAAATTAAATTCCATTCACATGATGAAATTACATTAACATATCGGGTAGTGCTTTCTATGCAATACGTTTGTTTTGAAATATTTTATATAAAACCGTAGAGAATGTTGATGTCTCCATAGAGAAATCTCTAAATATGAACTTTGGCATGTTTCTGACGTTTTATAAATATAACCAATATCGCATTTCATGAGTAACTGTAAAACTAGTTGAGTCATTTTATAATAGAAAGTAGTGCATTTGTTGTTGTTTCATATATTATATGAGTTGAGTGTGCAACAGGTAAAAAATTATATTGAATACTGAAACACCTTGAAGATCTAAGTATTTCCTTTAATAATATATCTCAAACAACAATTCGAGAAATAAATTTCTGCTTAGCTATGGTCAAGACTTCTCTAGAGGGTCCTATGAGGTCGAAAATAAATTTTTGCTTCGTATTTTTTTACCTTTTTAAAATTAATACTCAATGTAAGTTGGGTTTTTATATTGCTGCAGGTAAATTTGTGAATTTGCGTAGAAGTAATTTTGTACTAGGAAATGTTTGTTTTATCGTCTCCATACTAAATGCGAATTTCCCCACACAGAGTTTAATTTTATCAACATGTAGCACTTGCAACTTTTTTCACCAAAAATGACGGGTCCATTGAATATAATTATACCATTATTGTCTGTTAATATTGAAAGTTTTATATTATTTTTCAAAAAAAGAATTAACTTTTTTTAAATCTATGAATATAGGCTTTCTAACAATACCGTATGTTTTTATGTATTGATTATACCTATTTTTCAAATATTATTATAAGAGTGATACAGTTTCAAATTCTAGCATAATTCTAATTGATTTGTCTCATTTTCGATATATTCAATTACTTATTGTATAGAAAGGATTTCTTTTTTTTAATATATTCTTATATTAATATTATTACTTTCAATTAAACATTGAATGTAAATGAAAGTTAATTTGACTTTCATTTATTAATATAATATTTTGCGGCTAATTTTATCTAATATCGTAGTACCGTAACAAAATAAATGCAATACTTAATTTCCATTTTTATTTCAAAACACATATTTCGAAAATAATATTCGTTAAATTAATAACACATAAATAATCAAAAATAGACAACGTACTTATAAATAAACAGCTAACGTTTAATTTTCGTTTAATTTGATGTCAAGACTGCCTCCATATTTTATCAATGTCAATGGTTATAATAGATATGTAATATTTTAATTAAGTTATGTAGCCAAAAAGTAATAACAATTAAAATATTAAACAATTATTAAGGTCATTTATAACATAGCTAAGTCAGAGAACGGAAAACGTTCAGTACAAGCGAAAAATTGGAATTAATAACTGGAGGCATCACTGATTCTTATGCAAAATCCATTGCAAGCAGCGCCAAAACAGCTAGTGAGTTATTCGAAAAATCAGCCCCTTACATTCCAACTTTACTGAACTTAGCAAAAACTACTTCTTTTACTGGGTACGTGGGTTCTGGTACGGATTCTTTGCCGACTTTAAATAAATCGATGATTATGACAGAATTGCAGCGATATTGCTGTAATTGAATGGAATATATACTACGTGGTTTTCGTATTAGCAGACATAATTTAATTACGAAGTTTTGTCAAACAGTTTTGTCATATATATATATATATATATATATATATATATATATATATATATATATATATACACATATATATGTGTATATATATATGTATATATATATATGTATATACATATATATATATATATATATATATATATATATATATATATGTGTGTGTGTGTGTGTGTGTAATTTTCTCGTGACAATACCAAAATCAGTGGACATAGCGTGATTACTGTGGTGTTACCATTATCATATATTATTACGAATAGAAACAATAATTTCAATAAATGTTCAATAACTGAATTGATCCATAAAACGTATAGTCCAATTTTAAATTAATTATAGTGAGTTAAATAAAAATTAATAATGCAATTAATCAATAAAACATAGAGGCAAATAAATGTGGGACAAAACAATTGAAGTTAATTAATAAAGTTGAATTATTTTAGGTCTAAGCATAACAATACACTAAATATAATTTTGTTACAAGTAGAAGTTACCTGTCTCTGTCAATCCCAATAAGTTTATTTTTAAATTATAAAGTTGAGAACTCAAAGAAATCTACAAATGAAGGAAGATTATTCAAGGTACGGCTTATTCTATTTACGGGAGCAAAAAAATTCTAAATTCGTACGACACTTTGATACAAAGAAGAGTCGATATAAATGCGGTCTACTGTCATTGCATGAAATGTTAAACTGAAAGTCCTGAAGAAATGGATTACTGCCAATTGTATTGTGGGTAAGCTTATGGAGAAATATGCAGTCAGTACGTTTTCGCCTTTGAACTAAAGTGTTTAATTTAAAATATGAAAGACGCTCTTAGTGAGTAATTTTTTGCTCAACCCAGCTTTGAAGGTGACGTGGTACAAAAATATCTTTTGAACCCTTTCGATGCGATCAGAGCATTTCTTAAAAATTGGGTTCCATACCATAAATCCATATTCGAGCTCACTGCGTACAAGTGAATTGTACAAAGACATTAATGTTTGAACATTTTTAAAATCTGAACGTTTTTAAAAATGAAACATTTTTAAGAATTGAAATTTGAATGCACAAAATTAAACCTAACATCTTTGCAGCTTTACTAATAACATGGTCCACGTGTTTTTCTAATTTTAACTTATCGTCTACAATTATTCTTAGATTCTTAATGGTACTATGTTGTACAAGTTTTACATTGTCGATGGCGTACTGATTATTAAAGTTTGAGAGCGAATAGAAAATTTTAAATAGGAACATTTATTATGATTTAGGTGCATTTTGTTCCTCGAGCACCATACTCTTTTTGGAGTTGTGGAATATCTAAATCGTATTCCATTATTTTGTAAATTTTGAAATCATCTGCGAACGTAAGATTCTTGACATGTAACAATTCTTTGCTTAAGTCATTTATAATAATACTGAATAATATTGGCCCGTGGTGGGAGCCCTATGGTACGCCAGATTCTGATTCAGGTTTACTAATTGATCACCCTTTAATTACAACACGATACTTCCTGTTTGCCAAATATGATTGGATTCATCTCAGCAAGTCACCGTATATACCGTAACATTGCAATTTATATATTAAAATAGTTTACCAAAGGTAAAATAGTTTACTAAAATCAGTATAGATTGCGTCGACTTGCTTGCGTTTATCCAAAAGCATTTACAATATTCCTTATGTATTCAACAATATTTGTTGACTTAGATTTTTTGGTAAGAAATTATGCTGGGCTTGGCGATTATGAGGTTTAATACGATAATAAATAGGTTTATAAATAAGACACTCGAAAACTTTACCAACATTTTTTTTCCAGTATTTTGGAGTTACCTGTGCGTAATTATAGACTGAATATGGAATTCAGCGGACTTTCAAGTGTATGGGCATAATTCTTTATAAAGATGCCAGGTATTTAATCAAGACCTGGTCCTTTCTGTAAATTTAGAAGTGCTTTAGTATCTCTTTCCGCTAATTTTAACTATCATGTTGGCTGAACAAATTTCGGCCATTTTACATTTATTGATGTCATCGTCTGCACTCTTACTATAAACAAAACCGAAAAATCAGCAAAAGACCCGTACGTCCAAATTTAGAAGTGCTGTACCTGTACATCCAAATTTAGAAATGCTTTAGTATCTCTTTCCGCTAATTTTAACTATCATGTCGGCTGAACAAATTTCGGCCATTTTACATTTATTGATGTCATCGTCTGCACTCTTACTATAAACAAAACCGAAAAATCAGCAAAAGACCCGTCGAAGCAATTTGCTCCATGTAGACTCATCTTGGATGGAATATGGCTAGAATTTTTACGTTTGGATTTTGCATATGACCAGAAGAATTTTGAGTTATTTCTAATTTTACTCTCAACATTATTTAAGTAGTTTTTATAGGAATTTGTTATACATTGTTTAGATCGAGAACTTACTATGTTTCAGTTAGAATTACCGTATTGTTTACGAAATTTATCCTTTTCTGCTATAAGTTTTCTTAGACTCAATGAATACCAGGACGGATATTTTTCAATTTTGTTTTTTTTAGGAACGTAATCATATATACATTTAAAGAGTACTCCATAAAATTTATTTATTGGTTTATCAATATTTTGATTATTACTCAGTTCTAAAATTTCATTTCAATCCACTTTGTTTAAAATTTCATTAATTTTAATATTGTCCGCTTTTTGGAAGCTAAACGTTGATCTAATGCAGTTCGCCAATAAATTGTTCACTTCATAACGGATTGAAATATCTAAACCCGGACGATACTCATCTATTTTACTAAGGGATCGTTCGGAACGACAAACAGATATTGAGGTGAAATTATTCAAAACCAGATCATGAATTCCATTGTTTGCATTATCAATATATTCATATTGTGTAAAATTATTTAAATTAACGTGATCTAGTAATAACTTAGTGAAATATGAACACTTTTTACGTTTTCTAATTATTTTTGTGTAATCTATTTCAGGGACGTTAAAATCCCCAACTACTAAAATATCTGAATTTTGATTGGTAATGCAAGCGTTATCTAAATTTGAAAAAAAAAATCTCAAGCAACTTCGGGGATAAACCGCACAAACTGTAATAACTTTCGATCCTATGTTAGTGAGTTAATGAGTTTGATCGAGACCCAGATATCTTCTATATCACCCCCCCTCCCCTCCCCACTTTTCCGAATAGCTTCATATTTCTTTAGGTTCCACCACCATAATATTTCTTAATTTGTGGGGCACTAGCCCTATCACGGCGAAACACCTGATACCTTTCGTCGAAAAGCTCGGAGTCAAAAATATAGTGATTCAACCATGTTTCAGTTTGAATTATTACATCATAATAATTATTATTTAAAACTTCCAAAGAAAAATCTGTGGTCTTGGTCCTCAAATTTCCAACATTCTAATAATACAGGTTTAGCAGGGCCATCATTTAAACTAATGAAATATTGAAATGACTAAAAAAATAACATCTTCAAGCAGGAAATTTTCTAAATAAAATAAATGTGTATTATGTTACATGAAAGAATACTTTGCCGAGAACAGTTGAACTTTTGCTGTTTACGCAAAAACATACGAAGGTGCTGTTATAACTTGCTTTTTGGAAAAGTGAGAGCAGTTGTAACGGAACTTTCTAGCAATAATGTATTATAAATAACTTCACCTTAAGCGTCAATAGTTATTTTAGTTACAAACAAGGACTCAAGAGACAAATTATGTGTAGATTACTGAGCATTACAAAAACAAGTTTTAAAGACAGGTATCCATTACCTTCAATTGATGACCAGTTAGATGAGTTAAGAAAAGTTCATTACTTTAGCATACCCAATACAGTGTTAGGTCTTCGTGGAATTCCTATCGAACGTTAGATATCTGTGAAAAAAATCAAGAAAGAATATTAAAATTTTATGTGCCTTCCCATAATGTTTTAATTACTTGATGGTTTCCATTTTGTTATATTTAATACATGCATGCACAATTCGAGTTAGAGAGAGACAAAGGATAGATACTTTTGTAATCTGATACTGGAAGCGAATTCTAAGAACATAGTGGATAGGCAAATATTCGAATATTGATAAATAGGCAAATATAATATAATAATTTATAATAGAATAGAAGATTGAATAGAGTAGAAATAGAATATTGATAGTAGGCAAATAATCGAATAATAATTTAATATCGCAGATTGTCTGTCCGCTCTATATATATATATATCTATATATATATATATATATATATATATATATATATATATATAAATATATATATATATATAATTTATGCTGACTTACAACGGTTAATTAATGCGAATAAGAATCGAGAATCTTGAAAAGCTGGTCATTATTGGCAATCCTGAAAGTAAGAAAATATGAGGCCGATTATTATGGCCTGACCAAGTGAAAGAAGTTATCTCCTCCAGCGAATTCTACTAGGCGGTGAGGACAACTATGGATTAATGGACACAGATGGTCCGACCAAATAAGCCGCGATCCTCAGTAATGAGGGATGGACAAGGACACTTAATATTATTATATAATGTAATTTAAAAACATGGGAATGGGGAATACATTTGTTCCCAATTAATATCACAACGTTTCATATGAAAAAGCGAAAGAAATAAAACGCAGTGTTTTCCATAGTTTTGTTAAACGACAAAACTCTATATGACCTTTTACTCGCATTTTTAAACTTTGACATAAATCAGAATAAATATTGAATAA
Organism: Druceiella hillmani; assembly: GCA_039881145.1. Lineage (NCBI taxonomy): Eukaryota > Metazoa > Arthropoda > Insecta > Lepidoptera > Hepialidae > Druceiella > Druceiella hillmani. The sequence continues at coordinate 763,467 of JAYKKI010000050.1, read as the reverse complement.
TTACATCTATTTTGGTAATATTATTTTTTGCAGTTATTCTGCTTTTCAAGTGATTTATCTAGAGAAAAATACATAGTAATACATGTACTCGTGTGAGTTATATGTACTCGTGTGAGATAATACATCGATTCCAACAAAACATACTGCATTTTATATCTTCGTACTAATTTTTAGTTCAGTTACATCAGATATTATCAATTTAATATCAAGTAAAACATTAGTGTAGTTACGTATAGTGGACGGAGACCAAAATCATTTAAGTATTTTGTTCTCATATTCTCGTATCGAAATTTTATGAACCAAATAAGCACAGATTTTACTTTTTATTTTTCTGCTTAAAACAAATTTTAATAACAAGAATTAGTATTGAGTGACAGCAGACAATTTATGTACAATTGAGTTCAAAAGAGGGAAAACTTCTCACGGCAAATCATGCGATTTTAGAGTTCCGTAGTAAAACATAACCCTTTAACTTCAATGCATCTCGTCAAATATAGGGCACAGACTTTTAAACATGTCATTTTTCAATCCTTTGTGATGAAATTTCGTAAAATAATATTTTATTCAAACGTAAGGGGTAAATCGACCAAGTGCGCGTGGGATACGCGTTAACTTAGAATATGGTTGAGGTTGTATGTATTATAATCGTGCATCTTTGGGACGGTGACTACAAAATAACTGTACTCTCTTAGTACTAAAAACGAAGCATTCATATCAATGGATGTATTGGTATTTGATGATATCATTTATGTAATCATGACACATCCATTGATTTGAATGTCAATGTTAAAAGTCTGTCTTTATTGTAATCAAACCCGTAACAAACTTGAGCGCGTGGAATAAAATATTCCATTCAATGAGTTGGAAACTTCGCAGCCAGCGAAACGCGGCTCTTCTCGGGCTTTTATTAATACGTAAACGAATGATAGCTATATTTCACGTCTTGTATATTAGAATTGAGAATAATGATATTTTCATCAAGCAACTATACAATAATTCAAGCCACTGCATGAAAACTTCATTGCTTGTTGTTTAATATATCTTTGGTTGTATAATGCCTTCGATAGATAGTTAATAATCATTTTTTCAATAGAGTAGTTTCTATATGTCGAATTAAGTTAAATTAATCTTATAGAAACATTCAAAACTTCGATTAAAAATTTATTTGATGTTTTCAAATTCTACATACTATGAGGCGAATATATAATATATTAAAGCAACACATATATTTTTTTTCCTAAATATTGCAACGCACCGATTATTACATTAGATAATCAATTTCAACATTAATCATAACTTTACTGCTAATAAAAATGAACAATGAGGTTTAAAATTCATACTACATTTAGTAATGCAGTTCATAAAACCTAGTGAATTTTAAAGCAAAATATATATTTTACGTATTTTCGCTTCTTCGTTGCATGTTCACAACTGAAGTTCGTCTTCAAGAATCTTGTTCTCGTCTTCAAAAGTTGTTAGAGGTACGGACTAGCTGCTTCTATGCTACATTTGTCTTCATCGTGTTTCAGGACGGCAGTCATAAGAGAATTTTTTTAAAAAACCGTCTCCAAAAAAGGTAGGTAATATATATATATATATATATATATATATATATATATATATATATATATATATATATATATATATATATATTATATATATATATATATATGTATATATATATATATATATATATACACATGTAACGATAAAATGGTGTACCACAAAATTAAATAAGATAATGACGTAATATGACGACGTCACCTTTTGACAAATTTACTTCCACTCATCGTAAACAAATCACACACCGGTGTTAATGATTAACACGACATAGAGTTCGAGAATTCAGCTAAGAACAAGGCGTCATATCTTTCAAATGTTCCGCCGAGACGGCATTACTGTATGCTCATATTAGTTTCTAAGCTTAACAGTTCACTCAGTTTAATGGTTTTTGTAAATATGTGTAACAAGTGCACGTAAGTGCAAACACTTACATAAAATGTTTAGATTTTTTTTTTGTATATAATTGCTAGAAGTTTTTACGAATTTTGCTCTAGGGGAAAACCAGTGAAATTAAAATCCATCTTTTTCTTTTTCTGCATCTTCTTTCGTGTGGATGTAGTGTTTTTTGAAATAAAAGTTTTACTTCTTTCTTGAAAATAAAAATAAAATCGAGAAAAACAAATAAGTTAATAGAATAAAACGTATGCTAACAATCTCATAATCGGCACGCTTTAATATTTTTTTTCGCAATGGTGATGAACATAACCGCAAATGGAGTCCTGCTAAGACTGTATAAAAATACATTCAATCGATCTTCATCATCATCGGCATTTCAAGATTTCGTCAACATTCGTATATTCCGTAACACGATCTAATATTCTTGGTATAGTACAAAATTATGCAATAAAAGAAAACTATTTAGGAACAGATATGAAGTTTGCTTCCTATTACAAACCAGTTTGAAAAGCATAATACGTGAAACTGGCATTTAGCCAATGGCCATTTTTTGATTAACAATTCTAACTTACCTATAATAAACGATATGTTGACAAATTATCGACTAAAGTATCGTTGTTGATAAATAGTCATTAATGAATTCGGAATGCAGTTTGCATTTGTTAACATTTTTTTCACATTTTGTCATGCATATAATTCGAATGAGCTAAACAATCTTTAAGTATAATAACAATATATTAATTAATAGAAAGAAACACTATCGTATAATTTATCGCCATTCACACATTTATTACATTTTGTAATGGATAGAGCGTGAATGTTTACCGATAAATAGATTTTCACAATTATGTTATTTCTTTTGTTCCCGAATTGTTAAAAATAGAAAATTGTCGAAGGCATTTATTTTTAGAAACCATTTGAATTTAACCGAATTTCACTGGATTTCAACAACTTTATACACGTAAAAACTCATTATTCCTTCTCATACTTTTTTCATTCAACAGAATGTTTTTCGACAATTTTGAAGTCTCATATTTACCATAATCAATCGTTGTACCTGTTCATAATTAAATTCAGATTAAATAGATCGTATTAACATCTTTTATAATGCATTTTTCTTTTTATATTAATGCATATTTGTACATGTAATTCTTCTTCTCCTTAACCCTTTTCTACCATTTCATTGTGGATTTCCTTTTGGTCTATGCTACTTCTCTATACTCTGCAACCTGTATCCATTTTAAACCTGCTACTCTTTTCATATCATTATGATAACGCGTTTTTGAACTTCTTGTAGGGCGTTTTTCTCGCCATAACTTCCCCTCAACAACGGGCAAGGAGTCATGTTTAAGGCTTTCAGTTTATTTTTATTGCTCTTTGGATCACTCTAATTTGGTGGAGAATTCTTTACAGAGGACCAAGTTAATGTTCTGTAAGATCTGGCAGAATACATGGGTCAAAAATGCAAGTTTCCTGTTCAGTTGTAATATTTATTTTCTTAGCACATTAAAGTCTGGAGTAAGAAGCCCATGCGAGACGAGTAAGTCTGTCAATTTTGTTGACCTAATTGTCTTTACTCTATCCAAGATACATATATTTCATCACCTTATGATAGTGTATAACTTTGATGTCATAACGTTAGTTTATCACAAGGACATGGCCATTTTCTACCTAGTTATAAGTAGTAATGAAAAAACTAAAAATTAAATTAATCAGTTATCGTGAAAAGTGCTTTTTTAAAGCTTAGGATATCTTGGGAGTAATTATTTACGTGGAACAAAAAAGGAATTATTTTTCTCTTTTATGTTGCTTGAATTTTATGTTGACGTTCCATTCAATGCATATAAATATACTAATATTGTGTATTTTTATACTGAAATTATGTAACTTTTTATCGCTAAAACAATTATTATAATACAAAATTATAAAACACGCAAATATCACAACACGCTGTGGCAGAATTATTTTGAAGTTGTAACATTGAAAAATGACATAGGCATCCGTTCGCATTTGAATCCTTTCAGAGTTTTTATTGGTAATTTGCTTGCATATGTTGGAAATGTTTATGAACAATTCATATTCTATACGGACTGATTTCATCCACGCTACTATTCTTTCCATATATTTCTGATACTGTTTACATAATCGTGCATGATGTGCAATACAGACATGCGACAAGTACGAAGGCATATTGTCTTCTCGCTATCAATTCGTTTATAAGCAAATCTCGAACGATGGCTATAATTCAGGATCGTAAAATAGAAAAATAATGTCCAGAGATACTCTATTTACATGATTAGTTTATAATTTTCACAATTTTCTTGCTTTCTTAATTTATTGTTATTTTAAACAAGAATTAGGTACTTAACGTTAAATGCTAATTCATTGCGTTTTTTATTACGAAATGTATTTTCATGGTTAGTATTTTTATTAATTCTTAAGTTAAGAAGATGTAATATTTTGAATATAAATGTTTATAATAAATATATCATTGAACAAAGTATAACAGAAGAATTCATTACAATAGAATGACTTATATTGAAAGCTTGTAAACTGAGAGATGAGAGTGCCATTCGAGTTTCTTCGTTACTTAGTGTAATGTAATAATTTATGTACAGTTTTCTAATATTTTTATTAGCCTGTGATATTATATAACTGTTAACGTTTAAAGATTTGTTAATATATATTCTTTAAAGAAATCGATATTTATACTATGTAGTATTGTATATAAATAGATATGTATTTTGTTAATTTTAATGAAACCCCCAGCTTCTGGAACATGTTACGAATTTATTATTGATTTACATATACCCAAAATTACATAACAGTACCAAAATTTTGATGGGCGTTAAAATTAGCAAACTAAGCGGAAGCCCATATGAAAATTTGCAATTTCATTCATATTCAAACCTACTTACTGGTAAGCATCGCTCGGATCCCATGTACTAGACTATAGATCAGTAGGATTAACGGTGAGCAAGATCCTTAAGTTCGGGAACGGCAAGTTGTTTAATTTTTTCCTTCTATGTCTAGACTAAGGTTTTTCCGTTCGAGATTCTGAAAAACTACTTATACCATAATAAACGGTTTTGGCGAAAGAATATCATCGTACCTTATACCTTTCTCGATTTTTTCAACTTTCAACATATTGTCAAGTGTATATTCATATATTAATAAGCCTATAAATATTTAGTAGTAGAAATAAATTGGTCATCATTATATTAACAAACCAAACTAGAAAGTACCTTGTACAACTTTTAAAAAAAAATCATATTGTAAAATAGTGACCCATTTCTGCAGAAATTCCAATGTTATTCATTGATTTGGAAAAAGTTTTTGAAATATCGCAGGTAAAAGTAGCTGAAATTACCGGAGAAGGCGAAAAATTCGATGAAAATGATGATCTGATTTAAATTTGGAAGTGTATAAAAGAAATTAAATAACGATAAAAAAACAGTGTTTGACATGGTTACGAGAAATATGGAAAATATTTCTAATGAAGTTATAGATAGTTTTGTAAGCGGAACTGTAAAACTTTTTTAGTAAACCTTCAAAAATTCTAGGCCTAACTACACTCAAATAAAAAAGTAGCCGACCCAGCGGAATTTTAGCGTTCTACAATAAACTGTTATAACTACCAGTAAAAAAAAGCAAACGGCATTGCTCTCGAATAAACTGCATATGTATTAAAAATATAATAATAAGTATAATTATAAACTTAATGTTATTAATACACGTGTAAAGAAATTAATGTACTATAAAATATATATGTAAAATAAGTGCATTGACACTATTATTTTTTTCTTCATTAGCAATGAGGAGGATGGTAGGTTTACTATCGAGAGCAGTTTAGTCTTAGGCGACAATTTAGAATTGCACTCTGTTCGAAAAAAACAATTTTTGAGAGAATATCTACAATTGAAAATGAACAAGTTTCTAGGATCACTCAGCGTGCCAAACCTACGGACAAAACGATTTACTCTCAGAGAGCTCACGCAAATTATGCAGCAGCTCAACAAAAAGGATAAGATTTGGAACAATAACACAAACTGATTATAACGTACTACCTATTCGCTTAATTCCTCTACGCTCTAAGTCCAATAAAGGTAGATTATTTGAAATACCACATTATTTCTCTAAACAGAAAATGAGTCCTTATCCAGAAACTAAACTTGTAACCATCCAAAATTAAACATTAATTGATATATGTGATTTATAAATAGAAGCACAATACAGCGCACTCTCAGACGAAGGAACGATATTTTCATGGGGTCCATCAGCGTGGCGCTATTGAAAACGATAAGCCCGAATGGAGTGCATATATAAATATCAACTTTAGTACTATTATAAAAGCCAAGGAATCTGCTATAACTAGTGTAATCGATCCAGAAGCACTTACACCCTAGCCTTCGTCAAAAATAAGCCGTTTTAAGCGATAGAAGAAAACTAACAGGAATAATACTCAATATCCCACATTGAGTATTCAACAAGCTATAGAACCTCAAAAGAAGAAAAAAAGAACTACTTACAAAAAGAAATGAGCCAAGTCTATAGTAATGTCATTACCTCTAGAACTTCCATTTTAGTTAACTAACTGAACGACCAATATCTGGGTACGATTTTATTTGTTTCGTTAATAATTACAAGAAAAACGCTTACACTCGCTTTCAAGAGAATGCTTAAATCTTGTAGATATGATCGTTTAAAAGTTACAGGAGTTTATTGCTTAATAATTTGAAATTTTTATTTAAAACATATATCCACGATCAAATGAAACTACATGATGTAGTATTATTTCTACTTTCTTTAAGTTCTTTATCACGACCGACAACTTAAAGAAAATAGAAATAATACTACATCACGTAGTTTCATTTAATTGTGAATAATGCATTTCTACAAAATTAACGCCAAATATATTCAATATTTAAAACGTATATGTCTGATTTAAAACATATATATTATAATGTAGTCAAAATGCCCTAAATATTTTTTACATGAAACTTTTCATGGTGCGCTTCAACATAAATAAAATACATGGGAGTAATCCGGCGTGTACAACACGACCGAGTACACTTACATACCATCAGTGGTTGAACGTTTCTAAACCTCTTCCGTTGTTCCCAACTCTTTCTTATTTGGATTATTTTTTTTTCGAATTGTCAGTTCAAAACATAATTATTTCATTACTTATTTCCCGCAATTTAAATTTATTGCCTTGTAAAGGGTACATGTGTTATATAGAGCGCTCAAAACTTAATAAATTTTACATCTATCATACCTTTTCTGATATACATTGTTTTTTCACTTGGAAGTTTTTTTTTAATAATCACGCATAATCAATTTGTTTTAAATTGCTTCGTAAACATCAATAATATGCTAATTCGTTTTTCGAGGAAAAATTTCTAGGTTATTTATCATACAAAGTTTAAGTAAACGGATCGCGTTTATATAGTTAACGAACAATGCTGTACTTTAAGGTACCTTTCTTTTTGCGTATTACCAATGTGTAAATATTTGTTTTGAAATTCAATATTTGTCAACCTATACTGAGTTAAAACTTATAAGCAAGAATTGATTAAAATCATACGACGGACACAAGACAAGATTTTTTTAACCTTTATTTAAAAACGTGAAATAATCGGTAGAAAGAGAAGGTAAGTAAATAAAAAAAATACGAAAGGTGAAAATTTGGTTTATACAAAGAAATATCTGTGTGTGGAGTACATTTCGTCCTGAAAGATATATCAGATAGAATTCAAGAGTCAATAAATGACGGGTGCCTTTCATTAACTCAAGATGAGCACGCGTATAAAAGAAAGACGGAAACCTAAAATGCAATATTGACAGTAAGATTTCGGTTAGAGAGTATGCCAGTCTATATATGTATTCATTTATGTGCTTTAATGTATCTATTTGATTCATATGGCGAATTTATTGCTACGAGAGCAATCCCTTAAAGCCAACCATAACATCAGTCCAGCCCCGCTCGACGAGCGGCCGGGAAACCTGGGTACCCTGGGTGCGCCGCGCCATCAAAGGCCGTATGTCTTGTAACCAACCTAACACAGCACGACGGCGACACTAGTATGAGAGCAAATCTTAAATATTTATTCTTAATATCTTAATCTTAAATCTTAAAACTTACAGGTGACAAGTATAAATGAGTCGAATAAATTGGTCTGACGTACACCAAAAAAAGTAATTGAAAAGGTGAAAATCCCGAAAGAATTTAATTAGACCAATATACTATAAAAATCGTAAATACATAATGAATTCTAATAGTAACTTACGCACCTATTACTATAAAAGCAATAATGAAATAAATGAAGTGTTCGGAATATTAAAATAGGGTATCCACCATTACCGATCATCTCTTAGAGACTGATTTCCAAATATATACTTAGCGCATCAGCAGTTAATATAAGGTTAACAACAAATTAATACATTCGAAACAAAAAAAATGTACATTGTAAATATATTTATTGTTATAAGACCTAAGTTAGTATATAAGACCTTCCATTATGCCGACTTTTTAGATTTTGGGTCTGCCGGAAGTAATCTATAGGTTTTTGATTAGTGAGTGAGAATATTGTATGAATAAAAAAAATCGCTTTAAATGGCGATATAAGCCTCAGTATACGAGATTAATTTCAACTTGATATCTAAACTCCTTTTGTAAGAAAAAGGGATCTGAAAAGCAAAAAACGGATGGACAACCGGATGATCCTACAAAGGTTCCGCTTTTTTATTTTAAGGGACAGAAATAAAAAAATATGTTTTTTTATCGTTATCATGATGCTATGGTTACAAATAGTTATTTTATGGATTTATTTTATAACCGAAAAAATATATTTCATCTAAGTTTATATTTAGAGGTGCATGTGGTAGCTTGTAATTTCCCTGAGATGCATACTACTAATATTGTAATTGAGAAAATTTGAATATTTCTTTCCTAATAACTATGCATACAACTAAAATCTGTATGCATGTGTTTCGTGTAGCGGGTTAATAAATAGGTAATCCAGCGGCTTCGTTCACACAAAAAATCAACACCATGAAAAGTATATATGAATGTTTTTAGTCAATACTCCTGACATGGTAGAGCATCACAAAACTTAGCAGGGACATAGTTCATGATTGAAATAAACATATTCGGTATAGAATTAGAATGAAGTCGGTGCCTTTGTTCGATAATAAAATGTTTGTACTGCGATATAGCAATAAGTGCATCATCTATGCATCAAGGATCGGGTGTCCATAAAGCTTCTTTTACGAGAGTGCAAAGTTGCCTAGTGGTCAATGCGACACTAATGAAAGGCTTCGATTTAATCGCCAGGAGATTTCTCTTGACATAACTACCACAAATATCTGGTATCGAAAATTGTTCATTCTTTAATAAGGAGGCTGCAGAATCAAGAATTGAGAGTGAATTAGCAAAAAAATTATTAAAAAGCTTAAGATCAAATTGACAACTTGAATCCCTGTGAGAATTGCCTACACAAAAGCACTGCTGAACCAGAAATAACTACGGGAATACATTGATAAAAAGTTGGGGAAATATAGTGTTTCTTTGCATTATTTTATATTTGGGTGCTATCTATTCCTCTACACTAAAGTTTTACTAACAGTGTGGAATTGAATCAATTTTGTATCTCACGTTGATTCTATCTCTTCTGACCGTAGGATTCCGGAGGAAGTCATTTAGACCAGATTTACGTTTGATATTATTGCATTTAGAAGAAGCGAGCTAGAGAGAGAGAGAGAGAGTTATAGAGAGCGGACATTAAAATTTGTTATATTCTGAAACTCTATCATCTACTGTATCCAACCGAGCTGTAGAACTTCTGTCAAGACAATTAGAATCTGTGAGTAGTCACGTCAGGTTTATACTGCTAAAATTACTGGCAAATGCTGACAATGGCATTGAAAGGTGTTCTGGCTACTTGGCTTATTTGAAAATATTATAAGATCTAGGGGGAAACTATGAAAGGAAACATTGCTTTGTGGGTATATTTATAACATCAAGAATCGAATAACAGATGAAACGAGAAAAAGCAAGCAAATACGTTAAAATTCCTTGATTTCAGAATATTCCAATGTGATGTAGCTCTACGTTGTATGTTGTATGTGCAGAGTACTCAATACTGAAATTGAAGTCGTTCATAATTTCTGAATGTGGACACAACGACAAATAGCTCTCCATGAATGCTTCTCACTGCTTGTAATGGAAATGCCTTGGAGGTCATAACATTACTCCTGACAACACTTCTGCAATAAATAGGAATCATAATATCATAGAGAAACATCCTGAAAAATAAATCAGCCTGAAAATAGATTGTAACACCATGCCACATCTAATTTTCGGTCATAGTGAAATAATAAAAAGCCTAGAAATGAATATAGATTTAGAAAACCCCACACTTAAACATTTTGGCAGCAATATACGTTATTAAAAGTATATAAAGTTAATAATTGAAAAAAGGGTAGAGAGCAGAAATGCAATTAACCATGATAAAGAGGCCATAATCATCTACCTTCAACGTTATAAGAAACAACACCCATTTTACTAAAATGCTTAATGTTAAGCACATTAATGTTTAGACCCTTAAATGTTTAGACCGACAGCAACATGGCAGCTGATGGACGGTGCGCAGTCGATAAAAATGGTATCGTATAAAATGGTCGGTATAAAAAGTCGATAAAATGGTAACATACTTTCCACAATTATTTGAATGTTTTCCAGGCCTGATTTGTAAGCATCAGTGATACATTTCTGGCAAGCCTAGATAGAGAAAGAGCAAGATATTGATGAAAGCAAAAACTCTAATTTTTACTTTACTTGACTAATTTTTTTCTTAACAAAACTTTCAAACTAACAGATGCATTTTTTGTAAAGCATCATAAAATCTATGTTCAAAAACGGATCACTAATTGGTTAAAATTTAGGCTCCATCCTATTTATTTCATAAAACCGGTCAATAAATATTTGAACACACCTTGAATATTGGGATTGTTTTTTTAATTTTCTAATTCTCATAGCCCTTTTTGTATTTTCTAACCAGGAAACAATATTACACGGTTTTCTTCTGTCGTATGCCAAATTTCGTGATAAGTAATTCGCAAATTTTGTATGGCGCCTATATTAAGAATGAACTCTAATGTCCATTTTGTCGTTTGACAGTTAAAAATATTTTTTTTTAATTACATTCAAAATATAAAATTACTATTAGCTATGGATAACTAAAATGAATTAGTTAAAAAGGTCGTGGTCTAAAAACTGAATACCTATTTTATTAATATCAGAGTAATAAGGTCGATTAAGTTTCCAGAAATTTCGCTAGTAAATAAATAAATATTGATTGCATCTCTAAATGGTGATGCCTACGAATATAACATAGATTTTCATATTTTTCTGAAATTGGCTCATGGGTAACGTGGTGAACACTATAAATGAAACAAATGTATATGTTTTTGTGAAGCTTTTATTAATTACAAGCGACATTTGGAAAAGATATGAATTTTTTCACTTTTACAGTTTTATGTTTTATGTTTGGTGCACATAAAATTATAACATCCATTGGCACCAATAGATGCTCCAGTGACGAATATCAATAAATTTATATTTCTATCTTAAAAAGAATTCATATCTTAAAAAGAAAATTAAATTAAATACATAGTTAAAAGAAATGTTAAGTTTTCTTAATCATAAATATATTCTTCAAGTTTGCCATTTTAACAGGAATGAAATCTCACACAGAATCTTTACATTTTTAAATACCAGCATCTGAATAAAATTCTATTTTCTTCAGTACGGTTTTGTAAAACAAATTGTATGTCTAGTCACTTTTTTGTCTGAATTACTTCAAATATAAAAAAAAAATTTAGGCACGAATGGAACTCGCACGACGAGAGTTCCGTACACATTTAGGCATTTAATGGTTTTTAATACTCCTATTAAACTATTTACAAAATTTTAATTTGTCACAACAAAAATATATTGCTTACTATATCTTTCATAGCCATATATACATAATATTTTTTTATGCGATATAACTACAAATTAACGATTTTAATTGAATCGCATTCAAGGGACCTAAACATTTTAAATCGCTGTTAGAAATTATGTAAAAGTAACTTATTTTTAAATCGTTACTTCTTCAAAAATTAACTTACCTATTGCACTAGGCCAAGTTGATTGTTATGCGTAAAAATAAGCTTAAATTTTAAAGAAGATAGATAGATAAACTAGTCATAAGGTGCACTATTGAAACTATGTAAACTAATTAAAATTTTATAATAATTTTTTCTATGATATTTCTAATCATAACCTATATATGAAAGAAAATCGATATAATTTGTAACATGTACTCAGTTATTTAAATTATTTACTAAAGAAAAGCAACATTTTAAGAATATTTGAAGAATAGGCGTTGCTTAGACGAGATGAAGTAAGAAAATTTTCATCAAGAAAGTAAGTAGCGATTGTCTGTCAAAAAAAAAAGTGAGCCGTCACGGGACGCCTGGCAGATGTGAAACATCGTATTGGTACAAGTAATATGCATAAAAGACAAGATTCGAACTGGGCGAGGAGAGGGTCGCGTAGTCGGTTGCGTAGGGCGACACGTCGCCATACTGTACACTCTACTACATATAGACTATATACTACACGATATAGACTATATACTACCCAACTTATAACCTTAGTATAGCGTGGCGACCCGTCGCCACGGTAAGTGTCGCCACGCCAACGATCCGGTTTACACCTGCGCCTATAGATGTTTCACATCAATAATACAGGTAATTTAAACTCGATTCGCTTATTATCATCGTATTTATTTTGTAACATGATATAATATAAGATATCCAAAAAATAGGAAATGATAAGATTTAAATTTACTATCATTCCATAAGAACGAAACAAAAAAGATTACAGTCTCTAACAGAATAATAAATGACACATACTATTCTCTTGATATCGTGGGGAAATTTTATACAAATATTTGCGCATCAATTAAATTTGAATATCCACATCGTACCCAATATCCATATCATTAATCCACAGTAAATTAATTCTTTCTTATTCTTTACGCGCTATACCTGCAATGAGATATTGTGATCATGGAAACCTACTTTATATTTGCGCATCAATTAAATTTGAATATCCACATCGTACGCAATATCCATATCATTAATCCATAGTAAATTAATTCTATTTTATTCTTTACGCGCTATACCTGCAATGAGATATTGTGATCACGGAAACCTACTTTATATTTGCGCATCAATTAAATTTGAATATCCACATCGTACCCAATATCCATATCATTAATCCACAGTAAATTAATTCTATCTTATTCTTTACGCGCTATACCTGCAATGAGATATTGTGATCACGGAAACCTACTTTACCAAATATTCTATAATAAAAAAAATAATTTTAAACATTTTATAATTGCATTTCAGTTTATAAATAAAAGAAAATATCCAAGTCTTATAATGCGAAAGTAAACTAAAATGAATAATGAAATTCCATATATTTAAAAAGAAATTTTTATGCATATAATGAATAAAAATAAAGGCAGCATTCCAGTTATTTTTAGGAATATATTCGACATAACGTCACAAAACAGAGCGGAAGAGACGCCTATATTTTTTATAAAATGCGACGTCTCTTTATTTGTTTACGCCTCCAGATGTACTAGACAAATAATGACGGAATTTCCTTTATTTTACAGTTAAGTTCAATTTATTTATTACAGATGGATATATTTAGGTTCTACACCGTAGCTTCCAACGTGTATATAGCTTAGTCGAGTAGGAAAATAATTATTCCACTAGTTTTCCTTGTTTTCAATTGATAAATAAAGAAAGGAATTTTTATTTTGCATATTTCTGTGTATATATTGCTAATAGTTAATTTAATGTATAATGCGATAATTAGTAACGTAAGCAAGTATTGATACGAAAAATTAACCTTCAATATTTTGTCCTAAATTAATTTTATAGATTATTGGGGATAAATATACTATTATAAATATAAATTTTAAGTTTGTCTCCAGGAAACTTGATTAAAAAAAGTTTTTCAATTGCCTCGGTATACCTCTTTAAGGCTAAGAGAGAAATATGAATATAGGGATACTGCAGTAAAATAAAATAGGGGTTTTACATGAATGAATTCAAAACAAATATTTAGTCATATAAAGTAAACAAAGACTTGAAATAACAAACGGCGGGCGTAAGACAGTTCGGAAGACGGTCATACCTGTAATGCAGTGAGTGTTTACATGTATATGGTCATCACATTATCGCTCAGATATTTGATCGATTTCAAAATATTCTTTAAAATATCTACAGCCCTTTTAATTTTTTTTCTAATCGTTGTTAGTTTAGTGGCTTTGGATGTGCGTGTATATATATATATATACATACATATGTGTGTGTATGAGTGTGCATGTGCGTGTGCGTGTGCGTGCGTGTGTGCGTGCGCGTGCCCTTGGGCGTGCGCCTGTACGTATGTTGATGAGTTTCGATGATAGTACTCAGCCTTCGCGGACTGTTTTTTTCTAAATTAAAAGACATTGATATACTTCCATCTAGCTTAACTTACTAAACACGATCGTTATATAAATTTTATATGAACATGTCATGTTTCGATCTCCATTTTTGCGAGTAATTCAAACGTACGGGACGTTTGAATTCTCGCTTTCCAACTTCAAATGCCTTGGTACAGACAATGTATTGATGTATATTTATGATTTGTTCACGATTGCTTTTCGGACCAATAAAGCCAGCATTACTGGCTATTTACCATTTTAAGTAAGTAGACGAAATCCAAATGTTTGAACGTATTGCAAATATTTTCAGAATGTTCAGCGTATTTTTTTGCTACGTAAGTGTGAAGAAATTTTGCAGCAAACTTTTCTTTCTTCCTTGAATGATTACTGTCCATCTCGTATAGTATAAAGTTGTCCGTGTCGGTATAAAGTGAATTTCATTCAAATAGCAGAATATGTTGTCACATATCAAGTCTAATATATGAATACGCTCTATAAGAATGCCACCTCGACATTTTTTCTCTCAAATTTTTTAAACTTTTAGAAATCGTCCAATTACATATAGTGGGATTACGTTTCACATAATAGTGGAGTTATGTGCAAATCTTTTAATTTTTGGAGATCTGGATGATATTTCTCTATTTCATTAGAATTATAGAACATTTGTTTTTAGTTTTAACTTCCTAGTGTAAACTTTTAATCAAATTGTTCATTTTTTTAACTATTCTCGGACAAGAATGTGTGTGTATCATTTGATCGCTGTACAGTGTAGAGTAATAAAATTTTGCAAAAACGTAATTTGTGGTAAATAAAGCTTAAATTTATTTGACACCCAGATGTTAATAAAAAGGTTGCTTAAATCGTCCAAAAAAATGTACGTTAAGTACGATTTCAAAATCGAATCCAATTTTATATTCAATGCGATATTGAAATCGTGCAGGCATAAAAAACAAGAATGTACGAATAAGTTCCCGTAAGATAGAGAGAATAAAGCTACGTCAACTTGTTGACAACAAAGGCGCAACTGTCCATAAGAAATTAAACCTACTCAAAATAAAAGACTTCTTAAAGAACAGGTCTCCGTCAAAAATTCGTAATTTAATCCATGCAGTAAAAAAAAGGTGTGGCTACGCGTAAGTATATTATATATTGCAGAACATGTGTTCACAATTATTATTCATAAAATTAGGGCTTAAAAATAGAGGGAGATCAAGAAACACGATCCAGAAAAGTTGATATTTCAACTACTGTGGTACTCAGAAAATACGCATATTATTGAATTCTACACATAGCGCCTATTTTATCAGTCTTGATAAGAATATCTGAAAAGCCAAAAAGAAAACAATTAGAAGTATTAGGCAAGGAAAACTCATTTTTCAAAAATCGTTTAACAAGTTTTTATGGGATACGTATGAGACTCTACAATAAAATACACTTCTTGTTGGGATTGATAGTAAATATCGCTTCCATTAATCGATGATGTCATAATATCATGCTGTCAATAACAACTGCCACTTGTAATAGAGCCGTGAAACATTGTTAAAACACAATTATAAATGAAAAACTTTTCTATTTATGTTAAGGGGAATAAACTGAAATACTTTCTTTATTATTTTCTTTATCATATTTTAAGGAGAAACTTGGATATTTATGTACAATTCGGTGTCACTTGCCAATTATGTTTAATGAAATTATTATCATTAAATGGTTTCTATATGAACGCACATCAATTGAAAAGCTTTCGACCTCACAAATGGAAACGTTTTGTGAAAACTTTTTACTTTTTTTTTAACTTTTTTACTATTTCAATGAGTAATGTACCGCTATTGTGATAAATTATTTTCACATCACTATCCTTCCATAGTTTTAAGTTATAAGAAGAGTAATAATTTTTCAAATAATTTTCTTATTACAAATTTAATCCTGTACTTGTTTTACAATTATTCATGTCTATTTATTTAATAGTAAATTATTTATCTATTCATTTATTTATTACGAAGGGATCTGCGACACAATCACAAATATATATAATATGCACGATTATATGGAAAAAAGCTCCTGAAACAATTGACTAGATACATATTAAAAAACTTAAGAGAAACTATTAAAAATAAAACACTACGAAATGTTCTTTATAGTGTATATGTAAAAAGTATTTAAAAAAAACTTTTAACCTGATGTAAACCAATTAAAAACCGAATGTTGGAAGGTCTTGAAACGCTCTTGGGGAAGGAGTAAAGGAATGATATAAATTTATGACTAAAGTATAAGTTATTGTATAGAACTTTTTACGAAAACATTACTTAAAGTTACGTTCACTAATAACACAAACTGCTTTGAACATAACTAAATATACTTTAAAGAAACCTCTTCATATGATCATAAGTTCATTGCCTAACATTATCATGATTCGAATTATGATCTGCAAGTTTAAATTTTTATAAATGTGCTTCCTTGAAATTCTATCTTATCTTCTTACAGGTTTACAATGAATGTGCTTAATGCTATTTACTTCAGCGTACTTGTGGGTAAACGGTACAATTAGCAAAGGCAATGTGCGCGATGCACTGAATGTATTAAACAACTTAAAAAGTGAAAACAAAATACTTGGTTATAAATATTTTAATATAACGTCAGTATTAATAATTTACGATTCAAAATGTATACTTGTCAATATATTACATACTATTATCGTGTATTATTTAGGTTTTAACAAAATTGTGTGGTAATTTGTACTCATTCTGAATGACTGGTATGCAATAAAGTTCTGGGGTGAAGATTTTCCTTATTCTAAAAGCATTCATAGTAACTATATGTCATCAAGCTATACATTTACTTCGAAATATTAAAATTTGGAATTTCACGTGTGTATCCTGTTTAATGAATCGTTTAGCCCTGATTTAGTGAATAATGAAAGTAAAAGACTGTATTTTTATCCAAAAGTTTCAATTTTAGTAGAATACATTTCCCCCAAATAACAATCTTTTCTCAACTCCTTTTTTCCTAAAAAAGTAAAGTTTAAAATTTACTAAAGATATAAACATTTTATTAAATTTTAAATAAATAAATTTTAATTTATTAGATTTAGTTTCTCTTAGCATACGAAAACGGAATTAGAGTAAATGAATATCACGTTCTCTTGATAATGGACAGAGCGATTACTGCCATCGGAACTATTTAAATTTCATATGATATTGACTCAAAAAAAGTGTTAAGAAAACATATGTCAGATAGTAGACCATTATGGTCTACCCATTATCATTTTGATATCTTTTCAATCATCTTCAAAAGTTTTTGCATGTAATATTATTATAAATATATTCAGGTTACAAAGTTATACTAATATTTATAAAGCTGTTCTAGAATGCAGGTTCACTGGACTTATTTTTCTTGCTCCTTCGCACTTCGAACAAAAGTTGCAAAATGAATAGCTTCAATACATAAATACTTACTAAAATTTGTTAAAATCGAGACTCCAAGTGAAGTCCGATCTGACCATGAAGTTGTAATATACTTACTGTTGTCACTTATTCTATCAAAATACAAAAAAATTGCGAAGTAATTTTTAATAGTAAAGTTTGTTCTAAATGACATAAAATAATATTCGTCGTTGAGTGCACAAAATTCGTCGTTGAGTGCACAAAATTCGTCGTTGAGTGCACAAAATTCGTCGAATTGATATTTGTTTATATCTGAATTAATTGTTGCTCTTATTTTTATTTTCTTCTCACTTCATCACACTGTCACTTGCATAATTCTTGACTTACAGAAATATATACCGAGGAGTGATTAATTTCAGTATCAATATAACTACGGTAAAGATACTTTAAAATATAACATGTACATATATTTACAGAAAAATCTGTCAAACACCTGTCACGAGTAAAACATTTACTATGAGGACTCCGTACATAGAGTTTCCGTACATAGGCAGTTATAAACACTTAAGAGCACGTAGTGTTTCTATTAAACTATTTACAAATATTTATTTTTCATAACGTAAATATATTGCCTAATGGTGTAAAAACATCGCATATATTTCAAAAACTTTAAGATCTGGGATAAGCGCATTAGTTTTTATGTAATCCCCTGGTCAGGTTTCACCGATGCTGTTTTTTTATTATTTTTGATTCAGTCCTTACGGAAATAAGAGGAGGGTTGCTAGTTTCCATATATTTTTAGGAATATCTTATTAAATTTAGAATTTCAAATTAAAAAAATTAATGTATTTTAAATGTATGTCTAAATGCAATTTTTTATAGAATGCGTCTAATGGAAAAACCAAAGGAACATCTCCAATTTTTGTGACATTTTATGTTTTATTTTATACGTTACTAGTAAAATGATACAATAATCAATTAGTAACTGGCATCGTATATTTACTTGCAGTAATACCATTCTACTGGACAATGATTAGTTTACAATTTAAATGCGTAAATTATTTCTCATTATTATTTGCGTTATTATGTAGGATTGTATCAACACGGAAATAAGATAAAAAACTTGATAAGAATTCAAGCATTAGCACATCCGTCCCATATACAATGCCAGCTAAGGGTAGGATATCTTACGTGAAATCGCTTTTATTGTTTTGACAGAAAACTTAATTTTCTTGCAATTTTTACTCCTCTTCAAAGTAAATTACATCTATAAATTGTTGGCCATTTAATATTAAACAGACATAAACTTTTCAGAAAGTTGTGTACAATGAATCTTTTAGGATTTAAATTTATAAACGCGGATTTAAATTTATATAAGAATATATAATTTATGTTTCGATTCTCCAAAGTGTACAGCGAGAAACATTTTAACGTACTTCTTTAATTTTTGTCACCTATTTCTTTTTTATGGGATTTATCTTATATTTTGTTAATTGAAATTTTCTTTTGCGCCTTAGTAATATGTGGTCCTCGTCGTTTGGCAGATGAGGTAAGATCATCTACAAAATTATTGTAAAGGACATGTTTAATCGTATGTCAATTATTTTTAGGGTTCCCTATCTCAAAACGAAAGAAATAATCCTCATAGGATCACTTCGTTGACCGTCCGTCCTTCTGTAAAGACCCTTTTTCTCAGGAACCCATAGAGGTATCAAGTTGAAATTAATATCAAATACTTCGGTCGGCGGGTCGTTGGTAGTGAAAAAAGCAAGCCTCTAAGTCAACACAATAAAAAAACGCTAAAAACGGCCATCTATGCTGTATTTTTTGACAATCGGAATTAAATAAAAACTTTTAGGATACTTCCTATTGATCTAGAGTCATTCAGAAAGATGACGACTCTGCTCACCTTAGCCTCATTTTATTTGTTTATTAGTTATATTATTTTTATAATCACCCACGTCTATTGCTTTTGTCGATTCGTATAAGCAAACAAGGTATTCTTAGATCTAACGGATATTTTTCCTTAATGGGTGGATTTATAATGAATGTGTATATGACAATGCAACCATTAACGTTCAATAGAAGTTATTCTTTGTAACCTCATTAGAA
This sequence comes from Druceiella hillmani, assembly GCA_039881145.1. NCBI lineage: Eukaryota > Metazoa > Arthropoda > Insecta > Lepidoptera > Hepialidae > Druceiella > Druceiella hillmani. Next base: position 743,462 of record JAYKKI010000050.1, on the reverse strand, counting down.
CGAAAAAGTCAGGAGAAAGATCCCATTTCAAATAATGGATAAAGAGCAGAAATTAAATAATGAATTTAAGTGCCAAAATGGGTGGCCAATATTGAAATATACCAATAATTCTCGACAAGTACGTCAGGTTATTACATCAGATGTATCATTATGAAATATCTAGACTTTTATAGACCTCGAAAAGAACTATGTATGCGAGAAAAGTTATAAAAAGTATCATTTAACTGCGTAGTTAACTAATTAGAGTATTAAAGTGGTCGTTTATGACAGTAAAGTCTGTTTCATTATTGATAGAAAGTTGGCTGAGCATTTTGATGACACTTTTCTTTTAAAGCAGTTTTGAAGGTAAGTTATGTCTTCATTTTGTCAAATGTGTATCTCAGTAGTTGCATGAATTAAATAACTTATGCAAACAAATTAACATTCACACTTCAAGTATGCTCAAAGAAAAATTAACTGACATAATTGCCTCAAAATATACGAACACGAAAATCTCAAGTATTCTCATAGAAGAATGTACTAATAAAAAGTGTCAGTTGAAAAAAAATTGTGGGTAAAGTAAAAATAAGCAATGTGTTAATGGAGGGAATGGGTGAGTTCATATACTAGAGAAATGTATTAAAAAAGTCCACATGCTCGATGAAAACTAATTATGACAGCCAGTTCGAAGTAATTTTAGCCTTTCTTTCTCTTCTGGCTATCTTAATTAATGTGCACATCTCAAATTTCTGACGAAATGCTATTTTCGTAACAATATAGAATTTCAAACATAAATCTAGCTTTAATAGATCCTGGAATATAGACCCAAAAAAATAACTAATTTAGACACTGACTGAACCACTGATAGATCATTTAAACATTTAAATCACTTACAATCGACCTAAAAATGTAACATTCAGTCGACGTATAAGCTTGCTAGTATATACTTATAGGTATTATTTTGTGTTATTACTCTAACCATATATGTATATGCAATTAGTGTTAAAACTCTAACCATACAGCCAATTTTAAACAACAACTAGAATACTATCATAGAGTATTTACACATTAGTTTTGTACAAAAACATGTAATTAGTATTTGACTACTGACCATATAGATAGTATTACGATTAACACTTTGGTTTTATGAAAAACTCTTTCGAGCTTCAATTGATAAAGTTTTGTAATATACTGAATTTATAAAATAATTGCAATCGTCCTTAGTGCAGTTTTGTTCTATTTGTTATTTGGGAAGCAAAATTGCACTAATATTCGTAAGTCTGTAAAACGATTGCAGCCATTTTTTTCATTTAATTTAAACTTATATATAAATAGGACTGCCAGCCCTCCGGGTTTCACCCGAAGTCTTAGGTTTTTATGAATTATCTCCGAATTATTAGGGTAATTTTCCGGTTCTCACCGAGGGTACCTAAATTTATTAAACAACCGCCTACAGTGACGGTCGTAGGCCGACTGAGCTAGCTAACGCACGCTCGGCGTGAGTGAGATGGGATGGGTGAGGACGCAAGACAGCAGCGCAGGGCGAGTAGTATGTAAAGAGAACGCCCGCACTCACCCATTAAACTATCGGCAACTTGTGTAATTTTCATTGACTTCTGTTTCTCATAATAGTTTTTTTATTGCAGTATACTGTGTTATTTAGTAACTACGTAAACCATTTATTTGCTGTATTTGTTATAATGGCGGACGGTGAACCATAATAGAAGGGAAAAACGAAATACGAATCTAGTTTTCAGGAGGTGCGGTTAACGAACGATAAATTTAAAAAATGGATTAGAAAAGTCGATGAGAAGCGCGTAAAATATGTATTTTGTAAAGTAATTTTAGTCAAGTGGGATGGCCATAAAGCTTTAACAAATCATGACAATATCAATTCTGAAACTCACGAGAAAATGATAAAAACTTACTGTCTATTTCGTTAATGACAACATTTATTCCAAAAATAAACACAACAAAAGAACAAAACGTTGCTATTATTGAAATAGTATCAATTTATTATGCAATTAACTATCATCGTAGTTATATAAGCACTGAGTGTGGCACTAAGCTCAATGCCTCATTATATACAGATTCTGCGTCATCAAAAAAAAACCAATGTGGTTAAACCAAAGGAGAATTATTTTTTTTAAATATTCTTGCTCCAAACTCAATTGAACAGACTTTGAAAAAGTTCAAAATTTCAAATGCATCTCAGAACGACGTACACTTTTCCATTGGTGTTGACGCCCTTAGTAAGGGTTCTCAAAAAACGTATCCTATTGTTATAAGATATTTTGACCATGAAAAAGACATCCAAAGTAATTTAATGGGTTTTTTGAAAGATTCGGACGAAACATCAACAAAACTTTTTTTGAAAATATTGAAAAATTTATACAAAAGCATAACTTAGACCAAACATTCGTATCAGATTTCCTATCTGATAATATATCTGTGAACTACGGGGCACGTAATTCTGTGTACAAAAAATCATTGAAAAATATCCAGATACAAAAATAATAAAACAAATTGTAATTACCATGTTCTTCATAATGCTGATAGAAATACAATGAAAGTACTAACGTATGACGTAGAAAACTTAATTATAAAACCTTATGCCAAATCTTCCAATAGCGCGAAACGAACGAAAATACTATAGAAATTTTTCGATGAATACAAAAAAATTCTGAAAGTCACTAAATTTACATAATTATTGAAAACAGCGCGGAACATATTTTCTGTTCCTATAAGCAATGTTTTTGTTGAGCGAATTTTTTCTTTGATGGAAAATTTGTGGACGTACGAACGAAACTGCTTGTCAGTCGAAATAGTGAAATCGGAACTCCTAATAAATTGTATTTATAATATGAACTGTCAAGAGTTTATACATTATTTAAAAAAAACGGATTAATAGAAATGCTGAACAAGTCACAAGGAAATGAAAAATATAATTTTAGACACCAAGCAGGTTCCAGCAAGGAATAATATTTTACTGATGTAACCAAGAATATCCATGTGATTCAAAAAGTACCAAATAATATATTTCCATAATTATGAAAACCAGTTAAAATACCTAAGTATATAGTAGATTAGTAATGCTATAATAGTTATAATTATTTAACTAATGCAGGTTAATGCTGATTAAATAAACACAGTAAAGTCATTTTTTGTAAGCTTTCTAGGCCTGTCTTATTTTTCTTTTTACTAATCCCCGGATAAAGTCTGACAAAAGTGGCAACCCTATGTATAATATTCATTTTAAGCTTCCAATTAAATAATTTGCTATCTTTCTTTCATTCCTAGATACTCCTGCATATAACGAGGGTAATATCCTACGTTTTCTATAAGTAACTTTATAACACATTTATTTAAAAATTGTTATTATATTTTTTATAAATAAAAGTACCCAATTGGTACTTTTATTTATAAACATAAAAAATAACAAATATTTAAGTAATTATCGGCGCCGCATAATTGCACACACGGCACGAAAGGCCAAGGGCGTGAGGGCGCAGAATAGCACGCAGAGGGCGAGCGGTACAGTAAGTGAACAGAATTTATGACAAGAACCAAAAAAAGAACAAACCATTTGCGCGGTCAGCTCCTTTATTTATGAATTTTACGGAACTATATTTATAAATTTCACAACTCCATAGTATTTCTAAAACGCGTTCCTGTGTATTTATTCCTTTCGTCTTTCCGTGTAGTATTACTAACAAATAGGTTTGGAGTATTACTAACAAATAGGTTACTTCCGTGTAGTATTACTAAGAAATAGGTTACTTTCCGTGTAGTATTACTAACAAATAGGTTTGGATATAATATTTGTTAATATAGATTTACTTCATCACTCTTACCTTCTGATAGGTATTGAGATTATATATTTAATTAGTTTAATTTTAAAATAGTAAGTACATTATTATTTGCAGAGGACGAAACCACAATACATAAAGTTTTTCGAATATCACCGGATGGCAAATGTGTTTATTTATAATTTTGGCTGTAGTAATTTCCGAGTGGGGATATTTTCGCAAATATTTTCAGTTATATTTCTAGAGTTATCTTATAAAAGGATCTGAAGAAATAGTTTTGAATTCTCTATAAATATATTTTTCAATTGTTTTCCTAAAATGCACGAGATTAAAAAATCGAGTGTTTCATTTTCATCTTCTAAAATTTCTGTAAAAATATTAAATTTATATATATATATATATATATATATATATATATATATATATATATATATATACAAGTTAGTATACTTAATCAATACTTAAAATTTCAAGTCAAACTGTTTCTGGTATCTGATTGAAAAACAGGGGCAGTCACATTAGTAACCTAGTGAGGGTTCGATTTTGGTTTTCTTTTTATGATAAAGAATCGGGAGTGAGTCAGAAACCCAACCCCGGACCTTTACTATTTAAAATCGCGAAAATAATACTGACAGTCCGGTAAAAATTACATCGGAAAATAACTGTTATTTGTCAGATATTTTCCCAGTTGTGAGGGTACGGAGAGTTTTACTTTGCGATTGCGAGTTACTACAGCGTGACACAGCACAACGCAAATATTTATTCAGTGATAAGCTACGATCGAGCCCACGCACCTTTTTAGTACGAATATACCGTTAACTAGACGCCCCTGTATCAAATAAATATTGAATCAGTTTGGTAGCCAAATTCGATTCACGTCAAGGTTTTGTGCCTATATGGCGTTATTAATATAACGAAAAGAAATTATTCGGAAAGTTATTAAATGATACCCCTGATACTCTCCTAATTCGCACATAATACTATTCCGCACTCGTGCATTAAATTTTCCGACACTAGCATCCAGAACGAAATTATATCGAAATTCTCCATTCTCCACATTCATTCACAGAATTCAATTGATCACTTCATAGCCCCAAAATGTAATTTGTTTTTAATGATTGAGAATAAATTTGTTTTAATGAAATTAAATTTAAGAATTGTTATATGTTATCTTTTCTTTGTTATATGTTTATATTCTGATAAATTTAATGCAAATGGGTTGACTGTCGCTAATTTAGCGTTGATAGAAAATGAATTGAATGTTTTCGACATGTTTTTTTATTTTGCTATAAAAGGGTAAAAACGTAAAAAGATTTGTGATAAGTACAAGGTGAAGATGTTTTGTCACAATGCGTGCGCTAAAAGTGAAAACGTATGAAAAGAGACAATGGAAAATTAATCGATTAACAAAAGGATTAGAAATTTCTAAAATGTCTTAATTACACTTTACTCTTAATGGACCTTGGAAATTAAGGTACGTCGGTTTATTCCAGATGAAACTATATTATATTTTTTTTAATGTTTTCATTAATCGTATAAGTTTTTCGAATAACGCAAAATTTAGATTTTTATCATTAATAATTTTATTTATTTTTCCTTAATCTATCTTGTGACATTAATGAAAACCATTTCAGTCGTTTACTTTCATACTATTATTATACCGTAGTATTATTATGTAAATTAAACCGGTTTACAGTATGACATTTTTGTTTTATTAAGACGATAATCTCCAAAGATGTATTTAAATTAACTTATTGATTATAGAAAATTCCGTAATTGGTTACGTTCTTTTGCTGACTTTTTATTTTTGCATGTAATTTTGGCACAAAGTTAATTTTTTGGTCATAATGAACAATGAATAACGGAGCACAATGAATAACGGAGCACTATCACTTATCGCACCTGTATACTACTAAACAATATATCATTGCGCGGAGAATAATATATAAATACAAGGATCAAATACGTGGCGGGCGTGACACGCCTGCTTACCACCTCTATTGGTATTATATGCTCTGTGTATACTTGTATGTTCAACGATTTCTGAATTAAAATTACTTTTGTGTTTTTTTAGCCCAACTCATAGACTAAACTCGATGACATGAATGACTGATAGAAACTTGAATTTTTTATCAATATTTGAGTCGAGGTAAAAATATTCATTTACATATATGTTGGCGCCTTAACATGCCGTCAACCAACGAAGCATTCCATATGTCCATGTGTGGGAATGCTTCCGGTAGGCCTTGACGTTCTCTACCTCGGTGCTTCCGCTTGACAATATTTTTGGGACACGTGTGTGTGTGTGTGTGTATATATATATATATATATATATATATATATATATATATATATATATATATATATATATGAAAAACTTCCGTTGTGAGAATATTAGAAGTACTCTTATCTCGTCATTTTAATTTGTAAAAATCTTCTGTTCTACATACGATCACGATTAAAATCAATTCGCAGGCAACCCCACAAGTTTTGATACTTAATACACTTTTATAATAGAGTGACTAATAAATATACACTATTATGATTATAAAGTAATGTGTCACATATTTGATTATGTGTAATTGTTATTGTTTGATCCCTATTCTTCAAAAGTCATCTAGAAATTGTACTCAATTGATCAATGTTAATATTTAGCCACATTCAACGTATGTGTATCAGGTGGATTTCTAATAACCTTGATTAACTTTGTTTATATTATTTATAAAACATGTTGTTTAGTTTTGTTGTTTGTTCAGAAGCTATAATTTATGATAGATTAGAACCACAGGTAAGACAAAGAGTTAAAGGGGAAATTAAAAGTTTGTGATCTGAATATTCATTTTATTTTGTGCTGTCATTCCACATTAGAATACCGTTAGATGGATTAATCCAAAACTAACAAATCACTACAGCAATTTTTTACTTTTATTGCTCTAAAAATAAAAAAGTAAACTGAATACCACCACAGGCTATATAATATGTTCCTTATTATAATCTATTTTTGATGATGCCTGGTGAGCCATTACTAATCAAGGTTTAATGAAAAAAACAGCCAAGTGCGGGTCAGATTCATACCATGAGGATTTCGTACTTAACATATTTACTCACATACACTTGATACAATAGACGCATATTTACTTTTTTAATTTAATGAATTTTCTTCCTCACGTTATATTTTAAAACAAAACTATTTTGAGGCGTGACAAATAAGGAACTTAATTGTTTTCCTATTAAAAACTTGTTTTTATTACTAACAGCTTAAGGTACCTTTACTAATTATTACAACATGAATCGTTAATCAAATTGAAATTTTACGCTTCTGTTGGCGAACTACTATTCATAACATTTACATTACATTACGTTTTGGTATAAGCTTTATAGTTTGGCAACAATCAATACAATCTTTGACATAACTTTATTACATATATATTAAATAACTTTTATGAATATTTCCAATATTTGGAAATATATAATATTTTCAATACTGGAATTAGGAGAATATTTAGAAGACCATTACTTATTTTTAGTAAAATGGAAATATATTCCGTGAATAAAACGATAATTATTTCTGTATTCTCACTCTTTAATTCTCTTCAATATTCGTGTAATAAGTGTAATTCTGAATAAAATAAATTTGAAATTAATTGTTTATTGCTCTTTTGGCAATTTTAAATACTTCATGAAATCCACCCGATACTTGAGATTGAAAAATATAATCGAATCAGTAATAGGATTAGTACGAAATGGTAATGTTGCGTTCGGATGGATGCGAAGAAACTGCTAAAAGGTTTGCTACCGATGGGAAACTCATTATCGAATCCTAACTAGCTATTAAAATAGAGCCTGTCTAGTAACCATTATCGAATCCTAACTAACTATTAAAATAGAGCCTGTCTAGTATTATTAATATGAGTTGTAATCTTCATATTCCTTCATTACTTTCATCTTTTCACATTTATCATAAAATTATAAGCTCTGGAGCATATTTTGTAAATATGTAGACGGCAAGTAAAAACTCTCTTACTGGATCTTCCTGTTTATCTTGCTGTGTTATATTTTTTGCTAACATTTTAAACACAATTTCTTTATATTTTTCTTCTCGTCCTGGGCTATTTTCGGTATCAACTGAAATGCCAGTATTATTACCATCACGATTAATATCCTCGTCAGACATGTTTATTGTTTCATTATCGCTCGTGTTCTCTTCATCATTCTTTTTTTCCTTTATTTCATAAATTGGCTTCAAAAATAACAAAGAATTGAAAAACGCGTAAGGCATTTTAGTTTTGCACAATTATCTTTAGAAAATATCTCTAATGGTCTTCAATTACATGTGCATAGTAGAGGTTGGAAAAATTTAAACATATTAAATCGTTTATTGGCATCAGGATGCTCATTTACGGGACTCCGCTATTCATGGAGTATATGAATAAGGTGTAGGTTTTCTACAGTTTCGAATATTGTGCAAAAACCTTATAAAAGTATATGGGATTATTCAAAATTTATATGGTCGCTATCAGAAGAATAATGATTGAATATCATCGAAGAGTAAAACAAAATAGCAAATTTTCCTAATCTACTAGGTACTACTGGTGACACACGAATAGAATTAGAACGCCGTGCAGTAGCTGCATTTACTTTAATTCTAAAGTTTATTTTAATTAACATGAGCTTGCTCATATGGAAAAAATGCAGATATGCGAGTGTACAAAAATAGTACATTTTATAAAATGATACATTATAATTCTTTAAATATTCGCAAACTCAGGCTCATATGTTTACTTTCAACGGCAATGAAGCTTATATTTAAGACTATAATATATAGAGACCTTAAAGCGCCAATAAATTAATATTAAAGGAAAGAAGTTACACGAAAAACTGTCTAGAGTCAGGCATCATAGTGCATTTGGAATTCTGGCTAATAAATGTACTATCTTTCACTGGCCAATAAATATGCCAATTTATTTCACCGAAGATTTTGTGAAATATCTTGGAATTTTCCATAATTTTATTCGCCAAAGGGGAATAAATATATTACCATTTTACATGGCATTTGTTGTCGTACTCCAACGAAAATAAATATTAATGTGAATTTACTACCAAATATAATATGTTAGTAATGAAGAAACACTTTCATGACAAATCAAATAAGCTTAAATATTAATATATTAAGAAAAATAAAATTGCTTGAACTATCTTTTTCTGCATTTAATTTCTCGTCAAAATTTAATTCCAATACAACACATAATTCCTACTAAATTTTTCGTTTCAATATATTACTTCCCTGTTGCTTTTTTACTTTATCCTGCTATCATGAATATGTTTCGACTATTAGATGCTCAATATTAAAATACATTGTGAACTATATTTGACAAACGAAAAAGTGTATCCGCTTACCACTACGATTATAAACCGAGCTAAACGAGGCGGGAGGGTAGATTGTAGAGTAAGACATAAAATAGCGTTCGGTGCGCACGTCTGTTTTTGCGCTAAACATAAGTTAATAAATTAGTTTCAGTTGCTTGTCAATTAATGATAAAGAAATAAGATTATTAGTGAATTTGACTATCAGTTTATGAACATTAAATCATACTGTAGATACATTTGGTGACACACCTACGGATATTACTTTCACTAAGAGACGTAACTTTCTATATATTAATATCCTTAAGTCAAAGTTGAATGGTCAACATTGAGATTTCGATAATTTATGTAACGAAAGATATCTATTTTCTGAACGATATTTATTGTCATTAAAATTGTAATAATTTTTCTGGGTACATTATAATGCAATAATGTCAAACAAAAATTTGTAATTAAAGTAGTCTAGTATTCTAATACGCAGTCATACAACTACAATTAAACAGCTTTACAATACTTTACACCCAATAAAATATTATTCATTTGTGGATCAGTTGTTATGTATCTATCATACAATCGAATGAAACCGAGTTCAGTTTACATCAACTACGCATTCTTTTCCTTTGTGATTCCAGTTATTTACCATGTTAACAAAATATCCTAGAAGGAATGGCAAACGGTGAAATTGTAACTTTTCTTGAGATTCGAATCCTTCAAAAAACACTATATAAGTTATAGTTAAAATTCGTATATTAATGGAATATTCTCCCTCCGTTAAAAAGTGACTTGTCTTATAAAATTTACGATATTAATTAATTTCTTTTCTACTTCCTTTCTACTGCTATTAGCTTATTTCTACCATTGATAAGAAATCATAATGACGTATGGTTGCCTATTTCAAGATGTTACGTTCCTTTAGTAAAACAGTAAGTATCGCCAGTTAAAAGTTATGGTACGTTTCAATGTAAACATTATACGTAGCATTTATCTTTATAACTAATACAACGTCAAATGTGGTTCCACTATTGAAGAAGACAGCATAAGCCAAGGCCGGTATTTTATCGAAATAAATCATATTTTAATAACATAAGTTATGTAATAATTAGTACTGGGAAACAACAAAGTTGCATTTAGTTTTTTTGCAGTAATACGTCATTCCTTGAGCTGTACCAGTTTACCAATACTATGTACATGGAAATAAAAATAACGAAGGGCGAAAGCTGTTTAATAAACTAACACAGTATCAGTTTTTAAAGGAGACACACTAGAGTTATTATAAGTAAGTCTAAGTTCCTGCAATTGTAAGTTTGATGTGTTTTAGGCTATTAAGCTATAATGATATCTCTGAGCAATGATTTTAAAAAAAAATAATACAACCTACATTTTAATTTTAAACATTTAGATGTCATTATGAATAAATAATTTAAAATCAATCCATACAATAGACTCGCAATTCTTACATCAAAACCGTAAGAAAAAACTACTTTTACTTGAGTTTGAAAATGTGGGATCTATTAAATAGTTGATTAACAAATTATAAAACTATCAAAATTGGTGTACATGTTATTTATAATAACTGCCAAATATTCACGTATTCCCTTTCACGGTCTTGAGCATTCGCGGGACAAGAAACATAAAATGTTATCTTATCGACTTAACACCTAACGTTATTTTGAAGATTACACATACACACACGTGTATATAGTATATATATATATATATATATATATATATACATATTTATATAAATATATTGTCTATTTTCATGAAATCGAAGATTTTTTTTTATTTTCAGATTTTACATCTCTGCTACGACCTGTCATGGAAATAGAGCAAAAGATTTAGAGGCAATCATAAAAGCTTTTAATCAGACCTACGTTCTTTGTTGGACTTGGTCGATATGTAATTCCTCTGTTTTGTCATATGGGCTTTCAATCGTCTTAGCTGTCTATCGATTGCCTTTACAGTAATATATAAAATTATTTATTTAATGGCTCATGTAACTATTATTATAGATCGTGCCTTTTTTTAAACGTATAGTGGTGCACGTTTTGTACAAAATGACTATATAATTATGATTATATATTATCTTATAAAAGATCAATCAAGAAATTCCGAAGTACTATATAACCACTATATTCACATCGGTCATGAACGTGGTGGAGTATAAATATTTTCTTTAATAATTGAAACTCGTAGAATAAACAAACTTAATGGAATCGTAATAGACTAAGAAATAAATAAAAATATACTGCAAATTTTTTTTATGACAATACTTAAGATAAGGAAAAATTTCATTTCTTTTAAATATTTAGCAGTATATAGAAATAGAACATGCAGAAAGCTACATATTATTTTCTCTCTTATTTCTGTTGAGTAAATGTGAAATTTTTTTTTTAATTTTAATTAGTCTGATCTATTTAGTCTCTTGTAGGTTTATTTTCAATTGAAATTACATGTTCTTAATTATGTATCAGTTACTTTAATTATAATATAGCTTATCATACAAGATAATATAGCTTATCACATAAGAAGATTACGACCACAACCTTCCAACAGCGCCATTAGAAAAATGGCAATGTATAGCTCAAAATAGAGATAATTGGCAAAAGTTGGAAGAGGCGGCCGTCACCTGAGAGGGGTTCCTATAAAAAGTGATATGGTTAATTCATAGTAGTTTATATACTTACTTACTATGTAATAGATTTATTATCAAGCTTTTGTAAACTACCTATAGCAATATACCTATCTCATTACCGTTATTAGGAAATAAAAGGCTTTATTGTTATATATATAAATATATATATATATATATATATATATATATATATATATATATATATATATATATATAGGTGCATAACATGCCTTTATCACGTGAGATAAAATCTAAGTATTTGTGCCACTGTGTGCTGAAAGTCACTAAGAAACATTGAAGTAACCTCAGACTTCTAACTACTCTGAACTGAGTTCACTGCCCCTTGACGTATAATAACCGGCGACACTCGTGTGATTAATGATGTTCACATTAAGAAAAAAAAATATTAATGATCCTCCGCTTCAGAAATTTAACATTTTCTCCATATTTTCTCACTGAAAATATTTTTCCGAATTTGTTTAATATATCCAAACAAAATATTCCATATATATTGTTATTTCCATAGCTGACAAAAACGTACGAGTAAAATTCCCTACTTCAGGCTCTGCGATGCCCGTAGTTTATACTTTTATATACTATGAACCATGTTCTGGTATCACAATACGATTTTATATAGAGTTTAATATTTTAAGATAATAGAAATATTGAAAAAATAACGCTAAATATATTTAAACACAGTTAATTCGTCTAGAGGTTTAAATCCTAGAAAACAATATATGTTTCGATATGGCGGGGGAGGAGGATATTTCGAATATTATATCTAAAACCACGGTACATAAAATAAAGAAAAAAAATATAGTTTTGTCATCTTACTAACTTGCTTTTTAGCTAAAATCCTATACAAACACAAATATTATATATTTTGTATATAATTAAAAATAAATTATTTAAATTAAAATGAAATTATTTAAATTGAATAATACTTGTAGGCTGTTTTAGAACACAATACAGTTTCAAGCATCTTATGTATTGAATTTATCTATGATTTATATCATTAATAAAAGTCTTCATGAATAAATAATTTACCGACTATATTAATCATAATAATAATATATTAATAAATAATAAATGTTGTACGTGTGTTTTTTGCACATAGTGTACTCTGCATCTGGCTCCACAGTTTACATAGACTTATCCTGTTAATATAAGCACGCTCCATATTCTCCGCGTCATATCTCGAAAAAGGGTTAATCATACAAAAGATACCATAACAAATTTTTAGAGGATTTATGCTTTGCAAATTTGTCAAACCTCCACTAATGTCATGAAAGGTTTAAAAAGAAAGATTTTTGGCAAAGAAAGAAGGCTTTTGGCCCTTGATATTACGACTAGTGGACATGATGTCTCATCGAATTTCAGTACATATTTAAAAGGTGAAAACAAAATTCTAGGCAAATTTTTAAATTTCCTCTTTTCATTCCCGGGTTTCCCTTTATTTCGCCTTATTTAACTGTGCTAATGTGAGAACTTTAACAATAACCTTGATGCGACTATTGATAATATTTGCGAATATGTATCAATACGTTCTGAACGAAATTTAACCATTTCTGACTATGAGTTTCTTATTTTTCTCACCGTAAATTGCGGAGAAAATTATCAGACTTATTTTCCCCCTATACGCAATCTATTATGCGATAATCAGTATACCTTATTTGAGTATTGTAGATGCAATTATTTGAATATTGTAGTCACTACCACTTTCGTATTTAATATGTATGTTGGATTGTATCTAAACACCTCCACAGTTTTCCTCCACTTACAATCTTGTTAAAAACTTCATTGTTTTATATATAGTTTGGACCAAGAAAACATTTTCGCAATTCATTGTTATGTTAATGCGAAACAACACCATTAGCTACAGTCAGTGTCACGTACAGTCAGTGTAATTAACAGTCGTTACATGTACGTAAGAGTCACAATTATTTCCAGGTTTGTATACGTAAATATTTTTTTAAAATATTGCATCATGTCGGTGCCCAATATTAACCACACCTCTGAAACTTTGCATTAATATTGTACACGGTGTGCGGTAATAGATGTCGGACAAAGTAACCCGCTATTCGTTGGCTACAAAGGAATAAATTGCCGTTGAAATAAAACGTAAAACATTTTCTAGATTCAGTTTCGTTTATAACCAAATCGTCTATGTATGCATTTTTATATGTTTCCATCTAAATATATTATTTCTAAAAGGTGTTTTTTGGTCGAGCGGCTCGATCTCTTTAACTACTGCACCAAAAAAAATTTTAAAAATACCCACTTAAAGCTTATGTTTTCAACTTTGGGCGAAAAATATAAAAAAATTCGAAAAAATCTTTTTGTTAATAAAAAAATTAATTTTTATAACATTAGCGCCATCTGTGGGCGACACATCAAATATCTTAGCCAAATTGTATACTTGGAACACGCTAGATGGCGATATAGTGCGAAGACTTCGCACGGGTCAGCTAGTCTAAATATATTATTTCTAAAAGGTGTTTTTTGGTCGAGCGGCTCGATCTCTTTAACTACTGCACCAAAAAAAATACCCACTTAAAGCTTATGTTTTCTACTTTGGGCGAAAAATATAAAAAAATTCGAAAAAATCTTTTTGTTAATAAAAAAATTAATTTTTATAACAATTGGCATGAGTGCCATCTGTGGGCGACACATCAAATATCTTAGCCAAATTGTATACTTGGAACACGCTAGATGGCGATATAGTGCGAAGACTTCGGACGAGTCACCTAGTTATTTTATATTTGTCAATATCAAATTTTACATATTTTAAATAGAGTATTAAAAATTAAAGAAGTAACAATGTAACATGTATATATGTTAAAAAAGTAATCATTTCTTTAACCTTCGGAAAAACCATAACAAAAAAATAAAAATTGATATAAATAATTTGTTATTCATGAATGTACCCGATATTTCGAGTAAGTTTTGGCGTATATTTTGTATGTAATTAATTATTTAATTTGTAACTAAATGAACCATATTCCAGCTTTTATTCAAATGTAAATCGGAAAACAAGTTTTATGACTTGTATCAGAAAAAATATATTTCAAACATTATAAATTGGATATTTATATAATTACAAAAAAATGAAATTAAAAAATAACGTGAAAGTGATATAATTAAAATTAGGTACATTAATTAATTACGCCCTCTAAAAGATACAACACTAACAACTCCTGATATTTTATTACGAAAACCGGAATTGTTAAACTTAATTTTTGATGAAATTATCAACTGGGTTGATCATTCTTGTTTATCATTATCGGAGCATAAGTGGTTGACCGCATATACTCCGATTACGATAAACATAAAATTCTTGCTCACAGCGAAGTTATAAATGCAGTATTTATGTGTATATTGTTCCAAAAAATTGTATTTAAATCAGTCCATTTTGAAAGAAAAATATTCGAATCCATATTTGAAAAATCAAATTTTAAATAATCCTGTCTTTTATTACTAGAACTCGGCCAAGGACCACGCTTCTGTATTTACTCAGGTACATAAACAATGTTAAACATTTATGATTTTTGCTTTAGTAATTTTATAAAGGGTTTCAAAACATTTTTGTTATTTTTCACTATGTAAATATATTGCATAGTATAACTTTCACAGGCATAAAACAAACGACTTGGTTGACTATTTATCGTTAATTATTGTAAGTTGACCAAAATCATTTTGTGTTTAAGTGCTGATTAAATGCCGTTATCCTGATTCATGTTCAGAATCTCATATAAATGATCAAATATTCAAGGGAATGAGAGTGTCACTGCAAGACACTTTACAAATTTATAACTAGCAAAGGAGACGTAGCAACAATAAATGGCACTTACTTTTTCAATTGTTTTTTGATAGATTCCATCAATGGAATGGATTCCATTGATGAAAAACCATTCGATGAAAGACCACGATGGAAGACGATGGGATCCGGGAGGAAAATATTATTTTATCTCTATTTCTATATTCTTGCTTAATTTACCTATGTTTCCTATAAAATTTCATCACAACTGATCTGGAAATGAAAGATTTACGATGCTGTGACATGCGAATTAACATCAGACCGTTTCCGTTTTTGTTCTTCTACTATGGAATCCTAAAAATCCAGGTTGGATTTATTATTGACTGGCATCCGTTTAAATGGGATGTTATTTGATGCTTATAGACGGGGGGTTTTCTGACTTAAAATTATTCTTAAACGGTGGGATCAAAATTCATACCAGCTATTAATTATGGAGTTTATTGTTCACGACAAAACCACCTTTGCCATACTATTTTCTCTAAACGCTGACGCTACATGATTAATTAAGATCAAGAAAATTTAACGCCAGCAATAATGGCCAATTCGGTATTTCGTGACACGTTATCACAGCGCACAAACATTGTCAGGTGTGAATTATATTATGCCGAATGTATTTTTCAATTGTTGCTAAGTACCTGTGCCATTTCCGCTACTCTTTTTTAATTAACTCGTGGTTTTAATATTTTTGAAGAAAATTTGTGTGCGTTTCGTGAATAAGAATTGAAGGGTGGATAAATTCCAGGTTATTAATATTTGAGGCTTCGGCTTATGTAAGTCTCCGAAAGATTTATCAAAGCTAACTTACATTAGTCTAAACTATCGGTGTTAAGTCGAATACTTGGTTTGTATCATTCTTACCACAGATGTCTTCTGTTTTCATTATGATAAAAATGGTGTTATATTTCAATGTGTTCTCTAATTTTGACAGTTTAACTAATCATAGTATAATTTATGAGTTCTTCGGTGAGTAATTGGTTACTGCTAACCATAGTCTGCCGTACTTGCTTGTAAGTTAATTCAATAGTGTATTTGATATGCTATGATGTCTTAGTGCAATTTAGTATGACCACGTCGAAGCTACTTTCCAAAACATATAACAAATCCTTGTATTTGATACTTAATTATCTCAAAACTGACACCATGTTTAAAAATAGAATTCATTTAATTTGCATTAATTAAAAGTAATCTAAATGTGCAATGGTCACATCCAAATAAAGTTATATTAATATAAATCAACAACAACATATTATTTTATAGTAGATAAATTGGTATAATTTAAATTAGAAGTATATTTGAAAAAAAACGCGTGTGTAAAGCGGAGACCAGAATATCATTCCGTCAACAGCGAACAATTCATGTGCTGATGGGACGGCCTTTATTAAACGTGGGCTATTCTCATCTCTAGTAAGAGCTATGGGGGTAATAACGCGGTTAACATCGTGTTATAACAATAAATTTGTATGTCAAAGAGCCATCTCGTATTGGCATTCTAAGAAAAATTCCGTTCGTGTCGTAAGCAAGTTATTAGTTTACTATTTGCTTTTCCAAAGACTTCACAATTGCTTATTTATATTTTGAATATTTCTTCAGCATGATTACTTTACTTAAATTCAAGAAATGCAATATTTACCTGATTTCTTTTATATTGCTCACTTTTTCATACGATTTATGATTTTGTAAATATATAAAGACATTTGTGTGCAATTGCGGGACAAGATAAATATTCAAGTAAAACACCTTTTTCAAGTTTTGGTGAAAAATTCTAAAAATTCATAACGAATGAACGATCAGGCAGATAATATATATTTACATATTAGAAGGAAATTAAGAATGTATTAACTGGTAGATCGAAAGGAAATAATTTACAGCCGATCAGATCCAATTTTGTCTTCAAAATGTTTTGATTTGTAATGCAATATAACCGAGAATAGTTCATTATCAATTGTTTGCTCGACTCTGAACTCGAACTGGGTGAACACAACTTATTTGTATTCCTACTGCAATACTGTCTCAATACGTTTCACAAACTGTTCATTTAAGTAAGTTGCGGGTACTACTCGTATTCATATGCATCGATTTATATAAATAATGTTGACCTTTTAAATGGTATCTTTTTTTACCTTTAGTAGATTTATCTTCACTTTTAAATTTTATATTAAATACAAAGTACTAATTAAACGATTCTTTTTGAGGATGTGCTTAAGATATTTGAAAATGCTTGGAATACGGAGATTAACACGTTCAAGCCCCATTATGATTATTACGTTTTTCGATATTGCGAATGCAATTATGATTTGATATTAGATAAAGGTTTTTGCGATTAATTTACAGTCTTTGTTGACCAATAGATGCTGCAATTAGTTGTACTTTTAACGTAAATCCAAAGAGCTCTGGAATGCCCGTTCATTAGTTTATTTTTTAATAAATCATAATTATCACATTTTTATATCAATTTCATTCATAATAAAAGAGACTTATTTGAATGTAAAATAAGTAAATGACATATAATAACTTAGAAAATACAAAAATAGGCAAATCGTTATTATATATTTTATTTTTTTAATAATAATTCAATCTGATAAGCACAAGTAAAAGTCACAAGCTAAAATCCATACACGTATTATATTTTAGTTTCAAAGGTACTTCAAAAATTTATCAAAATATTTGTAAATGTCTTTGTTATTACATGAGTACGTCAAAAAAATGTTACGTATTCAGGATTACGTACTCGTATGTAACCCTGATAGTTTCTTTATTCCTTCATGTCAAATCTTAATTCTAAGAAACATTATGATAAGTTTGGTCTTGCGTTAACGGAGTCACGTTTTGTTTCTGATTTTGGATAGTTGTTTATACAAATTCGTGATACTTCTAAAAATAATTTTGCTTCTGTCAATATACATAGTTGATGGGTACTTATAAACCTATCATATATGTACCCATTATAAAATTCCTCCTTTATAAGACATTAATCTCCAAAACGAGATATAAACCGTGCCGTAATTAATGTCATAAAATACAGCAAATACCACACTGCAATATGATTAAGGTTGATTTACAATAAAAAAATTAAAATATGTAGGCAACCACCTCACTTCATTTGTCTCGTGCCTGTGAAAGATATAACTACTAGACTAAATATTGACAAAGTCAAAAAATATGTAATTACAGAAATGAAAAACACAACTGCGTGAAAATAGTTAACTGAAGAATAAACAGCAAGAAATTACACTGTACTCGTGGTTAAAAAGACTTCTATAAACATTTAATTAAAAAAATTGGACATTCGGAAGGTCTGCCTTTCGGGTGTGATACAAATTTCAATCAATTAGTATAAATTTCACTGTGGTATATAGTCTCCAATAAGGATTTTTAGCCATAGTTCTAAAGTAACTCATTTCTTTTTTTACATTTTAGTTCATTTTGTTTTATATACAATTTCTCCAAAGATGTTGAAAATATGAGTTACTCTAGGATAGCAAAAATGAGAAGTGTACTTAGCGACAATTGAAAAATTTAATTTTGCGTATTGTAATTCAAACGTGACACTATTTGGTCGCTGTGATTTACATGTCACGAACCAAGCAACACCAAATTAGCTAGCATTTTCGTCATTACATTTAATTAATGTTAATAACTCATGTTGTGTCAGTATTTAAAGAAAATGCATAATCCACCATTTAACAATTAATTTTAATTCACTGAACTCCAGTTTTTATAATCTACAATTAAGAACATCCACTTAAATGGCTGCCAGTCAAAAATAAACACAGCCTGTATTTTTAGGATTCTATAGTCGCAGGACAAAAACGGAATATTTGTCATATTATTATATCGCAGTATCCCAAATCTTTCATTTTAAGATCAAGTGTGTTGAAATTTTAAAGATGAATATATTAAAATAGCGATAAAATAACTTAGAAACTTTTTTCTTCCGAATTCCATAGAATAGGCCAGCAATGCAGAGGTTTTTTAAAATGCAATCGAAAGTATCTAGAAAATATAGCCTTTTACAGATGCCACGTCTCCTCTGCGAATTATAAATTTGTAGAATGTCTTGCGGTGACACCCTCATTCCCTAAATATATATACACACACACACACATATATATATATATATATATATATATATATAAATATATATATATATATATATATATATATATATATATATATATAAATAATCTAGTTAAGAAAAAACTGTTTTAATTAAACATCAAGAGATTTACAAACATATTTGAAATTTATTTCAAAATTTAAATCTATTTATATTTATACCAATATAATCTAACACACATAAAATTCAATAAATTAAGTGGAGATGTACTATCTGTTCCAAAATTTAACTCTAATTTAGGATAATAGACTAGTTTTAAAATTTGTTCTACGTACCGAATACTCTAAAAATATATAAAACTTCGTTTATGCTTTGTCTTACTCTTGGTAATATTTCGAAATATTTATCTAATTATATAATAATGATTCAAAGCTTCAGACTTATGGTTTACATGATGCGGCATTTTAACAAACATTTATGTATACAAAACTGGAAATAATTATGACTGTTACGTAACTGCTAAGTTGTTATTTACGTGACACTAACTGTAGCTAATGGTATATAGCAGTGAATTGTGAAAATGTTTGCTATGTCCAAACATACATATAACAAATAAGATTGTAACTGGACTAAGACTGTGGAGGAATTTAGATCTAATCCAACAAACATTAAACACAAAAGTCACAGTCTCCATAATTTACTAATAATTGTTACGATTTATACAAATAACGGCATAATGAATTGCGTATAGAAAAGAAATGTCTTGGATAATTTGCTCCATAATGTACAGTGAAAGGAATAAGAAACTTCTAGTCAGAAACGTTTAAATTTCATTCCGAACGTATTGATACAGATTCGCAAATATTATCAATAATCGTATATATCATGGTTATTTTTAAAGTTTTCTCAATAGTAGTGTCAAATAAGTCGTCTCCATGGTGTATTGGGTTGATAACAATACATACGACCTTTGACTGCGAGGCGTATCGCGGAGACCAGGGTTCGATTCCCGGCCGCTAGTCGAGCGGGGCTGGACTGGTGTTCTGGTTGGCTATAAGAGAGTGCTCTTGTAGAAATAAGTTCGCCATATGTATAATAAAATGGTTAAACAATTAATTAACGTTTCAAATTACGTGCAATATATCCCACATTGTACGTCATTTGGAAACTTAATATTTCTTAAACCCAGTTTATAAATACGACATGATAAATACAACCTTCACATAATTTTAAAAGAACTATCTAATTATACTCCATTCAACAGTATATGTCAAAAAAAATTTTCCCGCATTTTATACATAATTCAAGGAACAATAAAATTTTTTTTTCAATATATGTTCACGCATTAATTAGGATCTCTATATGGAACAAACTCGTACATTTGCAAAATTTTATGCACATGGATCTAAAAGTATGGAAACTGTTATGCTATAATATACCAATAAATGTGAAAAATTGTAATTTTTTTCTTTTTTTCGTTACGAAACCCTGAAAAGAGGTATTTACTTTTATATTGTTGATATTCATATTTCGGTAATATTTAATAAACTAGAATCACTAAAAAAAATGGAAATTCAACCCATTTCAGGAAACGAATTTCGTGATGAAATCATATCGTACAATAACATCGTACAGACGTGCAAAACCCAAAAGATATATAGACTACACCCCATAAATAAATGAATAGTGTGTCGTAAACGTTTCAATCCCGAAAACAAAAATAAAACGTTCTGTGAGTTATATTGCGATTATAGTATAGAAACCCCTTGTATTACCCAAGAGTTTTCTCTCAAAATACAACAGAGTATGCAGCAGAATGTGAAACTACAGTTAAACGAAAATAAACAATTTAGGGTGAACTGGAAAATAAAGATATTCAAAAAATATGTACCCTTGGAATTGCATGAATACGAGGGGGAAATATTCTTACTTGCATCGCTTTGTTAAAGTGGCTCAAAAGATTCTCCATCAAATTAATATTTGGGATAAAATAATTCCCGTAAATATCTATACTAATTGTAATATCTAAGCTGCCAAGTAAAGTAGAATCAAAAACGGAAGATCTGAAGAAGTTCATAGTGGATAACTAATGAATTTCTGTCTGATTCTGTACGAAGCCGTATTTTATAATAAGGTTACAAAACCATTCAGAATCATTCGCAAACAATAACGAAGAAGTTTTCATTTTAAATAACCAAAACTGATAGATTGGTCTTCTTTACCGATATTGCATATATATGTATCTACATACATACGTGTGTATACACACATACATACATATATACACAAATATATGTAAATCAAATTGCATCTTTTGTCTTCACCTTCAACCTTATATATACCACTTATCTGCCTAGTAATATTCTGGTTGATATGTGTCTTTTTCTTACTTACTTAATGTTTAATATAGTTCTGCAAATGTTAACTTTGATTGTCCTTTTTTGAATTTAATAGCTGATCTTATAATAATTTTATGCACTGATTACGAATATATACTTAGATTTTCTTCATCACTCTCAGTTTATTTCGAAAAGTCCCATGTATGAAATCGCAGAAAAAACCAACTTTATTAAGTAAAAAATTTACATTACAATAAAAAAACAATTACATGATTTTAAAATATTATAAATACATTTAAACAACATTTATAAATAAATTTAAAATATTTAATATTTTTGTGGTATCTTGTTTTTTTCTCACCGAAACTCTGATTGTGAGATTTTCGCTTAAAAGTTCCGACTTGGATCATTTCGCTTTAGCAACCAACAATAGTATGCCATCATCCTTTTATTCCAACTTCCCTGATAATAACATTCTATCTCTTTCAAACACTGATGAAATATTTCGCCTGTCTCTTCACTTCATCCAAGTTATCAGGAAAATAGTCCAAGTTCGAATTAAGGAAGTGAAATATAATGCTAATAGAAAAAATTATATGTAATCGAACATCCTATATTTCCGAACTTTCAGTGATTTTCTTCACAGATTCCTTAATATTTGGACTCATATGGTTTTCTTTGAAATTGTTCACTACTTCCTTAAAAGATTTCCAGGCTTCTAATTCAATTTAACTTAAGTTTTCGAACGTATCGTATGCTTTCGAAAGTATCGTATGTCTTTCATCAATTCCTTCACTTTATTTTCAGATAGAGACGGAAAATTTTAATGTAGATATTTAAAACCTTCTCCTTCTTTATTCAGCGCTTTCGCACATTGTTTCATAATTCCCAGTTTTATGTGTAAAGGGGTAGCAAAACTTGGGGACTGTTTTCTCTCACAACATTTTTGTTCACCGAACTAGTTCTCGGTGGCCACTCTTTCCTCATCCAATTGTGTCCTCTGTCTCGATTATCTCATTCGCAGATAAAGCAAGGGTATTTCGTGTAGCCACCTTGTTGACTAAACATCATACCTATAACTTTCCGATCTCCACCGATAATCCAACTGTGCTGAATATACTTTATTTTATCCAACATATTTTTCAAACTGTCGTAGCATTTTTTCAAATATACAGAATGGGCGACTAGCAGTGAAGCGTACTTATTGCCCTTATACAAAACGAATGCTTTCAAACTTCGTTTTGATGAGTATGAAAAATCACAATTCATTCGCGTCATATTCGATGTCAAACATTTTCACTAAGCCAGGAATATTCTGCAATATACTAGATCTTGATCTTCAGCAAAATATGGTACAAAGTCTTTTTCTCTATTGCAATACCAAGAAATCAGGTGCCAGGAGCAATTCTTTTCCGATAGTCTTGATCCGGGGAGTTCAGCTGCCTCTTTTGGCGGGCTCACATCTCTCGTTAAGTCGTTCAGTTTTAACTGTGGAAATAACTGTATTCCACTTGCACTAGCCTCAAATTAAGCTTTAGGTTGAGATACCTTTTCGACATCACCGCTCATATCTTTAGCTTGCACTGATTCCAAATACGGGGCTAATGGCGATGCAACTCTCGGGTCGTGATGCACCGCGTGCTTTTGCACGGTTGAATATACCAAGTCCCTTTTTGTATTAGAATTGAAGGCTGTAACCTTGCAACAGCAAAAACAGTCTTCGGTGTGATTCTGAGATTCTCCCGATAACATAGGCGATTGTAAATCAAAGGTATTGTTCTACCCTTTTGACCACTTTCGAAGTTCACGAATGCATGTCGTACAAAATTTATGTGGGACCCACTGTTTGTGTTGGTTAGCAATAGCTAGGTCAAAATACATGTTATAATCTTTACTTATGTATTCGGTAATGTTATACTGCTGTTTTGTTAGCATAAACTACACACAAATATAACAAAAATTGTTCGGTGAAAATCATCCAAATTAGTTGGCTAATGCCGAAAGATGGGTTATGATACACAAAAATATGGCGTTATAGCTACCTATTTATTCATTTACTTTCTTGCTTAGATCAAGAGAAGTGAAACGAAGTGTCCAAAAGTCAATGGTTTACTCTTCATTAATGGAGAGATCCTGATACCACATTTAAATTCCATACTTATTACCCTGATTTTACTAAAAGGCAAGTTTGTAACGTCATTAGTCCAGTGCTGTTTTGTATTGAAGCATTCTTTAGTGCACCTTCAATTTTTGTGATTTTATTTTAACCAAATGTTCATGAATCTACACTAGGAAAATATACTTTCACAAAAGAGAATCATAAAAATCGTTTAATAAATGCTGGAGATAGCAAATATACAAAAATAATCCATCGACTTGCAAACTTCTGCTTTTTTTGAAGTGGGTTAAAAATAATCACGAGCCCTTTACCTGTTGTTCTGATGATAGCAGTTTTGTGTATTTATGGATTGATTGTGCACAAATCCTTACCTAAATATCTTTCAAATGATGAAACTGTAAGAATTGCAATGTGAACAAGTAATAAATAAATAAAATTTCGTTAATAATTCTACAAATAGATACCATCACTTTTCTTTTAATCAATACGGACTATATACGTAGTAGGAGGATGATAGTTTCCTACATATTTTTTCTTATATCAAAATTGTAAACATATGTTTCATCGACGATTATAGAAAACCATAAAAGTTAAAAACGTCTCTCAACCTTTTTTAAATAGTACCATAACTGATCTATAAAACCACCACTAAGACACTTTATCATAACCTTAAACCATTTTTCTACTTTTTAAACCTGTTCCTAGTAGACAAAAGGTGAACGACTGGTCAGAGCAAGCATACGTTGTGAGATGAACTCATAACTTATTTTGCCTCATTTCCATTCAGATACTAGCTAAATCATATAGCTGAACATATATTCTACTTAACGCATACTATCATCATGCGAGTATCACTTTTCTCCATAATTTTGAAATCCCACTAAGAAGCTTTACGGGAAAGGAAATTCGTTATAAAGAGAAACACTACACAGTCGAAAGATATTCTAGGTAAATAGAACAATAGTAATTATTATATATTTGCTATAATACGTCTCAAAAATTGTGATTCCCAAATCTTTTAGATTGAACTCAGAAAAAATTTCCAGACAAAATTGACATCTAGAACACAGTCATCTTGTCTATCAGTTGTTTGTTTGCTTTTGTCATCTGTGTTTGCCTTATCTTTTATATAAAATGACTAGGTAAATAACTGCACAACTTTGTCATACATTTTCCGCTTCTATTGGACGCTATCTCAATCCTTTATTTCCTTCAATTATGCATTATCTAGACAAATTATATTATAACAATGGTATAAAATAAGGATGATAAAGTAGGCCCAGGGATTGATTTTGTATTGCTACTAGTTTAAGAATCTGCTTTGTGGTGTGCTATGTCAATGTGAAGATTTTTAGAAGTTTTCATATAAGCGCCAATGTATCGCGTGCGTACGCACAGTGAATAATAGGCTTATACAAATCAAAGCTTTGCACCGACTAGTTTTAATTAAGCATTGTAAATAAAAGTGTCAGTGGCAAATATCTTCCACTTTTTTCTGAATTTCTGATAGAAAAATGATTTAAAGATACTAAGATATACCTATAAATTTAAATAAGTCAAAGTGAATTAAAGTCAATCCATATATTTAGAAACATCTATGAAAAGTACGCATGAATTTCACGCATGTTTCTAACTGAATTACAAGAATAGATTCTTTAATAATTGAAATGTGTCCTCCGTTAAAGGAGCTTTTCAATACATTTATTTTACAGCATCACAATATCCTGATCGGAATGAGCTCCGCGTCTTTTTTTGTCGGCCTGTTTCCGCCAGCGATTGATTTAATACAAAAAAAAGGTCTTGAAAAGTTGCCAGTAGCATTTTCATCATTTCCGACAAAGACAAAGGATTTCTCAATAGCATTTGAGAGTGATTTGAACAAATTTAAATTCATTTACATTTATATGAAATACTTTGCTTATCGGTGGTTTTCAATTAAAAGGCAAATAATTTCAATATATTTAAAAAATATTGACCACAAGAATGAATGGACGGCGTGAATAATTAAAAAATAATCAATGACCAGTATATTACTGTTACTTAAATATTTTTATAAAATAACACTATTTTTACGCGGTCTATATATTTCAATATAATTTTTATTAAATTTTTAATTGAGACATTTTTATCGAAATGGGAAAAATTATAGCAAATTTTTATCCTTGTTTTATTAACGTAATAAATCAAATTTATATTTATATACTAAAGAAAAGAAATGTTTAACAAAAAAGTCAACCCTTTTTGTAAAAACATTTACTACAATTTCACGATAGTGTACAATTATAGTAAGTGATTCCATTACTCCTGATAAAATCTTATATTTAAAAAAAAAAGAAAAAAGAAATTTTTATAATTTTTAAAAGAGATTTTGCAAGAAAAACTTGCTTGATATCCCTACGTTACATTCATATTAATGAGAATATTACAGACTTTTGAAAACTTTGAAAGTGTTGCAGCACTTGTTTCGAATTGAATATACGATATCGGTCGGAAATAACAATATCGGTCACTTTTATAACCGTAAATAACTGTGAAAATAATGGTCCAACGTTTAAAAAAAAGGAATATTATATGAAACAAATTATTCTATCGGTTTCATGAAAAAATATTCTTACCTTTCGTTATAGTTTCAAAGAAGGAGAAAAATATATAATTTTTTGGCTATATTTTGCCAGACAAAATTATTTTTACCCTATAAAGTAAAATTGTTTCTTTAAAATTTAAATAGAAGATTCAAAATGTTTTCTTTATATATTCACACACACACACACATATATATATATATATATATATATATATATATATATATATATATATATAAACGTATATGATTATTTTTAAAGGGTAAAAGGGTGAAAAAATCAAAATAATTAAAAAATTAGGTAATACTTGTATATGGGGATGGTTCAAATGTATACGCTTCTCGATTATTCTATAACAACCATATCCAACGTCCATCGAGAGAGTTCGCTTCAATGAGTCAGTCGTTTCATCAAATTCGTCAGCTAGTTCCGAAAACTTGTAAAATATTGTCTATACAGCTAAAGGATTCTCTCAAAAATCAAACTAACTTATCGCGCCTCATGCCAAAGGGCATCGCAATCCCTTATATGCCAATTGTTAAAGAAGGATGCTTATTAATTAACAAAATTCTTAGTCATTAGTCTCAATTAAACGACAGAAGTTGCCATAGTTTCAGCAGAATATTATTAGTACAAAACTTTAACGTTAGCTGAAGTATTCTGTTTCGTTTGATTAACTACATAAATGTCAATAAAAGCATACCTTGACCTCAATGCAAGACATTTAATTTAAATTACAGCGCCTTAAAAATTTAATGAATTTTTTTCACGTTTATCAAATATGAACAAAGCTTTGAACGTACAACATATTTGTAAGCGAATGCATTTTTACTAATTTATTTCTTCCATCAATCAAATAATTCACGGGGTCAAAATTATCTAAACGATATATTGGGAGATTTGTTTGCGCGGGTCCTCGTGCTATATTTTGAAAGTTTGCTTATTCTCTTTATTTACTTAGAGCTTCATACCGACAGCTCGACCTCGATGAAAAGCCGTTTATTTCCACTTTTCTTAATTTCAACTCACGTTGTGACATTGCAATTCTCTATTCGGTGTAAATTGTATTTATTTTTTTTTTCTTTCAGAAACGTCGGCCTAATTGGGAATTAAACATTTTTGCCGTATTTAAATACAAGTAATATTTATAATTCACATTTAAATTCTCTGGACGTGAATTTGAAAGAATCTTTAAATCATTTAATACTTTGAAGTGGTTTCAAATTATATTCAAAAAATAAAGTATTCGTGTATTCATCAAATCCACAGAACAGAGAGAGACAAAAATAAAGTATTCGTGTATTCATCAATCCACAGATCCCTCCTTCCGCACGAGAATCGTGCGGCGACACGGAAGACGAACAAGCGTCGTCTGATATTCGTCGTCAGTAAATTAAACGAATAATTCATTACAACTGTTGTAAAGTGACATTTTATGATTACTTCCTTTTTTGTTGATTATCACATATACTCATAGTCACTTTTCTGCGTATTTAACTTAAAAGATACAGTCAATATTTTCATTGAAGATCATCTAATAGTATTAAAAATTTAGATATCCGCTGTATTTAAGAGTTTAGGAAATCTGATTATATGTATTATTATTACTAAATATTATAATTTAAAATTATATTTAATTAACAGTCAAAAAATGTGTTGACATTAAATTGCCAAAGTGATCTATAATATAAATTTTAGAATATTTTAATTGAAGAAATACATTCTTTCAATCACTACTTCGTGACTTTATCTCACTAAAAGAGGTTAATGAAACTAACGGAAAGCAATTGTACCCAAAGCTCAGACGAATTAAAAATAGATAAGGTTATTTGCACGGATGCCGCAAACGCGAAATAAATAAAAAATATCCAGAAAATCTTGTCAACGCAAAAAGCAAAAAAATCTATAAGAAGTCCATTCGTCAGTTTGTGAATAACTTTATATTATTTTTATAATGGGGTCGAGAAATGCGAAAGAGAGAGTGAAAGTTTACTTTGGCACTGTCATTCACTGTATATTCACTGTTTTTAATTCGTTTCTTCGCCAAAGTGAACTTGTTCTCTAAGAATTATAATTTAACATTGCCAAGGTCAATAAGCATTTGTTAGACTCTACATTTTTGACTAATTTTATTGTCTCCCTACACTTCAGTTAATTAAAAAATATTTACTATTTTTTTTTTTAAATTGAACAATATTAATTTCCCGATGTTTCATAAAAACAATTTATCAAAAAGCCTGCTTCTCGATTTTAAACTTGCGTTTTGGCGTTAGAGTCCTCTTAAACCTTAATGACTCATATGAATCATTATTTTAATTCATTTATGTGTTGATATTTATTTACGCCCTTATTATTTACGCTCTAATTGATTCCATTGTCTAATAAATATAAAACTGTTCTCGAATTCAAAGAAACGTTGCATGGACGTTAATTAATTATATTTATATTAACAAACCAAATTCATAATGCCCTCTTTAAAAAAGCACTCTTATTATAGAAAGAATATAATATTTATAAGACAGATTATAATATTTACAAATACCCATATTTTATTATTCTCAAAACAACGAAAGCTGTAAATTGAATTTTAATTCAGTTAAAGAATTAAATTCGAAGAATACAATTGTAATTAAAGATGATCTCTAGAATTTTCTACGGAATATATTCAAAGAAACTTATACTCAATATAAATTCAAAGAAACTTATACTATATCAAAAAATAAGTCGGGTTAATGTAATAAATAAAGATATAAAGAAAATATTAAGAAAACATGATTATATATTAAATATCTAGTGAATATGGGATTTAATAATATTGACGGCAATAATTTTTGTAGGAATTGCATGTTTATAAATTCAAAGGTGTTTTGTTTTAATTTTATTGAGTGAGAAGTTTTTATGGAATCTCACTTATATTTAAATACGATAAAAATGTTTAAATTCTAAATAGCTATATGTTCGAAGAGAAAAATAAATGAAAATGAACATCTAAATAAAAAAAATTAAATGTTTCAAATATTGAAGAGAAGTAAATTTGTAAAGATGCATTGATCTAAATATTAAGATACGGTCACAGGAACATAAACCGATTCGATAATGACAACACCAATACATGTACGCCATCTATTGCAATTAAATGAAACTACTTCATCAGTCACAAGACCGTCTATATGCGACCGTGGAAGTAATGTTGCGTATCTTATTTTGTTAGTTTTTAACCTAATTAATAGAAAGTTATTTTTATATAACAAAAGGCAATTATAGTAGGTAGATACAATGGTACTACACCACATAGATATGTCAGTTTAATTTATTCCCTGTATCGGGAGGTTGCGTACTTAAAGGTGTCGGTAAGACGATTTTGCAAGAATCGATACTTCATCAGTGATGAAAAGGTTAAGATTTAAAAAAGTAAAATTTATCTTAAAGAAATTATAACGTTAAAATATAATCCGTCTACATACAGGTACATATCTACGGCATGTTTTAAATAATAATTTACCCTGTTGTCGTATTTTACATTACTTCAGTTCAAAATATTTGTTTATAATTTTAGTGCAAAATTGGTAATGTGCAAGGTATATAGAAATATACCAATTCATTCAGGATCACATTTAACTTCTGACCACATAAGAAAACGCGAATTTTCGATAATTTTGTCCTAATACAATTCAAAGTTTATATTGAATATTACTAGGTCATCTTCATGTATTTTATGCTATCACTTTTTATTTACCTTTACAAAAAAATTCCCTTTCTAATTGCTCATCGCTGCTTTAAAAATTAATGAAATATTTGACACAATTAATTTAAATTGGTTTTAGAGAGTATAAGACAATGTCGAGCTGTTTGCAAATATTTCTAACTGTGCCTGCGACTTCGTTCCTTTGAAATTTGGAATAAGAAAAGCTATTAGAGTGTTTTTCTTTCTCTCATATATTGCTCTTGGGTATAAACTATTATCATATCAAATATAATCAAAATCCGTCCAGTAGATTTTGTTATTGACGCACAAAGCAACAGACAGGCAAAAATTATAAAAAAAAGTTTTTTTGGATTCTGTTATCATTCATTTATTATATACGCGAAATCAATTACTCTTTTTAAAATATTTTCTAGTAAATAAAATACTATCTAGAAGATTTTTCTATTCTGTTTTCTAACAGAAAGCAGTAGTTTAAAAAATTAGTTATGTTAACGCTCTTCGGACGCGCGCGAACGCACACACACGCGGGAACGCACGCGCACACACACACACACGCACAAACGCGCTCGCGCGTATCTTTCATGCGTAGTTTTTGTCAAAAAGTATACCTTGGCTATATTTAGTTACTAAATGACTCGAACCTATAAACATTTTATACTTACATTTTCGGTTTTAAGTTTATCGGTTTAGAAGTTTTTGAGTTATCAAAGTGACAGACAGATGGACAAATACTAATTATTTTTAATTCTAAGATTTCCATTTTTTTACCAGCACTGTAATCATCAAGAAGATTTTCAAAAATCAAAACGAAGAAAAATGAATATTTAAAACATAATGTGTGAAAACACGACCTTACGAGGTTACAACGTTGGAATTTATATTGCTACTGAATATACTATTTTTTTCAATAAATAATGAAAAATATGTATGAAAAATGATTATTAATCGAAGGTAACATACGTCAACCTTCTTTAAAATTCTCGAACTGTAATTTAAATATATTTCTACCACACAATCCGGCATTTTTTTAATGTTTTCGGGATACTCATATACACGAGAATCGAAATGACTTTATCTTTATCTTTGATTATATAATTGAAACGAAACGCTGTTAATTTCACCATTTACCACCGTTTCTAGTAGGACGTTTTTCGGTTGCTATGGGCCTGTCCCTACGAAGTAATCTTAGTCTATATAAAGATGGCGTTGATCAAGAATACTTAACTATTCGTATTTTCAGAAATAGGTTCGTATTTGGTAAGTATGTAAGGGATTTATTCAATTTTTAAGGTGTCGTAACAGAGATAAAATACAGCTTATGAAATGTGTTTAATATTTTCCATCTTACATAATGATTACTTAATTTCCCTAAAATTTAATTTTTTTTTAAATATTACTTTTAAAAATATTAATCACTTTTACATTAAAGGCATACTACCCATTATCTGAATAAACTTACACCCCCTTATTAATAAACGTAGATTACCAATGTAATAACCTGGTTATAACTTTACGACGAGGATTAGATAATTATGTTATTAATAAACAGGGAATTGTATGTTTTAGCTTAAATCTTATCTATGTAAATTTAGTTGCCAACATCGACCCTGTACTTTTACGTGTGATTAAACAAAAAACTCGTTTGAAGTTTAATATTTCATGTTTATTATGTAAGTCGATGGTTTTTAAATAGTTTAAATTTACAAAAATATGGATTCAGATAATGATATCATTTTATATAAGAAATCAAGTGGAAGATGTAGAGAGAGTGGATCGAAATAGAAAGGAGAAATTGCACAAATGCAAGAACGAATGATGTTGAATGACAACATCATTCATTCTTGCTCATTATTTAAAGAAACGTTCATTACATTTTAAATTTCACTGAAGATAATATCGCCTACGACATTAGAGGTGGCAGTATCACACCTACCTACAGTTACTAACTACATAATATATTTAAATTACAATACATATATTTAAATTACAGTTTGAGAATTTTTACGAAAGTGGGTATGTAATGAAGTAAGTAATTTAATAATTTAATGTAATGTTGCTTTTCTACGTATTTCATTCTAATTCATATCTAGAACTGCATACCTTATCATTTAACTGAAAAAAGAATAAACATTTTACAAATATTATATCGCAAACAAATGATATTTCTCACTTATCATATATCGCATTTCATCCACAAATTCAAGATGACTCCTCTCATTCACATGGCATGCGTCAGCGCACAACCTCTATAATATGTAAGAGAGTGGAAATTATATGCGGGAGAGAATTCAACCACCCACCTTACAATCCAGATTTGACTTCCAGGGATTACTTACTTCTTAATAGTTTAAAAAAGGATTTACTTGGGTAAGAATTGAGAATGAAGATCAGTTGAAGGCGGCCGTAGAAGAACGTTTTGAGGGCAAAGATACATTTTTTTAGAGACATACCCTTTTTAAAAGTTACTATTATTTAGTGCAAATTTTTCTTGAGTTTTAGTGACTTTTAGTATAAATTTAATCAACTGTCCCTCGTATTTTGGTTTAAAACATATATCCAATGTCAAAATTAGCCATTGACTTGCCTTTCTGTATTTTGTTTCTATAGACTGATAATTCTTTGTATATTTTTATGCCCGATATTAAATAGATAACCCGTTTATTATGGGATTAATTTAAACATAAGCATGTTAAAAACTATATTTTTTTAATAATTACCACTTATGTAAACTGTGATAAGTCTAATTTAAATTTAATTTTGTGTTGTCTCCTTATGTTTTTAGATAGCAGTTACATTATTAATATAATTTCTTCTATTAAGAATAAAGTTGCTGAAATTTGGAAAAAATAAGTTACGAGTTTTCTTCAAATCATATATTGAGTTAAATATATTAAACATCAAAAAATATATATCTGAAATATTTGATTTTCATGTCATTTAGAAATTACTTTCTTATTTTAAAAATCGTGCAGCCTACCAGACCGACATTAAAATAAGATCAAATAGTATAAACGTATATAATAAAGAAAATAGTAAAAGTTGAAATTATAAATAAATATATATATGATATAAATGTAAGAGTTCATAATACAAAAGGAGGAAAATATAAAATTCACTTTTTTCTAATACTCATTTTTATTTTCAACTCGATCTAATTTTTTAAAATTTTCATTTTAATTATATGTTCTTTGATGTCAATGGCGCGTTTCGCTTTGAATATTTGATGCTCCTTCAATTTCCTTACATAATCGAAATGCCTTTCTTTTTGGCTAAATCAAATATTATCATCTTATAAGTCCATTTGGTTCTGTGCAAAATAACAAATAGTGTCATTGGACCAAACAATAATCTTTCTTAGATCCAGGTTTGAGACTATTTCAACTGTAAGTTTTTGTTATGGAAATGGATAAAAATTTTACAGTATAATACTTTATCAAAAAATCAATTTATTTATAATTTACATCAACAGATAACCTATTTGTAAGTAATGAATGAAGCTAGAAAACAGAAATGAAATTTTTCAGCTTTCTCTATGAGACAGTAGATCTATATTTTATAATTTTTCGTTGGCATTTAATTTGTCTTTCAGCAGATACAAGTAATATTTGTAATTCTCGCGGAGTCGCTGTCTCCGATGAGGTTGATGGCCCTTGTATTAATCTCACATTTCGTTTTATATATAAAATAATCTAATATTTCCGAAACAATAAAAAATATATGTCGGAAGTGTTATTAGTTGCTATTACTATTAAATTCGTCACTGATTTTTTTTTTCGTGAAGAATAAATCAAAGGTATCAAATGTACGTAATATATAATGCAAGGAAGAAAATGTAATCTATATTAGATTACTTTTTTACCAGTTACAAGTAACATTTGTGGCACTTATGAAGTCGCTATTACATATGAGATTGATGGCCCTTTTGTTAATTTCAACATTTGCTTGTACCTACAAAATAATAGATGTAATGAACATAGGTACTTATAATACTATTACTATTCAATTCACTAATGCATTTATTTTTTATGGACGATAATGCAAATATATAATAAAAAAAGCAAGCGAGAAAGTTCAATCTATATCAGATTGGTTTTTTGTCCTCTCTTGGTCTTATGGAAGTAATAACAACACCTAAAATATTTGTTTATGTTATACCTGTACTTTTTCAAGATCAAACAAAGCCACGTTATTTGCTTGTTCATTTTATTTATTTACTGCAGAAAACCAGCAACAATTACCTATAATAACAACAAAACTTTATTTTACCGATAGTTAAAAAATAAATGTAATGATGGCGTTAGTTATTATTACATTAATTGATTATCCATAATGA
The DNA here is from genome assembly GCA_039881145.1 of Druceiella hillmani. NCBI lineage: Eukaryota > Metazoa > Arthropoda > Insecta > Lepidoptera > Hepialidae > Druceiella > Druceiella hillmani. The sequence goes on along the minus strand of JAYKKI010000050.1, from coordinate 708,722 downwards.
ACAGATACTAAATTTTTTTTTTTATTTTATCTCTTTTTTTGCATATTTTTTACCTATGATCGATATATCAATAAAATAACTATATCCACGAATTCGTTGACGTATGCATTTGAATTTTTTTACAAAGTTATTGGAAAAGAAATTGAAAAATTATAAACATAGATAATTTATCAAGCGTTCTGCTACTGCAATGTAGCTCACGCTCTGTGGGATATGATCGAAAATATAAATAAAGTCCAAAAATATATTACGAGTGGGTACTTATTAAAGACTGATTTACAGTTCCGCAGAAATATTTCTAGATTCCGTACAATAAGGGCCACGCAACGCGTACGTGCCTCGCTACGTGGCTCGTACACGTACGTGTACGTGAGGTACAAAATCTAGGAAAGTGTAAACAGGATTTGCGGAATCGAAAAACAATCCCATCTTAACTTAGGAACCGTTTGTGATATCACTATGAGCAAAAACGAATTGCGGAAGAGACCCTATCTATTGTGCTAATAGCTTATAAAGTTCCTAGATAAATCCGTTTATACAGGTTAAGAGACAGACAAACTGACAATATTGTTGACATTAGATTCCTTTTAGTATTCAAATATGCAAATGGATAAGCATTAGAAACTGAAAATTTGCCTTCAATTTTATTTTTCCATCCGCATTGATTAGACATGCCTTTGCGATACTCTCATTTCAATAATTTTTCGCTTTGTTCATTCTCACGCAACTTTCAATTTTCCAACAACGTGAGGTAAACGATAATAATGTTCCGTTCTCAATTCGACTCGCCACCGCACAATATGTGATTTAGATAAGGGTCGCTGTTCGATTTGAATAATTGCTGCTATCTGGTCTCAAGTTAGTAGAACTTACTCTATTAAAAAGATTAATTACCAAATTTACCACATGCTGTTACCTATTATTAACCAATTTCAATCTATCCCCATTTAATTTTTCATGTAAAAATGTAACTTCACATTACAATATTTTTTTCGATGCTCATATTTTTTTTCATGCTATGACAAATAGTGTTATCATTTATTTATACCATCGCAATGCTCTCCAGAGAGATGAGGTCAACGACAATCATTTATTACCAATTTTGCAGATTCATACTGGCATTTCTTCTCTAACACTACGTTTTCATGAAACATGGCTTAAATAGAGGCTGGATTCTTATAGGCTTTGCAAATAAAAACTATGTAATTTATAATCTAATTAATATTGATTCGCAAATACTTCCGAAATAAGTAAAGTAATATAGTATATACATAATTTCAGAATAGCCGTTATGTACGGTTTAAGAGCGAAGGTAAAATATTTAAATAACCTAGCTCGTACTAGCACTTTTGTCTACACGCATTTGTATCCAAGCTATGTTTTTCATTTATATGCAAAACGAATCAAATCTTGCTTATACCGGATTGAATTTAAGAAAACACAAAACTTAAGTAGTCGGACGGACTTAAAACTTGCAATTAATTATTTTTAATAATAATTAATTATCCTGCACAAAATATGGATATTTTACTAACAGGTGTACAAAGATAAAAAATGAAATAAATTGCTAAGTATATCCGGTGAATGCTCAGAATGGCGTTTGATATACCTAAACGTTGAGTAACGAACGTGTTTGTAAAAGATACATTTGGTACAGATTTATAAGCAAGAGAATTGTCAACAAATATAAATAGCGAATGGATGACGTGTATTACCGTATGACATGAAATAACGTGGTTGTAATACAACAAGCGCGTGTACTGAGGATAATGAATACAGAACAAATAATTATAAATAATTCTCCATTATTTTCGTTGCTTCTTTCTTCATTCATATTTTTCTTAAAAAAATGGAAGCTCAAACAATGCTTGTGAGTTAAACTCGTAGTATTTGAAGTGTCATATTTCTGTATTAATGAGATAAAATATACAATATTATTTAAAAACCCTTTTGTCCGTGCCATTGAAAATTCATGTAAAACAGGTATTTCTATGTTAAAAATCTTATATATTTTAAAAGTAAATGGGAACTCTTCTAGTGATAAAAAAATCTTATGTATTTTTTTTAATATAGGTCGATTTTCCCTGAAGAGAAAATCGACCTATATTAAAAAAACTGCAGTTAATTATTTCTTCAAGACCATATTATTGATCAAAATTATTACATTGAGATATTAATTAAACTCAAGTCAGTTAGCAAGTAGGAAGATAAGAATATTTTGGATAAGGAAAATAAAATAAAAGATCTGAGAAATCTCACATCTTCGAGCAATTTTTGTGTAAAACAGGTTTGTGGATGATAGATCGCAGTTTTTGTGTTAAATTCATATTTTTATTATCCAAATTTTACTTTTACTATCTTTTACATATTTCCAAAAGCAAAAAAAAAATGTTCCGAGAAAACCAATATACGCTTCTTTATAGATATTTTGTTACAAAAAATAACTTTTTTAAATGTTTGTTTTAATTATATTTGTTATGTTTGTACTCCTCAAATTGTTTAATACGTGTTTAAGTTTGAACGAGATAACTAAATAAAAATAGCGGTGTAGTAATGAATAAACTGAATTGAATTTAAATAAAAAAAATTTCTTATAACGGAATCGATCAAAATAACTATTCTGCTAAAAAATACTACTACAAAAGGTAAAAAAAGTAAACAAAAACAAACTTAAATTTTTAAAAACTTTATAAATTATGTAAAATATATGCATTTATGAATACATAATCATATCCAAATTTCAATTCTTCAGCGCATTTCATCAATGAAATTATTTAAAAGTAAAATCAGTTTACATGAAAGATTTTAAAACGGCTAATGTTTTCCATGAAAGCGAACTTAATTGACGTAATCCACAATTCATACCACACCGACCGAATGAGACTGTGGGCATAGAAGTAATATCTGTTGGAGAAAAATCAATAGAAACGTCAAAAATGTCTAAAGATCTTAGCCGGATAAGAGGGAAAATTAAGAACGATATGGAATAATAATCATATTACCAAAAAGATTCAATTTTTTAACAACTTTAAGGGCTATTTACATTAACGAAATATTTTTTTTAATTTTTAAGTGTTATTCATACTATACGTAAATAATTCTACTATCTCTACTCTATAACATAAATTTTCAAGGAATTTGTCACACTATGTTACTCGCGCCCCTCAATTCTTACACCATAATTCACGGCTGGTAATTTTATTTGAATTAATGTTACAAATTAGTTTTTTTTAGTACATGTAATCATACTTTATTACCTTTATTTTCAAAATATAAACAAATATATAATCTGCTAAATTAAATCCAACCAAAAATACAAATTTGTCTGGTCATAAAAATAGCTTATATATATATATATATATATATATATATATATATATATATATATATATATATTTATATATATAGGTATAGATATATAGGTATAGCATATATGGGTCTCAAACCAAGATAATTATAATCAGTTTATAAGTATTTACATGGAAAAAGTAGGGAAAAAAATTTACAAACTGGAAAAAAAATTAATTTTGTATATCGTGTGGAGTATCAGTTAAGATTATTAAAAATATGGCAAAGTAATTTCAACGTAACACTTTCTTCTAGTTGTAATTTTTTCCTGTTAAAAAATAGTAACTGTCGCGTTGACGGTTTCGTTTTCTGTGTGCGTGTCTTACAATTAAGTAAATCAGTTTCGCTTAAATTAATTTGAAAACTTTATTTAATCACAACAGGTTACGGACCCAGGGTTGTAATTTTGCGCACCGGTTGTATAAAATGAACAGGAAAGACGTCAAATAAAAATATCGGCGCAAGTTTAAATTTTTGATTTACCGGGGTAATTACATCGCGTCATCGGGGAGTATATTTGTTCTGGCAAGAACAAGGCAATAGCAAAAAAAAATATTAACCAATCAGGCTGAAAAAAACCTGTAATCGGAATATGTGGAAGTTGCAAATTACGACATTATTAAGAAGCCAAGGTTAGTTAAATATATTTTAGGAGAGGTGTTTAAAACCTGAAGATGCGACTGATTTGGCCAGATGAGGAATCAAATACGTTAAGGCTCAGACACTGTTGGCTCCAGGACTGGTGGATAATGTCATGTTGCATATAATTTCTTGCACAACTACTGGGAAGAAAACTGCAGAGTGTATATGAACAGAAGACGGATATCAGTATTCATATTGTACAGCAACTACCCTTTCCGTACAAATATGAAAGGGTATTGAGTATCTGAGACTCAAGAGACGCTAAACCAATTGAAACAAATGGGTGAAGTAATATCGGATAAATTTGTCAAAGTAAAGGTTTGAATATCGGTGCCGGATAAATTCAATTTGCATCTACTTAAAAGTGAAGGGTAGATAACAAGCCGATAATTGATAAAGTTGTGGTCAGATTACTAGTGGAAGAGAAGAGGTGAAGGAGAAAGGTAAAGCATTCCAATAGACATCATCCTCATCCAACTTTATAGTGAACGATAAGAAGAATGTCAAGTATTTTAAATACGTGACAAGTTGGTCATTTTTGAAATGAAATGAGTAAGTGAGAGCAGTGGCAAATAGTTTTACTAGTCCAAGGTTGGAAATTATAAAGCGCAGTTTAAGTTTTGGAAGGACAAAAAAGTATGAAAACTAACGCTATGTGATTTCAAATTGTTATTATTCTAACAATATCAAAAATCAAATTGGCTATTGAGCTCTGAAGCCATTAAACACACCTGCCATGATCGCGGTTTATTTATGTGTTTTGCTATATATCGGTCCAAAATTTAGAAACGCATATTACAGAATTATGTCGAAAAAATTATTTAAAAAAGGTTTTAAAAGGTTTAAAGTAGAAAATCGTAAGCCTGTGTTAACGCATCTCACAATTTCATTGTAAAAATGTTATAAATAATAACAATAATACAGATAAATCTATTGAGAATTTGTATACACAAATCATAGATTTCTCGTCCTGCTGCATCCGGCACTAGACCTGATTTATATTTCCCTTTATCTGTGTTAAGTACTTGTAAAAAATGTTCTAATGAGATGTTGTTAACTGCATAAAAAATAGTGTTAAGATATGTTAGACATACTCCGGATTATAAAATAACTTATAAATGTGAAGGTGTAGTTTCTGAGGACAATTGTCACAACAACTAAAATATGTAAGTTTTCAAATTGTTGAATTTCAAAGAAACAAGTATCTGTAAGTTTATCTTCAAAGGCTATTGCAATGATTATAATAGCCAGTTAAGCCTATTGGCTGATTAATCCGTTAATTTAAACATATAATTACATTAAGACGGGTGTTAAAATACGGCAATGTAATTTTGTCATAACGCTAGTAACACTGTTTCTTCTAGTTGTTATTTCTTCCTGTTAAAAAATAGTTGTTCTTGCATTGACGATTCCGTTTTCCATGTTCACGTTTAACAATGAAATAAATACATTTTGCTTAAATCAACCAGCTTATTTTATTTCATCACAACAGAAAGGGTTATAAAGGTCTCAGAAATATTTTTCATAATTTCTGTCATTGTATATATAGAGACATACTGAAAAATATAAAAAAATATAGGTCATGCCGCCCTTAATTTCTAAAATTATTGAGTCTAAAATTAGGAAAAACCCAGAGTTTTTAGAAGCCTACCAAATTTATATTTAATCGGAAAACTGAATTTGTTGCGCTTTTATAAAAATACTACAACTGAGAAAGTGAGACATCTTAGTCGGAACTGCTTGTTCCCCGTACTCTTCCTGTTCAGGTTCCGATTCATTCATTTGCTCATCTTCATCACTCTTCTTAACATTTATTTTCGATCATCTTCAATATAGCTTTCTTGAAACCAGTCAGTCATGTGCATAGACTGTGCAACGAATATACAAAAACAAAATATTTTTTACTTATAGGTATCCACTCTACAGTGAATAAAAACATCCAGATTTCAATAAAATAATTTAATTAACTTATATGAGAGATGCGCTAATAAAGTCTGAACTTAATAACCATTGTATGTGTATTGATCAAATTCAATATGAAACCCATAGTTTCAATTTAATTTAATTTAATAGATTAACTCGCCTTGCTAATACTGTAACTCATAATGTGTTATAAGTTGTGAGACCACATGCCAATGACGAGTTGTGATTTGCCCTCGGACCAATTAAGGATCGGAATTAGCAATCAAGGATCGTTTCTATTGCTCAAAAAATATTATTCTGTAGTATTAATGTATTCATTTTTTTTTTTTTTTACAAGATGAACGGTCATTTCAAAACCGAAGCTTTGTAATTTGATTAATCACATTAAAAGAAATAACTGGAAAAAGCGATTAATAAAGAAATTAGGCTAAAAAATGAAAAATTTTCTAAACATTTTACTTGAAAAATTACAAATATATTTAATAGAATGTGTCAATGGTTTTATATTTTATGCCGAGAAATGTTAGATTATTCTAGTATCGATAATTGAAAATTGAGCTACTGGCAAAATATAAAATATACAATTGATGTCAACTGCTGAAATTAATAATAAAGAATTATAAACATTTTTTGTTGATTTTAATTTTCATCCTCTTTATTTTATTGTGCGATCGTTTTATTTAACTCCTTGTAGCATTTTTATTTGATTATACCATTTCTTCTTATTCATTGAATTCGGCGAGTGACGGAGCTTTTATGGAATAAGGTGCTAAAACGAGATTTTAAAGACTCTTCTTCTATTTGTTTATGTGCCTGTAAACATCCTATTTATCAAATGGTTTATTACAATTTTAAACTAGTGCTTATTTATATATATTTGAAACTACGAGGCGCATCACCATCAAACTCGGATTCTAAATACCTCGGCATAGGTAAATGCGTGCTTACCAGAAATGCGAGGCTTCATTTTTATGCTACCAGTCCTCCAAATCCCACATTACTGAATTTCACTACCACAAAAAGTACGTGCTGCGGATCAAAATATTATAAATATTTTTAAATGACATATCTCCAATATCGTCATAAGGACAAAAGATAAGTCTAACTAAAAATAATATTTGTATTATAATAAATTTTTATTTAAATATTAGAAATAATTATAAATTTTGTAATGTTGAGCCATTAAACAACAATTTATTATATTTTTTTGAACTGGCGCAGCTACATTTTTTGAGTATCTAATAGGTTTTTTCGTAGTCGTCTAGTAGCCTTTAACCACTTTTAACCTTCAGGGATTCAATCAAAACTAGGGAACGTGTCATAACAATTACGTACACGTAGTCCAAATTTTAATATACATTTAATGTTCAATGAATTACATATAGCAAAAAAATGTAACCTTATCCAGCACAGAAACTTAGTATCTTTCTATGTCTAAAGCCAATAAAGAGGCAATTTATTTAAAGAATTTACTGTTTGAAATTCTTGAAAAGTCGGATCCTACTTTTTTCGCACTTGTTTCGAACTGGTATAAAGGTGTATAAAAAGTTCTAAATTTACTCAAATTTCTTTTGATGCTCCCAAAATAAAAATCCGCATATTAATACAGTATTATTTATTTTCTTTACTTGCCCATTAATATAATAAAAAAGTTATAGGCAAGCATTGTCTGTAAATTTGTTCCCCCCTACTTGGTTACCGCCATGAATTATAAAGTCTTGTTTTGTTTTATTCATTTATTGGATCCTATTAATGAACATTCTACTTTGCCATAATAAAAAGCTTGTTTACGACTTATTCCGATAGAAATCTATCTTTTGAAAAATCCCGAAATTTTGCTTCAAACCTAATATTACCTTTAATGTATTTTTTACGACAGTAATAACATTTGATTTCGGGGTGAACAATAATATCTAAGAAAGTTTTCACACTTAAACATGTTCTAAATGCTTTACCTATTGTATTGGTTTCTTGGTTTTGACTTATAAGATCTTTGGCTAAAGTGAACACGAAATTCAATTTTCTATTTTTTTAAGAAATTAGCTTCATAAATAATATATGAGTGCAATATATTACAATAGGTACATGAAAACAATTCTGCAACAGCAATTACTATTTAGGTTCATTTGGTCGATGGGATCGTCTGCACTTTTTGAAGAGTTATTTGCGTGTGTAATATTTGATTTACGTGTGACATTTTTATTTGGCTGTGAATGCTCTGACTGTCTCAAAGTTACAATTTTATTTTTTAGGATTATAAAATACAATTGTTATTTCAAAGCTGTGAAATATCGTGTAAAAATAATGAAGAATTGATTTGACTATCCAGATATTTTACATTAATAAACTCACGTAATGCACGCTTGTTGACTAATTCCTATAACTATTATTTAGGTTGTTACAATTGCTTCACCATAGCGATACCGGTAAACCCAACTAGTTTACCGGTCCATAGTAATATTTTTATTAGATTTCTTTATGGGTCCGATTAGTTTTATTGCATTTCATATGATTTTCAAAGAATATTAATATTTTTATTTAGTTAAAGTTAATCACCCAACATGTATTTTGTATCGACATCATAAATGATTACCATTTTGTTGATTTACTTCTTGGATTTTTTTATATGTAACTACACCCTAAATGGACATCTAAAACCAATAAGTACTTCATAAATTGGGCAATAAAATCTGGTTTTATGAGCATAATTATATCAAAAATGCAAGATATCCCAAATTTCAGATATTGATGTTATTCAATGTAAAATTAATTTTTTTTAGAAGAAAATATATTCTGAATAATGTTTGTCAAAAAATATGTCAATTGATGCATATCAATTGCTAGTTAAATCGGCTGATAAAATAATCAACTCAACCAAAGCCTCAAGTTCTTCCTTCCTAATCAGACCACAGCTGCTTTTATCTATCGATATATAATTCTCTCTTTGTTCCCCCTTTCCTTTTTATATAATAATGTGAATTGAATGAAATTATTTCATCCTTAAATAAAATTTGAAAATATTGTGATGGTGAAAGCGTATTTCTATTTAAAGTAGTAGAACCTGGTTGAAAATATGCTACATGAAAAATTTTCCCGAACGAACTGGTCTCTCTGTCCCTTTTCATTAATTTCCTCATAATATAATTCAATAACACAACTAGGTTGAAGCGATAGGGATGGGAAATCGATCTGATGAAGTAGTGATGATGTACATGAAATACAGGAATTACTTGATTTTCTGGGTCACATGCCATCTGCAGCCTTGATTTCCCTAAAAACAAAGTTCCTGAAAGGAAATTTTGTAGGTTTTGTCTAACGTCGCCCGGTACGCTGAGGACCACTGAAGACAAAGTCATTACTCAACGTTGTCCTCTGTTGCACTCGCACTACTTGTCTCTCGAAGACAAGGTTCTATTTGTTTTTAAGTTTGGCCATTATAACAACTAAAACAATAATAAGAAATCAAAATGACAACAAAAAATCCAAATGAAGCATCGAACACATTCTGCAAGTAAAAAGAAAAAATATGCATATAAACAATAGAAGCAATATTTACTCACTTAAATTTCTCAATGTCTCGTCAGTGGCATAGAATGAGGAGCACTTAGGCCGAGCTGTGGCATAAGACAGATGGAGAAAGAGGTAAAGAAATCAATAGCTAACGCCTGGCAGATAAGCATTTGATATGAAAAAGATTTCCTCTTTTCTTTAGTACAATGTACATATATTACCATTCTAAGGTTAAGCACACAAAATATTTAAATAATGTCCCCAATAATCTACGGTGTACAATTATGTATTCGCACTAGACTAAAAATATTAAACGATGTCCAAGTCTTTTATTATTTAAATTAGCTCCTTTTTTTAAACTATCGCTTAAAGGATTTTACTTTATATTTATTTTGATAAAAGCTAATAATTGACCACCAATAAACTACACTTGATTTTTAAGTGCTCACCGGGATGCTAGAAAAATATTCCGGGATGCTGGAAATTATTGTTTTAGTAAATGATCACAAAGAATAATATCGAAATACTGCCTTTGGATATAAACAAGTTTCTTTAGCAGGAATAACTATTTCCAGGATTAATGGTTTTTGAACAAGTTAATAAGTTGTAAAATCAAAATTACAATGAACAAGCTAATAAGTGTAAAATCAAATGTTCAGCTTATAAACTTGATAGCGATTCGTTAACTTACGACGCTTGTGTTGAAATTAATTTTTGACGTTTCTGAATTTAATATTCATAAATGAGTAAGCATAAATTATCTCATCATTTTCTTCCACATATAAACAACTTCTGAAAGTTTACCGTTTATCACGCCGCTTGTAAAACATCACCATACGTATTTAAATATATATTAATTACAATACCACAACACAAATAGCTTTTTAGAGCACCATCTTTTGCATTAAAAATTCAAATACATAAAAAAAGTTTCAAAAAATTCATAAGTTAAAATAAAAATTAAGAGTTTCATATGCCAGTCGTAAGTAATTCTTTTCTTTTCCATTTGTTATTAAAATATAGCGGTAAACTAAGTTTTATACATATTTTAATTTGTTTCTCTTTGATAAAAGGGGATAAAATAACAAAAGCCAAGTACTATACCTCCCTTTACTATATTCAAAACCTACTTATATGTTATGATTACGGAAACATTTGCGTAACTAAATAAATTGCTAAGTATTTCCGCGACTGTTACCATCTTCATAACAATTATTCATATGGATAATTTCTTGAAACTTCGATATACATTTTCAAATTAAATTTAAACATTGACCTGACGTCTATGTTCCATTACAAGCTATCTGTTATCTGTTATTGTTAATTAATAGTCATAAAAAATCAAAAGAGTGTCTGGGCCATAAAAGTTTACCGACCATCAGATAGTTAATCATATTTTTTTCTGAGAGCACATCTAGAGAAATTTGACTTTTAATAATTTCTCTGAATGTGAATAAAGTTTATGAAAAATATCGATCCAAGTCGATCAATAAAATCATCACTTAACGGGTTAAGTATATATATCTTCCCTTTGAGGGCTCAACGAGATTGAAATGTATGCCACGACATTCCTCCCTAAATATATAATTTAACCTGAATTGTAACCTTTCAGTTAAAAAAGACTATGGACTTTCTTTATAAAACAAAAAGATCATTTCTAAGCGCGGAAGTCGTTTCTGTTGGATTGGGACCGTAAATGGCAGGCTTTTTGTATTGGTCCATAAATGATATCAGTTTTAATCGAGAAAAGTTTTTCCAGAGGTAAAACCGATTTTTTGCCAATTATTACTGAATCCGTGTTATTTTATAACAGTTGTGAGGATTTTGAATCAGCGATTGTCGAAAATATGATGGATTGGCCCGTTTTTTATGAGAGACCGAATTTAGATTTAAAACACTATTAAAACTGATAGAACTTTTATTAAAACCTGCCAGGCTGTATTTCATGGCAAAAAAATTGAAGTTCTGCCCTGCTTTACTCCATACCGCTCATTCTTTTTAGACTACCATTCCAACACGCCCTCACGCACGCACAAACACACGTTCTCGCGCACGCACGCTTTCTCTCAAATTTCTTACTAAGTCAACAATTTCGAAGAACAAAGGTAAACAAGTACATCGCATAAATACATGTATTAATGTAAATGGCGTTAAAGTGTGGACCAAACAAACACATTAAGATCCACGCTTTGCGTTAAGACTCGAATGTTATGAATTATTTCTCTGTATATCCTGCTATAATTTTATTATTAGAATTTGTCAAATTATTTATATCGGAACAAATACAGTTCAACACCAGAGAACAGTGGACTTTAAATATTAATTAAATGAAAGAATATACATTAAAATCGATATATTTAATAAAAATAATTTTCGCTCGCTAACATGCCATGAAAAAAAATGATTTAAAAAATACTTCTCATACCCACTGCGTTTTATCAAATTGCATTTTAATTATGTAAATGACAGAAAATTGATAAAAAAGTAACGCACTTAATAAAGCAGTTTCCACTCGTGATGATTTTCAATTAAACAAAATCGATTTTAAAAGTAATTTTACTATTAAAAAAAGAGCAGTCTATTATAAAATGTATAACCTAAGTCTACGCAATGATTCTTGTTTGTTAAAATGTTTTAATTGATTTTTTTATATAAAATTATTTTATATAAAATTATATGTTTTCTATCAAATAACATTTTTGTCATAAAATAAACGCGAAAATTATTACTTTTTTAAATGTGTCATTTTTAATGTATATTGATATTATTATCAAAACAAGTGCTGTTTGAAAATTTTACTGTTTATTAATAACTATTAAATGAAAGAATATAAAAGTAAAAAACATTATAACAGTGTATTCAAAAAAAATATTGCTAACCTCTTAATGCTAAACGTAGATGTAGTGATTCTGAATATATTTATTTGGTTCAAAATAAATAAATATATATATATATATATATATACATATATATATATATATATATATATATATATATATTATATTCGAATATATCGTATTTACTGTTATTTTTTTTACTTCAGCGACATTAAAGGCTCAAATAATACAGTATAATTGACGTGGAAGTATATTTGTGAAATTTTATTTATTATATTACGTACGCACCATGCAATATGTGCGTACGTAATATAATAAATAAAATTGTATATAATCGAGTCAATATACTATCCAAATTTCTATTTTTGACATCAAATGATTTCTGAGAAAAACGGCTGCGACGGACGAGCAGATGAACGGGTGTGTGAATGATCTTAAAAGGTTCAGTTTTTTTTCCTTTGAGCTACAAAAATCCCAAAACTAACCAGTATGCAATAATAACGAAGACGTGATTTGTTAAACATAAGCTACAAAATATTTACACCTTAATGAATAAAAATTAAAACAATTTTGTGAATAAATTTTAATGCTAGTATGTTAATGTCATTTAAAGGTTAATCGACTAATGAGGAGATCGATACGTCAGTATTTTTGAAAAATTTAATCGGAAGTTTTTGATTATTTATAGATTTTATCCGTAAGATAAATAGATAAAAATTAGTATGTAATTTTACTTAAATAAAAATACGTGTCAAATTAGCTAAACTAATTAAAATTACCCTGCCGAGGTTGAAAGCTATTGTTATTGAACAGTATGAGTTACTGAATGTCAATGACATTAATGTTGAAGAGCGATGCGGATTTTGGCCGTTTAATTTTTGTTTGGCAAGTTTATTAACCTATTCGTAAATCAAACTTAAAAAATATGACCTTATTTAAATCATTCACGTGTCCGTCCATCAGTTCGTCTCTCACGCCCGTTTTCCATGTAGAAGATTGAAATAATGATAAATAAATAATTATCGGCATAGTGTTTATCGCTATGCATATTAATCACCATATATTTAAATAATTAACACTCTAAAACATTTTTATAATAAATTTAGAAGGGCAAATTAAATAAACGAAATTTTCTTCTGTTTCGTAAATTTTGTGAGGTATTGAAAGAACAACATATACGGAATACGAAACTATTTTTTAAGGAATCGTATGTCAAATAGTTAAAAAGATATTTTTAAAACATCTGCTAAAATGCGTCATATCTTACTTTCTCTATTTTGAAACAGTTTAAGTCGAAATAATTAAAATCAGAGTTATTATAAAAGGCCCTTGTATTTATCAAAAAACCATAGCAATAATTCTAAATCTCATAGCTTATGAAAAAGTCACGATATTTTTTCACTTTTGAAAGGTAATATTAATATTTGCAATTCATTTTAATGAACAAGATACTTTAAATATCGTAAGTGCGCAATTGCGTACGTAACTTTCCAAAATTCATGACCCACACTTTTCTTGAAATTTATATTGATGTCAACTCCTTATTCCTTATTATTGAGAAGTTTTTCGATACCTTGCATAGCTTTTTTCAAATATTGATTCTTCAATATCCAGATTACTGTCATTACCATACTCTATGAAGATTTTTGTAACAATTTAACAAAAGTTAGAAATTCCTAAAAGTAGGGCTTCATGTCTTTTTCACACTCAGAGGGTGTACTGTATCTTTTTTGCGGTTTAAAATTCTTGTTTGCGCGTTAATAATATAATTGTTTGATTCCTTACGGAATTTTCTTTTATCATTCGTTATTATATTATTCCCCTAAGTTTCTTTATTTTGTATTTAAAAAAAATATTGTCCTATTATTATTTGCCTCTAATTATTCATATCCTAACATAATTTATTATCCCTTATGCAATTCTGTAATAATACATTTAGCTTCATTTTTAAGTATTCTTTGGAGTCGTCATTACATCCATCTTTCTCCTATTAATTTTTTTTATATCCAGTACCTTTCAAATCTCATATGAATATTAAAAAAAATCCATTAAATTTTAAAGTTTGAGTTAACATCGACAGGCTTATCACCAGACACTCATCTAATTTCCTTTCTACATTATTGGACTTTTTACTATCCACAAATTGCTCCACAATCTAATCATTCTATAAAATCAGTGATTCTATATTATGTATTATACATATATAATTCGTTATTAATACGTAATAATTACACACTGAAATATGGTTAATTTGGTTATAATTTGAAGGTCTGAGAATAATCGAAGTTCCATTATGTGTTGTTTTGTATGAAAGTAGTAGTGATCATTTCAATATTATTAATTGTTAATATATGATCATTTGAATCTCGTCTGTCACATCCATTTTTATCTTGATGTCACATCCCGTATCCGTTCGTTTAATTTATATTACGCATTATAAATAGTCGAAATAATTAGATGTATAAATTTTCTGTACTTTCTAGGAAAATTATGTTTTGACTCGGTGAAAATAGGCTTGAAATATCCTTGTGCACAAATATTAGTAGTAGTAATTTCTGATACTTTCTTAGCAGTTTTTATTTAAATTAAATCCTGCTCCGCTCTGAGTCCCAGTTTCGCTTTAATAAAATTGAAATCCATATTTTTTAGGATTCAACTACCATTTTATCGTTTAATTTATAGCAATTGTATCCACGTCATATTAATTCAATTATTCAACAATTGCCACAATTCTTGCGGCGAAAATAGACATTTAACATTTCAAGTTCCCGTTAGTAATGACAAATTCATTCCTCCATGTTGCAGCCAAAGTTGTTCTAATAATCGGTTCAGAATTTCTTTGATGACCGTTTGTAACAGAAGATTTTTCACAAATTTATTTTCTTTTATGCCCCGCCCTTAGCTCCCTGTTGTTCCAATTTTTTATTGCTGTAAGTTGACAAAATTTTCATTCTTCCACATAAAGAGGTTCTTTTATTGTATAAGGGCTTTTAAAGTAAACTTTCTATAATTAGACTAATTTATTGTAATTACATTATTTTACAATAGTTTTTAACATACATTACCCCATTTTACTTTTCTATAGTTACATTATGTGCATGTTTTTTCATACCGTGCACCGAGCTAGTTTACGATCATTTTCATAAAAATGAATTTTATGCCAACATTTTCTGCATATTACATTTCTAAAGAACGTTTAAAATTTTATTTTCTTTTTATATTTTATACAAATTACGGAAATTTAAAAAATGTAAAATATATTTCGGAAGTTAATAATATTATTAACTTCTGTGAACATAAATCATTTCAGAATGAAATTCCCACCGACTCGTCACAACATGTTCAGGATTACAAAACCTGCAAACTTAATATTTGGCAAGTATGTTTACTTCGATTTCTAGGTGATCCCTTATAAAATATTTGTCGAAATTCAATTATTCATGGCATGAAAATGAGATTGGAAAGTTTTAAAGGAATTTCAATATTATTTGAGTAAGAGACATCAAAAATTGGATTTAAATTCTCAGATAGAAATAAAGAAACACCTATACGAGCATTTTTCATTTTACATCGTTAAATCTAAACAATTGCTATTTAAAAAAACGAATAAAACAAAATTAATTAATGGTCTTATAGGATTTAACGCATCATTAAAGAGAATATGGAATTTTTACAATACTTAACACCTACTCCCTCTCTTCAATCACAGTCGGAAAAGTTAATAACTTGCAAGGTAGTAGCGAAAATATGTTTTAAATTTATTGATAATCCTTTTACATTAAGGTAATTTTCAAGTGGATTTTTTTTTGGGATATATATATATATATATATATATATATATATATATATATATACATTTTTTTAATGAGGCATATCCTTAAACAAACTATAAAATATAGGTAATCCGATACTATCTATTTAGTACAGGCGTAAACGAATAAGGAGATGTCGCATTTTTAAAAGATTGTATTAACAGTAGATTGTGTTTACAGATGTATTAGAAATTGATAAAATGAATAAGGAATAATTTTGTTTCTACATTACATCACGTAACATAGAAAAGTGTGGGTTACATTAAAATATGTTTAACCTATCAACCTCCCTAAATATAAAACAAGCTTGAAACAGATAATGCGTTCTATTTATAAAAATGTGCCATAAACATGATGTATGAGCACTTATCTGAACGAATAAAGATACGTAAATAAAACGCTAAGACTTATTGGCTTAGTAAAAATAGCAACAGTTTTATGTCAATGACCCAATATCTGGAGGAGAACCCAATGTAAAACCCGATCAAGTCACTTCTAGCGGACAATCCGCAGCGAACGGTCTGCTATTTTTTTCCAAAATACAACGAACTTATATACATCGGTTCACATATAACAAAAGACTATATTCATAATATTTGAAATACAATGAACCGTTTGTTGCGTATCGTCCGTCTGATGTGCATAGATCCCAACAGCGATACGAACGCTAATATTGAATGTTAGGATGATTCGACGCTTGTAGTCATATGCGGGCGCACATATTCGATTCTCCTACACCGGGCCCTCACTTAAGTCTCGAGTTCTACGAGTCTTGAATGAAAAGTGTGACAAGTTTATGAAAGTAGCCGTAGTTTGTATTAATATGTCTAGTTTTATTTAAAATATAATTTTTCAGGGCTTAAATGAAAAATAAACTAATTTCTGGCAACATATGCATATTTTTTAAAATTTCATTTACGTGTAGATATATGTTACAAGATAATATGCCAAAATATGTGGTTTACTTTCAAGCGATAGATAAAAAAGCCAGAACATAACCATTCAAGTATCATTCTCATCTTATTTCGTACCTGAAATGAAATATGAAAAACTTACAAAATTACGGAAAACATCATAAGTTGATTCCGATGGTCTAATAAAATTAAATCCGAAACTGCAACGAAATTAATTGTTTTTTAGAGGTAGGACGTTTGTTTGTTAAATGTAAACAAATATAGATTATAACGTAGTCTTTATATTTTGCTAGGTAATTATGCTATGACCAGTTTATGTCTATTGCTTTCATAACTATGTAAGTCCATCCATAGTCTGCTGCTTAAAAGATACTCGGTCAAAGTGCTCATACATCACCTTGATTACTTGAATCATTTTCATTATAGGATAACCTATTGACCAAACAATGTACATATTTTGCAAATAATGCTAACTTGAATATTGAACTGTATTTTTAAGATAAATGTAGTCAACGTTTCAGCGAATATTTAGTAATTTTTTGCTTTAATAAAATTTTTTGGGGTCTCAAATGAGAAACTGTTTAGTTAACATTTTAATATCCTTCCGATTTTCGGTGTTTAACCATATTATTTCCAATAAAAAATACGGCAGTAATATTTATTATCAACTTATGTGATATATCAAGAACCATAATATATTGTGATTAGGTAACATATTGTAATTTTTCACATATAATTGTATTATCAAAATATTTAAAAACCTAAACTTTGATCAATTTTATTCTTTTCTTCGAATCGAATAAATAGATAGATCTTTTCGTAATGTAAATACATTTAAACCAAAAATGTATTTATACATTTTTTAAAAACATTATAAGACACATAAGTTTTACTCAATATAATTAAATAATTTAAAATGTTACAATTAAGGCACTTGCATTATTATATTGTGTTTCATTTTAAAGCATTTTTTTGACTAAAAATTTAGCCGCGAAAAACTATAGATTATTCCTGACAATATTATTTTCTTTGTATCCAAAACACAACTTAATTATTTTTTTCTATCTGAAAAAAATCCAAATACTTTCCTTAACATATGCTTCAAATAAAATGATGTCTATTGATTATAAAACTTTATTAATTAAAAAGAATAACTGTTCACTTATTATTCATAATTTTCGTATTCTTGTATTTTCCATAGAGCAAATAGGATTTTAAAAAATAAGCAAAATATTACTTCTCTCGAATGCACACATCCATTTTTGTCAAAATTTTCTCTTGCATGCAAACCGAGAAGTGTTCTATACCGAAACTGAGGCGCGCAGCAAAATGGACCTATGTCACTTGTTTTTTCATTTACTCAAGGAGCGGTATAAGTAAAAAGTAGTGTAAACAATTAATTAGTAATCATAGGTTTCTATTTTTGTTTTAATACAATAATTAAATCGAAACATTCGGGTTTGTTGTATATGAATTCATGTTTGTATTTATGTATATGTACATATATACATATATATATATATATATATATATATATATATATATATATATATGTGGTATGTGTGTGTATATAAATATGCCAGGAAATGATATAGGCTAGTATTATAAATGCATGTGCTTGTTTATCACTACGTAGGAACAAATCGACGTGATTTTTTACGCATATATCCAGTACTTTTAAAAGTTTACTTTGTATAATAATTTAGTGTAGCGAATAAATGAAACGCATCAATTAGTCGAATAAATAAAATGAAATCGAAACTAAGAATGATGGTTATTAATTTGAATACCTGTACAAGGCTAGAATGGCTATGGTAGACAACTTTAAATTTATGCTATAACATCTACACGCCTTTGCGTGAAATACATGAAAAGTAGTAAATTCGTGGCACATTGTGTGACATTGTGTGGCGCTACCTTATCAGAAAGAGCAATGGGCAGAGTTCGAAAATAAAATTCTTTAAGGTCATCGGATTTATTCAGCGCCGTTATCCTTTACGAAACAGCATTTCGTAATAACGATAAAACAAAAGTATTCAATATAGTTCCAAATAATCAACATAATTACCCAATATCATTTCAAATTGCATTATTTTACGGAGTATGTTATAAAACTGGATTCAAAATGTTTTGCAGCTACGAATTTTCCAGTGTTGAATGCAAACAAATAAGGAAAATAGGTAACATTGTATTTATAAACAATTTGAAAACAATTCCCATTAATAACTAATTTGGATCTATATATGTATATATGTATTTATATATATATATATATATATATATATATATATATATATATATATATATATAACTAATTTTTCAAATGATACACCACAAGACAAACGAAGTAAATAAAATTAATTTTGAGCACTTCATCTGGGTCCTCTAAACTTTCCATACAAATATTTTTAAATGTTCGTTGAAATATATATGTGGATTTAACTATTCCAAATTTCAGGTTTCCATCTCAAACAGCTTTTGAGAAAACGATCTTATAGGGATTCCGAAGGTTTTTTTTTAAGTACGGGACCATAAAAATGGGACAAGTTCTGTATAAATCATTATTAAATTAAAAATAGACTTTAAATGCCAAGTTCTAAATACTTTTTCAACACCAAACTCGATACTTTCATTTTAAAATTATTATTGTTTAATTTAAAATTAATTGAACTTATAAGTTCGTAGCCAAATTATGGTAAGAAACTCGAGATACAAACCTGTAACTTTTAATGCATAATCAATATAAAAAGGATAATTTTAATGAAAAATGAAGACTTATAGTATAAACAACTTGACAAATGCTTCTTGGATTAAAGGGTAAATGTTAAGTTATTTATTTTCGTTCTTGTTGTATTTTTAGGTTATATTTAAATTATTTTGGCCTTTGCTTCGTCACACAAGTAATCTTCTTGGTATATATGTATATGTTTTGTAACTTTTCCCTTCGGTTTATTTTAGTTTCTTTTTATTAAAAAGCTCACAAAGCTTCACAAACAAGTTCTAAGTCCGATAAAACTAAGCATTTATTACCAAACTCAATACTATTAACATTGTTCAGATTTAGTTACTATCTTACTGGTCATAACCATATTCTTAACGTTTTTCTGAATTAGGACGGCATCATTACAAGTATTAAACAAACTTAGCATCGCTACGTTTATTGTCATTGGAAATTTCATTATACCAATAGATTAATTTCGATACCTAAAAATAAAATAAAAAGGTTCCGAGTAAGTGTTCTATCTATATGAATGATTTTATAAGAAATGTAAAATGGCAAGCGGTGAAGGGAGTTTGTCTTATAATTTTTAGAAATTTGTTATTTTGTCTTTTTTACCATTTTATGCAACTCTGTATATATTTTCCCTGAAAATAATATATATATTAGGACTAATATTTTTTTAACAATGTTTTCGTCATTTTATGTTACATCGAGTCATTTTAAAAAATAATGAGTACCTTCTGAGCTGCTATGACTTTACAATGCATTAAATTCTACTAAGTTATGTATTCAGATGATAACAGATCGAAATTTTAAAATATATATTTGTAAAACTGCGAAAACTTGGTCTGATTAAGTAACAAATTTTAAATAAAATCTACACAAGCACCAGATAATGATATATTAAATTTTGAGAAATTGATTCGCCAAGACAGGTTTCACATATACAGGACAAGTGTATAACCGTTTAAGACTATATAGTATCTCTAGTATACTTTCCTAATTAACCAAGTTATTGCCTACCGAAAGTATTCAGGTAATACCCCATATCATTCACAGCATACAATATTGCAAATTTCTCAAAAAGTGTAAAATTTAAATTCATAGTTTTCGGTTAAATTTTAGGTAAACTGCTACTAATGTTTTCTTATAAATTTAAGTTTATCAGTTGCTAGATAGATTCATATTTTTGTAGATATTTTAATCAATATTACGCAAACTGTTTAGAGTTCATCTTCGAGTAATTATTTTACTGCCGAGTAATTACTTTCCAGAAAATATTTCTAAGTGTAAACTATTGAGATATTTGCAGATTAATATACTTCATCGTTATACCAAATTCAAACTTACTATATAAAAAAAATCCAGAGGAAAACAGTTATGACACACAGAGAAATGGATTGATACGTGAGTTACAAGATGTCGGTTTATTTCATTTTGGGGCACGGAAACTTAAAAAATCTGTACTAATATTATAAAGAGAAAAATTTATGAGTTTGCTAGGATTAATAGAAACCATTCTCTAGAAGAAGCGACATTCAAAAATAATTTCACGGTTCGATGGGCAATATTTTCCTTAAAGACAAAAATTATCATTACGGATTAAAAAAGAAATATAAATAAATAATTTGACTAGAAATATTTGACCGATTTAAAAATACGTTTCATCTCACTATTTTGCTGTGAGTGATAAAAGTTATGACAAGTAGTATATCGTGTTTCTATAAAACAAATGAAGTTAATATTTTCTTTTAATCCCATAGGATGGGACGTGAAGGAAGCGTCTAGTAGGCACTACTTCGGTGGCGCAGGTGACATTCGACTGCTGATAATTATTGGCATTACACATGTTTAAATCTGTGAACTATCAAGGAATATTTTAAATATTTGATGATTGATTTTTAATTTGATTTTAACGACGTGGAAATCAAGTTGTTTTTCTCTGAAAATAAATTTGTTTTGTCGTAGTGATTTCTAATTATATAGTGATTTTTATTGAATGTTGCAGATTTTTTATTGAATTTCGTTTAAAAAGAAATAATTTTCATTGATTTTGTCTTAGCGTCAGTTATAACATTTCGTTGTTAGTGATAAGTTTTTCTCGGTCTGTATAAATATTTTCCCGTTTGTTCCCTACAGCGCTGATATTAAATGTATAATATTAATAAAAGTAATATTAAAGGTTAAAAAGTAAAATTGATACTAGACTTTTTTGTTTTATGTTAAGTTAAATGAATACTTACAGGGAAAAGTTTCATTTTGATGAAAATTGTAATATGTATATTTCTATTTTTTTGTTAATATTGTTTTAAGAAACAATATTCAGCAATTTCGAACGAAAGCTATTTAACAGGTATTTCAATCTCAGTATCACAATATGGGAAATATTCTAATTATATATATTTTGAGTAATTGCCCATATTTAAATAAAAATTTTTAAAACTCTATTGATTTTATTGGAAAATTCTGTTTATATGTTTCTGTTTTATATGTAATTAGTTAGTATTTTATGTATATTTTATGATATTTTACGATATTTTACGATTGGTTCAGACTTTTTTTTAACAAAATAATATGAGAAAAAAAGTACCCACTGTCGCGCAGAATTGCCGAGATAAAAGCCGCAAATATGGGATGAAATGCCGAATCTATCATTGAATATTTCTCGAGCAGTGAATAATATTTTTTTTTAAATAATAGACGTGACTCGTATTATTTATGTTTAGTAACATTACAACTTGTCGTTTCCAACTACATCATTCGGCGCAAAAAATCCGTGGAGAAAATTTTGTGCCAATATTTAAGATAAAAAGATAATAAATATTTTAATTGGTAGTTTCTTACAGCCGTTTTTGACTCAGAAAATCAGCGCTTCAAGAAATTTCACAGATTGGGATCTGAACTAATAACAAGTTTTTGTAAAGAAAATTTTCTTCACAAAAACTTATTTGAAAAAAGTTGCTTGCTGCTTTAATGCTTTAAATAGACACAATTAGATGAAATAAATGAAACTACGTGATGCAGTATTATTTCTACTATCTTTAATTTCTTTACCACTTATTCACAATTAAATGAAACTACGTGATGTAGTATTATTTCTTTACCACTAAGTGGTAAAGAAATTAAAGATAGTAGAAATAATACTACATCACGTAGTTTCATTTAATTGTGAATAATGAATTTCTACAAAATTAAATTTCAATGCTTTAAATAGAATTTATACTGTCCCTTCAAGTCAAGTGGAATGCTTTTTAAAGATCGCATTCTAGGTCCAATCTTATTTGAATGCGGTAGATACCGATCGGTAAATAGAATAGATGTTCAAAGAAGAGAAGATCGGTAAATAGAATACTAAAACAATAACATCGAGCAGGCTGCAGAGAGCTAGGCGTACAGTAAATCGGTGAACGATGGGACACACGATGAAAGAGACTATTCTATGTTAATTACCTATAAAACGAAGAAAATTACTTTTGCTATTATTTTGTTGTTCCGTTCTCCTCCCGAACTTCGGGAAATTTCAGAAAGACTTCTATGGAATTACAATCCATCGGCTATCAAAACAAAATTTATTTTAATTTTCCTTTATCTGATAAACCATACAACGCAAAATTGTAACTAATAGAAGACAAAATGTTGGAAATGAACTATAAGAGCATAAAAGTTTGAATTACTTATCCATTCAAATAATTATCTAATTGAAACCCCGATAAAGGGTCGTATAACTAAATTATCTTTATGAATTTATTAACAAAAATATCCATATACTAAATTTCAAACAGCGATTGGCGTTTGACTAAATTGTAACCAAAAGCCAGTGTAGCACAAAAGAGAGAAATCTATTTTTTAAACACAGCTGGGAGACCGGAAAGACTTTTGTGGCAAATTTATGTTACAGTTGTTTCATCTCGGAAGTCCGCTTCATTCGGAAATCTTCCTAGATAAGCCATCTCAGTTATTTAAAAAAGGTCCGGTGAAGACGAACTTGCGAGCGACTGCTAGTTACTTTATAAGTATTACGTAATAATATTATTATTATTTATATTAAGTGATTTTCAATAAAAATCGTGTATCGGGTGAAACTTGTGTCAATTGTAATGATTAATTACGTCGCAGTCGCAATTTTGTATGCTTGGATAATAATTTATTAAAATACTGACGTAATGAAATCAATCCTGACGTAATTAAATAAATCCTGTAGTTTATTAAAATACTGACGTAATGAAATCAATCCTGTAATCGAGTCGCTTTGCTTAATTTGTTATAATATTCAGATAATACTTAAATTATTTTTGTCATAATTATACAACTTAAGTTTTTTTTGTTATTATTTATAGTCAAGTTTTAATTTTCTAAACATTAGCTCTTCAGATCCAACATTGAAGAAAAATAACACAATGAACACAATAAATGAATTTCTGTAACACAGTAATTCAGGAAATATTATGAATTAAAAAAAATAGAAACTTTGGAACGGAGAAAAAAAATTAATAGGATAAAATATGTACGTGGAGACTTATTTTATAAATGAATGTCATATAACTATTTCATAACTTATTGTTCTTTACCGATTAACCAAAACGTAATAGTAACAAATAAGTAAAAATTTAACAATAAATGTGCAACCATATAAAATGATGAAATTTGAATTCAGTAAGTCTTGAAATAATTCTCAGTCATTATAAACACACCACATTTAGATAAATATATGTCCATTATGTAGGATAATATGCAACATTTGATTGCATCCTACATATCTCTATTTTCCATAATATTTGCAAAAACACTTGAAAAAGTTGCGACGTAGTACCTAATAAATAAGTTAATAAGGATGAGTGAATCTAAATAAAACATTTGTAAACAGTGAAAAGGAAGAACGAGACATAGATATTTTAATAACTTTTTTTAATTAATTCATCAACGGCGACTTCACGTAATTTACTCTTGGTTTCTATAGAATAATATGAATATCTCTAACATGCAATATATTCACTAAACTTTTATAAACAGTTTCTTCTTTTCTTTATTGATTACAGAGTAAAAATTTCATTTTTAATGTTCTGGTCTTAAAGACTCACATTGGCGTTACACGTTAATTTTTTTAAAATTTTTTATGCTGTTATGGCAATTTATTCCCAGACAAATTTTCTGTAATTTAAATGTTTAACATTATTAATTTAGCCCTTGGTACTCTTTTGTTTATGGTATTTTGGACATACCATTAAACTAAAAATACTCTAGAGTATTTCGTTATTTATTTAGAAAGCGGAATAATACTAACTTCTCAAAAAGTAGTAACTTAAAAAATATGGAGAAAAATTATAGATTATTTGTGCTGGATTATGTATATATAATTCTTCAAAATTATTGTAACGTTTGCAATCATTTTCAAAGACAGCGTATTGGAATGACATGTGTTAAAATCTGAAAGCATTTCTCAATAAAAGAAGTTAAAATTAAATTAAAAGAAGAGCTCCTGACGTCAGAATGAAATACTTTATTTCGAAGTCATATGACACATTAAATACTAGCTTGTAATAAATAAATTGCAAGACTGATTGACAGTTACTATTTTATTATCGATAGCAAGCGAAGAAACTGAAATAGTTTTCATATTGCCGTGTATATTTAGATCATTAAAGTTAACAGCGAAAACTCTATGATGAAGTTTGGTTTTGAGTTTCATGCAAATCACCTTAAAATTTTCTTAAGTCAAATTTAAAGCGTAGATTACATTTCACATAGCGTGGAATTTTAAATATATAATTGAAAAAATATTCCGTATTTATTTTATCTTAAGGATAATCAGGTGCGCGGAATCAAAACACTATCCACCCTCATCACATAGCTCTATATTCCACTCGTTGTTATTCCTCGAACATTGTTCACTTTTTAAAATTATTGTTCGAATTGACTTCAATTTAAAAAGGACTTGAAGTCTAACGAAAGGTCTGACGATCATCTAATTCTAATGAATAGCTCTTGCAATATAATAAGTTTTCCCATGAAGTAAAAGACAAAAACCTAATATCATTGTCTCGAAATGGATTTCTTATTCCTCATAATGACCTATTGATATATACATTCTATATCGAATCAGATAGAAACGGTATAAGGTTTATAATAAAACTTTCATCAAAACAGTACGAAACGTCCATTAAAACAGCCAATTTGTATCCTTCCCATTCGCTTCACGATGAATGAAATTGAAACGAATCGATAAAGACATTTACTCCCAGTTGGGATTTGTTTTGTCTCTATACATAAAGAAATAATATTTCGTACGCTTCGCTTTTTTAAATTGAATCGTTCATTTTATGTGAAGCTAAAAAGAAAAGCGCTAATCAGATACAGAATGCCATGTAATATAATGGAAGTCTGTGTAGCGAATACTGTACGAAATTGAAAATTGTGACATACCCTTTTATACGCAGTGGCCAAGACCAGAGATAGCCATACACTACACTTGACACAGTGCGCCGTAACGGAGACGAACGATCGCTGAGCGAGAAGCAGCGTATACCGCGGAAGCCCAACGCCTCTCAATGCGGATTTAAAAAAACGCCGCTGTCACGCTTCCCATTTCACCGTCGATCGCCGAAGGATACAGAGCTCTCCACAAGCCACGCTGGGCGATGGCTCCATCACCCGAACCGGTTGCAATGCGCGAGACCATTGGTTACCGCGTGCTGAATTTACTATTATTTGGAATTGGTCTTATGTTCTATTACTTAATATTGTATTTGAGCCTCACAATATGTGGCCGTCGCCGTTTGATAGGTGAAGCAACTACATACGTATATTAAATTTTTGATGGGAAATTTAGTTTACATTTTAAAAAATATTTTACAAAAAAAATTAAATAGTAAAATGATTATACTGACATTCATTTCAAAATTATACTGACATTCATTTAAAAATCATCCTATCTCGGTATTTTAATTATGTAATTTTGTTTAAGTGATTTATTTTTTAAATTCTTAGACTAAAACGTGATTCAAATTACATACGTTGATCTTGCGAAATAAATTATTTATGAAAATTTTACTGTGAACTCTAAATACTAAGTACTAAAATCGATACTTGCTTTAGGACAACTTGCTCGGAGAGGTATGTATATCGCCAATCATCTAGCACGACAGTACCTCCCTCGTAGTTTACAATTATTTCTCACGCCATGGAATAGGACATTTGACGTGAATTAACAATGGCGCGAAAAAGGAAAAACTGAATAATTTTTTAGCAGAACGCTATTCCATCCTGTTTCAAATATAATGGCATTTAATTTATGTTCTAATGGAATAATGATCTAAAACATAATAAGTATAAATTAAGTAAAATAGTTACAAATTATGGAGGGTGATATTTTAAAGAGAAATAGACTAACGGTCTTTCACAAAATAGAATACGACCATCTCAGAACGCCAATCTCAACCTAATTAAACTTTTGTAGGAAGAGCTAGACAAAAATATTCCTCATCTGTGTTTGTTATGAAAATAAAATATAGAGAACATTTTAAACAAAAGTCGGACCCTTACATGAGTTACGACTTATAAAATGATTATTACACCCCGAGATCAACGAAAAAGTAATAAAATGTATAGGAGAAATTTCTGACGAAAAATTGGTCTAGTATTTTTTATTTCAAATTAATTAAAAATGTAAGTCATTGGTAATTTTTCGTTATTGTTATATTGTATTTTTCTTCTTGACGGTTATTACATTATATTTAAATTCATTGCTTTTTACCTTATTCGTTTTTTTCAATTTAATTAATTTAGTCTCAAACTTTTGGTCAGCAGTTTGTGCTAGTAGCTTAAATGCTGGCATAAAGTTTGAAACAAAGTATCTATTATTTCAAATTTCATAAAGCTCTAAGTTTCCTTGACGCTTGAAGTTTCGAATAATAAATTTGGCGTCATTTTAAATGAAATTTATTATTCAAGGAACACATCAATCAAACAAAAAATAATCTATGGTGAATCTCAAGTCTATTCGCAATATTAGACTAATCGGATATTATAGTGCCATAAGTAATCAGTGCAGAGTAGTCTTAGAGCAGAGATAAGTAATAGTATTCAATAAAATCATTATCTATTATTTATTCATAATCTATTATTTCCATCGACCTTCATTGTCGGTGGAAATAATTCGAATCTCTGAATCGATATTTATATCTGAATTTATAGTTTCTTCACCAATTACTTCAAATAAAAAAACTATGAAATAATTACATAAACAATGTATAAAACAGTATATCTTATTGATCACATCAAAATTGCCTTAGAGCCTTGCTACCATGACGTCATATGACGATGAATTATAAATATTTTAAGAATCGCTTTCTTTAATCTGAAAAAATAATGTTTTATTCGGATTTAGTTTATCCGCGTACCCGCTCAAAGATTTAAATTATATTTATATTATATAATCAACATTTCAATACCAACCTGTATCTTTCCGTCACGATAGAAAATTAATCGAGCCATGCCTGTAATTAATCTTGCTACCGCATAGGGATTAACGAACTTTCGGCCAAGTGCGATCGTCTCCACGTAGCCAAAATTTACATTGCGACATCTGTATGAGCTACGGAGTACCCAATATAAAACCTAAGTGGCATGCATTGTGAATTTCGTTTTAGTCATTAACTTTGCTCGCTTTAAAGACTATATTTCCTAAATACGTTAACCTTGTATTTTAGATTGATGCTGTGTCTTTTAGATTGATGTATGTCGATTACCGGAAAACATTTAACAGTGTAAATAATGATGCAGTATTAAACCACCCTGGTTTAGCGGGATCCTATCAATATTATGTTCCTTCTCTTAGTATGTACCAATATAAGTGAACACAACATGGCATTTTCATGTATTGTAGTGTCAACTGTATTATTTTCTAATTGTATGCGTATAAATAAATAAAACAATGCACAGTATGCAAATATATTGAGTATCCCTGATTTAGCATTAATTCAAAAATAGGAAACTAAACTAAAATGTTAAACATATGTTATAGAAATAAAATAATAAAAGGACTGGAGCGTGATTATAAATACGGTTGATAAAATCTAAGTACAATCAAACAATTAAAATAAAAATTTATTTTCTCTTAGAGAGTAGTAAAAAACTTGATCTTTTATCTAAAATTACAGTCATTATCATTTAATAATTAAAAAATTAATATGAAGATTTATTGCAATTGATTAGTTTTAAGTATTTAATAAATGATAAAGTGATACTTTATAATGCAAATAAATACATAACAAAACTTAACCTCACTTAGAGAAATACACTTAATATATATTTTAGAAAGCTTATAAGCGCTAACTACTTCTATCACTAATATACACATTAAACTAATGTTTATTATTGTATAAATAGTTATTAAATATCAATTACTAAAAACTATTATTTAAAGGTATAGATATAATAATATTAAACACGTGTTGGTTATTTACAAATACCTCAATAACTATCATGTAACTATAGATTATTTTAATTTATCATGTAACTATAGATTATTTTAATTTAATTATATCATTATTTTATTTGTAATTATAACTGTAATTTTATTCATTTGTTAAATATAATTGCGACTGAAACTAACGGGAAAAAACTTATGAAATTATTTGAACTTTTTTGTTTTTTCTTCAAGTGCCTTTTTTAACTTTTACCTATTTTTGAAGTTATACATCTTCAGAACATGAAGTTAGTCACGATACGCACGCACGTTGCAGCAAAAATCGACCGTATGATGGTGATCACGATGCGCGCGGCGGATACAACAAAAATCTAGAGGATGAAGTTGCTCGCTATACATATATTTACATGCGTGTTACTTATTCATAATAGTTATTGAGGCATTTGTAAATACACAACACGTGTTTAATACTGATACAAATCTAAGTTATATTTGTGCTTTTAAATAATATTTTTTAGTAATTAAAATTTAATATTGATCCATCCAATTTTTATTGGATGGATCATATCAGTTTATTGTGAATATTCGTGATAGAAGTCGTGCTTATAAGCTTTTTAAAATATATATTAAGTGTATTTCCCCAAGTGAGATTAAGTTTTGGTATATCTTTCTTTGCATTATAAATTATTACTTTAAAATTTATTAAATACTTACCTAAAATTAATAAATTACATTAAACTTTTCAGCATATTCAGTTTTTAATTATTAAATGATAATGATAATGACCTCAGCTTTTTAAAATATATATTAAGTGTATTTCTCTAAGTGAGGTTAGATTTTGTTATGTATTTATTTGCATTATAAATTATTACTTTATTATTTATTAAATCTTAAAATAAATAAATTACAATAAACTTTTCGCATAAGGTGAAGAGGTTTTATCACAACGTTTATACGGAAAGTGCAAAGGTGCATTTTAAGAGAAATTTCCGAAAAAATGCGCGCTGAATTTCAAGTAATATGATGCAGTTTTAAAAATCCATTGTGGGAAAAATAATAGGCAAAGTCAGCAATAGGGTTTTGTTTTCGCAAAACAATGCACCATTTCGCACGACGCGAATTTTCAGGTAAGCCCTTAGAGAAGCTGGATTCCGAGAAGCCAACCACCCACTCTACAGTTCCCTTGAAGCGATTACATCTGTTTTTGTAATTTAAAGAAGAATTTACGTGGCCGAATATTTCAGGATGAGATCAATTGAAGATGGCTGTAAAAGAACATTTCGCCGTAGAAGTAAAGATACGAACTATATTTTCAGTGGAATACAGGCCCATTTGTAAAAAGTGTCAAAAATGTATTGCGCTTTAAGGGAACTATATTGAAAAATATTTTTATTTAAAGACATATTCTTGGCTTATAGTATCCTAGGCACAAAATTTGTTTAACCCTCCCTCTTAACTCCATCGGTGATGAGTCCATTCCAACCAATAAATGCTGAATGACAGTTTTTTTACTAGTATTTTTGAGATAGAAGAAAAATAAAAACGGTACTTTAATTGTCTGATTAACGCTAATAATGAGGATCGTTCTCTTATATTTTCATACTTTTTAGCGTTTCTCACTTCAAACTGAAAAAAACTAAATGCTTATAAAATCTCTCAATTGTCTGTCCGTCTGTCCGTCGGTCACAACCTATTTACTCGGAAACGATGCAATGTAGACACCTAAAATTTAGCATATAATACATATTATTAGCACATGTATTTTGCACTAACAAACTTTTTTAAATATGCATACAAGAATTAAAGAGGGAATAAAAGAATATGGAAACTATTTTAATTTTATTTATCATATGAGGTATCATTTAAAAGGGCATGCTATCCCACTACAAGAGTTCCGTACACATTTATGTACTTACAAATATTTAAGGGTACATAGTATTTCTATTAAACTATTTAAAAATATAAATTTTTCACAACATAAATATATTGCTTTCTGTATATTTCACGGGGGTGCGAACATGAAACACGTTTCAAAAATATAATCGCTATAGTTTATCCATAATCTTCTAATCAGGTTTTACCGCTATAGTTTCCTCGGGATTTTTGGTTCGATAGTTTTGTAAGTGAAGAAGAAATGCTCTATTTTAGTCTATTTTTAAAATACATTTTAAATATCTAAATTAAAATAAACAAAAAAAATATTCTTGAATTCCTATAACAAGCCTTTTAAAATGATTTTAACACTCACCGGTTAGGATGGACTCATTACCGGACTTCAGAACGGGTCGATGTCGCTTTCCGTTACAACCAACTGAAGTGGGAAATATCAAACGCGTCCTCTTACGTTCCTTCTTCCAAGAAGTCTTAATAACCAGTTTACGCAAATAACAGCATGGAATATATCCTCAATACATTCAAGGACGTCATTTTTTTAAATGTTAACACTCACTGCCTTTAATCCAAATAAATCGTAGTCAACTTTATTAATTACAGTTATGTGTCTAAAAAGACAACTATGTTTAAAATTGAATATCGAAATGCCAATATTCATAATTATTACTTTTCATTGCGAGAAACGTCGAATGGAAGATTTCCTTTACAATATAAAATGACATTACAATGAATTTACAATTTTAAATGATAAAAACAATTTCTATATTAAAAAAACGGACCTTTCTCCGTGGAAATATTTTGTTTATATTACATTAAAATCATACGAACATATGTGTAAATATATATATATATATATGTATATATAAATATATATATATGTATATATACATATGTATATATATATATATATATATATTTATATATATATATATATATATATATATATATATATATAAATATATACATATATAAATTAAAAATTCCTGTGAGTAATGTACTGTGTCTTCGATATTAGTAATGGTGTCTATCGATTTGTAATGTTTTACCTGGCCGGGGACTTTTTGTGTGGTCAAATTGTTTATTTCAGATGACACTATTGCTCTGGAATACAGCCAACAAAAGTCTTTTTCTTGTAAATTTTCGATGTCAGAATCGATTTGATAAATTTAAAGAGGAATTTACATGAACATAATCAACTAGTTGCAAGAGGATTAATAACATGATACGAATGTCATTATGTACCTCGGGTTGCCTTATCGCATTTTTCATGAATATTAAATTAATACACTTTATGATATTAGTTCAGACAGTAACATTTCTGTTTACCTACCTAACACACAGCGGCTTGCAACATTCGCGACAATTTTTATTTTGTTATACTCAACATAACTTTAAAACGAATGTACCGATTCGAATAATTTAAAAAGTAATTTACTCCTACGTAAACAGCCAAAATGATTTCATAATTGATTTGGATAAGAATTCATATCATGATACGGATATAATCACTTTTTTGTTCGCGTCTGTGTTTTAGTTGACTAATTTAACCAAAAAACGTTTATTGTAACATAACTATAATAATTACATAAAGTGTCTCGCAAACTTCTGTGTTCATATTAGTGAGAACGTTCAATGTGTATCCCATTTTTTATGTCATAGCAATAGTTCTAGCAGGGCACCCGGAGAAAGCATATTTTTAGACGATTTTTTATACCTCGTATAGAACTATTGACATTTTCATGAGGAATAAATCATTTCTTTTTTAAATAAGTACAGCCTATATTACTCGCTGATAATGTATCATTATATTGGCTTTTTAGAATTGATCTTGTAGTTATTGATTTATCCATTACAAACTAAAAAAAAATAAAAAATCAAATCTTTCCGCTTTTTAATATTAGTAGAGATAAATCAATTTTTAAAAATAAAATATAGCCTATATTACTTGTGGATAATGTAGTTTTATATTGGTGAAAGATTTTTAAAATCGGTCCAATAGTTTTTGAGTTTATCCGTTAAAAAACAAAAAATCGAATCTTTCCTCTTTATAATTTATTAGTATAGATTTAGCATTACTTAATTTAGCTGGTGGTCGACTTGTAGCATATATTTGAATTATTCGTTTCATTTCTTGGGAGCAGCTTAAAATACGATGGCTTTCTAATTCCTATTTTTTGACAACACAACCTTTACTTTGACGAATCCCTATCCATACTTGCTTTGGGCCAATTCATTACCACCACTTTACGATCTTCATCGCTGAATGTTACTGTAAACGATTCATTTTTCATTAGCTCTTATTATGCGTTTCCACTTAGGCACACGCGTTGTTATAAAACGTGTTCATCTTATACACCTCATAAATCTTTTTAGATTTTTAACCTTTTTATAATAAAGTAATGAGATACATAAGAAACTTTCATTTATTTTCCTATTTTTAAACCAATGCTAAATTAGAAACGCTCCAAAGCGTAGCTAAAAGAGAACCTACTGCATTGGTTAACTTCAGATTTAGTAATACAAGACCGTGACTTGAAATTTTCAAACTGAACGTAATGATTTCGAGCCCGAAAGTAATTGTCAAATAATTTTACTAGAGTGGAAGGAGAAGAACCTTCAATAAATTTACTAATAAAATATCACTATCGACTCCGTCCAATTCCCCATCTAATTCCCCAGCTTTATAATCTACAAAATTAATAAGACTAGTGACGGTAGACCATTTTGGACCAAAACTATGCTTGCAGTCCGTCAGCTGGCAATAAACTCGGATGTAGATGTGCCAATGTAAAACGGTTTTAAATATTTTAGCAAATATAGAGTATATTTTTTTTATATCAAACATTGAACTAGATTTGAGAAGAGGTATCATCTCGTAATTTTTTCAAATAAATAGAAGAAATTCGGAAAAGGGAGAAAGATTTTTTATCAATTTAATCGGTTTGATGAAGATGTCGGAGTGAGCCTTATTAAGTACGAGGACACAAGAGATGTTTATATTAAAAGTTTAAATATTCTGCGGCCACTGGACGTCACAAACGTAGGTCAGGTTAGAAGTAGTTTATTATTAATAATATTTTTTGACACAATAAAAACACATCCAATCTATCATAAATACAAATAAACATCTAAAGGAAAACTGACATCTTTTAAAGCCACCGTTGAAATTTCCAAAATAAGTTATCAGATATTTACAATTTCGGAAAAAGTGGAATAACAGCCTATGATTTATTTACTACAAAGGCAATGTATCGTATAAATTTAGGGTACCAAAAAATAAATAATAAAAAAATATGATTATAAAAATATCTATAAAAACTGTAAATAGATTTTATCTGAAATCACTTAGAATTTCAGATTGTGTTCTCTAAGTTTCAAACTTTGATATATACGTACGGACCCCTCGTAATACGAGTAAAACTCACATTATGAGGGTTCTGTACACGCTTATGTATATACCAAAGTTTAAAACTTAGAGTTTTTTTAAACTATTAACAAATATTAATTTTTGGACAAATTTATAAGTTGCGGGGAGAAATATTTTTTCAAATTTTTTTAGATTTCTGATTATGTAAGACAAAATTTAAGTTGTTATTCTTTATTTCGCCAATAATTTGAAACCATATTATTCTTTGGCGATTTTCTCTCATAAATTGCCACATCTACACATATTTTCTTTTATCTGAACTTCCATACATTACTACTGGAAGCCGTAAATTATCTATTAACTCCACAAAATACTTTAAATCTTTACCACACTAATTTAGAAATGGAATGGGCATCAGTTACTTTCACGTTACGAGAGTTAAAGGATTGGAAGGGTGCGGTGTGCTCGCTATTCCTATTTAATTCATTGTGATTCGGTTATGAATATTCTATATTAAATATTCTTATATTAAATATATGAATATTCTACATGAATATTCTGGTTATGAATATATTATAATATGGTTATGACTCGGAGCACACTCGTAGGTATTCGCATGCGTACACGTACGAGTATAACATTAGTATATGCGTATGCAATCCCATTTGCATAACAATAACCATATCTGCAAATTCTAATATGTCACTGTTTCAAAATAACGAAAAACGTGTTTATCAGAAGTAAGGAACTAGAGTATCTCGATCTAAATATACGACCGACCGTCTAGTTTCATTTAGAGTAATGTACGTCTTTGAAAGTAATCAATTTGATCAATAACCCCGTATTCGTACTTTTTTGATTATATTTTTGTTATGATAAAGAATTACTATAGGTGAAATAAATAATTTTAGAATGTGCTAAGAATCAATAATTACCCATATGACTCTCCACTCATAGTTCAAGAAAATATTTTTTTTCACCCCACGTATTTTTAGACCCCCAAAAATGAGTAAAAATATATTTTCGCTACACTGTTACCTTGACTGGTGGATAGTACACTGTTACCTGCTTGATATTGTATATAATTTGTTTAGTTACGGCCACGCGAATTATATACTACATCAATTTAAAAGTCCAGAGCAAGCGTAGTTAGTGCGAAAAACAGATATTACATATAGGCGGACGCCGAAGTCCTACCAGAAGGGTACCTGTTTTATCATATTGGCACCTAAAAGTCAAAAATATGATAGAATGATTAATTATCCCTGGAAGTAATAATGAATCCTTGAAATCGAATATAAGTACAAAATAAAATAATGATATTGATAATCCTTTTATAATTTTTTTAACATAATTTTTTTGATATTTTAGCTATTTTTCTATGAAAATACAAAGAATTTCCAGTAATACTGTGATCATGATATAAAACAGTACAACGTGGCTTATCTTAACGAGATTGTAATTTAATTCGGAATAAATAGTGTAATTTATATAAATAATTAACTCAATACATGCAAGAACGAAACGTCTGCACTATATATTGATATAATTACTGAAGTTTGCGGCGAGTAATTCAAAAAATAAACTTCGTTTAATAAAATATTGTGAATAAAATATTCACAGCTTTATTGTACTGTGCTTTGTTGCACAATAATCTTTCCAAAAACAGCAAATGAGCTGTCGTAAAACGTTGTAAACCTTCCACATGATAAATCTGTAAATTGAGTACGAAGTCTTCAAGAAATGAATAAAAAATAAAATGAAGTTTCGTATATCTATGTACAACCTTAACCACTTCACTTTTGAATTTGAAAACAATTAGATATCCTACAAAGTCAAAATAAAAAATTACACAAGTATTATTAAAACCATGTTATTTACAACTTATTCATAAGTAAACTATACAATATAATACTAAAACTTATCATCCAACCGCCAAATAATTCAAAATATACAAAGTTCTCGAGTTTTTAAAATTACATAAAAAAGCGATGACTTTGATATGTCTATTGAAATTATTCAAAATTTTCATAATTGACAGTTCGTCCAAAGTTCTAACATAAAAGAGAGGCATGACGTTTATGTTTAAATTACCTTAAGGATTTCAGGACGTTGAGTTAACAGTAAATTAATTAAAAGTTTGGCAATTAATGTCTTCTCAAGACAAATTTCATTACGTTATTCAATAAGAATGGATGAAGCAAACAAAATTATTCACGTTAAGATGGAATGTAAATTGTTTATTGTATGTACGTATTTACATTACCAAACTTAGCTTACCGAACTTTGGAAGCTAATGAACTGTTTTCCTTAAAACTTTAATGGAATAATTGATACAATCAAAGTATATTCAAAACTTTCCAGTTCTCCAGAATCCCAGTCGGTAAAAATCGGTTAAAAAAGCTTTATTGAAGTTTTATTGAGAGGACTCTTCAATGAATTTTATTTAATATTTTGTACTGTTTACTCTAGAATTATGATTAAAGTCTGGTTTATTATATGACAAATCCATTTAATATTAAACGTGTACTTAAAATGTATATATTATACAAATTAATCAATTAATGTTTACTAATTACTTGAAAATGTTTTCCTTACTGGATAAATGTTTACTCTTCGTTAACAATTGTTTGCCCCAAAAAGGTAAATTGTTATTTTAAAAATCTACCTTTCTGCCAGGGGCTACTGTGGACATTATAGAGATAAAATTGTAAGATTTAATAATATTAAAATTTTAGGGATAACATTTTGAAAGATATTCTTCGCGTAAACAACAATTTCCTTCCACGCCGTTCCAACTACGTGGGACTAGTGACGGGCTGTTTGAGATTCCAACCCCAGATGAATACATTGAGATATATTAAGAAGAAATACAACTAACGTATATCTCAAGTAATATGATTTTAACAGTAAAGCTACTTTTTCCTCCCTCTTGTTACGATATTAATTTCCTTCCATTAAACTTACGTAAATACTCCATTTCTTTCATCCAATTACGGCAAGAAATAGTTTCCAACGTGTATTCGATGTATAATTTTCAACATCAAAATAAAATATTTAATATATTTGGCGTTAATTTTGTAGAAATTCATTATTCACAATTAAATGAAACTACGTGATGTAGTATTATTTCTACTTTCTTTAAGTTCTTTACCACGACCTAGGTTTCGTTGTATTACAACATCTTCAGGTGGGCTATTGACAAAGATGCTGTAATACAACGAAACCTAGGTCGTGGTAAAGAACTTAAAGAAAGTAGAAATAATACTACATCACGTAGTTTCATAATTGTGGTATTTCACATTGAGAAAAAATCTAAACGCGAGGGGAAAATGCCGTATAAACTTGACGTGACGTGAGTTCGAGACTCACGACAGAGTGATTCGAGGAAGATGATGTAAAACAAGTAAGGGTGTCCTGCTTTTCCTGAATCTAAACTATTATCTAAATTTAAATTTAATATTGCCATTCGGTAATTTATATTAATAAATGGCGATACGGGCTTTTTTTATTTAAAGATTTTTAATAAACGGAGGTAGTTTGAAATATTTCGAAATCAATGTATTTAACATTTTTGCTATTATGGTCTTAATCTTTCATAATAATGGTGTGGTACATCATTTGAAATAATTTTGATAACGTAATAATATTTCTATAACACAGTAAAAATAGGTTTAAAAATAAAAGTAAAAAACTACGTGCTGGCCTTGGAGAAGAGACATGGAGTGAGTTTATGTCTAAACACATAATACATTTGATTAATGGTTTATGCAAGCCACACAACATGACCTAGCTTATGAAGGTCACCCGTAATGAGTAAAGTCGCCTTTACCTTAATAATGTAAATAGGTATTCGAACCGTAAAACAAAGTTGGGGCTTCAAGTTATGTTCAAACTAAAGTAAGTATTTCTTATTATTAATACTAATACATTTTAAATCTACCCGCCATTCCATTTTATTTCGAACTATCGTTCAGATATATCGATACCACTAGCAAAAGGGAACCGCTGCTCCTTAGTTTCTAAGACCTTCTTTGATCTCACACAACAGAACAGTACAACTAAAACTCTTAGTGGGTAAAACAATTATCAAATCAATAGTTTTATATGACGTGAAAACTTAGACGCACACCAATATATTAGGTTTGCTAATAAGTTTTTAGCAACTTCGGGAATTTTCTATAAAGGTTCTCGAAACTTCTAGAAGGTTTTACTATAAGGCATAAATAGGCCAAAGTGCAGACAGCTGACAACAGTTAGCGCCGAAGCTTTAAGTGAATTACATAAAAGATTATAGATTTAAATCGATATCGAATACAGATTCTATTACTACACCAGTTTCTTCTGGGTTATGATACAAAGACTGCCACAAATAATATATATCATGCGACGCACGAGTCCACGGTGTCTTACGCGATGGCAAAGATTTACTTCAGAAAGTTCAAGAATGAGGACTACGATTTTGTGGATGACCCCCGTACCGGACGTCCCATGGAATTAGACTTTCAATGATTACGACGCCTAATTCAGGAGGATCATCGACTGACGACTCGTCAATTGGCAGATAAGCTACACATCAGTCATGGAACCACAGAAACACGTTTGCACGAATTGGGAAAATGTTCAAAATACGGTGTGTATTCACACACGCCACGAGTTGTCATCATATCACCTTCAGTGCAGAGTTGACCCTTGTCAATATTTATTGACATTGAAACGTAACCGTAACGTCGACTGGCTGAATTAGTTAGTAAGTAGCGATGAGAAGTGAGTTACATACATTAACCATATCCGCAAACGTCAATGGGCAGGTGTCGGAAAAACAATAGTTTCAGTATCCAAACCTAAAATAAGTGCCAAAAAGTTATCTTATTATGACATGTGTGAAACAATTTCGCATTTGTGAAACGATCTAGTTACAAGTAATAATAACATGTCAACTATTGATCGCAATTGAAATGGAATAAATAAAATTAAATGAAAGGTTGGACCTAGTGTAGCTTTGTATACCACATTAACGAATTAGAAGAAACTAGTGAAGGCTCTAAGGTATTCTCACACGTTCTAGACAGGTGAAATTTAATGTGACCTTATATTTATCAAACTTTAATGTAAGGTTAGAAAACTAAATTAAGAGCAGAAAAAGCTAAATTAAGAGCAGAATTTTTGTTACAAGAGCAATCCCTTAAAGCCAACTACAATTAATTAAATAGGAAAAATAAATGTTGTGGTAGACTTGTGAATGATTTTTGAAAACCAATTAATGACACGTATAATAGAACGTTATTGTTCATTTTAATGTTAAAAAACATACATAATTAATAAAAGATTAAGTGAAAACAAAAGCAAAATTACAAGTCTGTGGTAGGAATAGGATAAGGATGAGTTATAAAAAGGCTTTTGATCTGCCCGTTATGGTAGGTAATGTAATTTCAGACGACCTTTGAACGCAGATAATGAGGACTCACGTATATTGGTGTTCAATTGATCCCTCAATCTAATAACGTATACGGTAAAAGATACTCCTTAGAATCCAAACCCATGCTGAACTATTAGAAGGATGTACTTGTTTATAGAACGTAATTCAAAGTCGAGGGTTGACAGGTATGGGAATATAGATCTGAAGTATACAAATCTAACAGTATTATTGAGGATATTATAAACAAAACACAGAAGATGGAGGCTGTGTCGGTTACGAATCTTTCACCGTTTAAGCCGTGACCAACGCACAGTCATTTTTTACTCATTTTTTACACGTCGTTTTTACATGCACATAATGATCAAAAGCGCCATTAAACGTAAAACCCGACAGTTTTCAAGATTATTTATTTACAGATTCCTTGCCCGAAAGTAATTCCAATTTGAATTGAACACGTAACGAATACAAAAGATCTACGCTGATTTTGTGTAGAGTTCAGCGAAAGAATCAAGAATATAGTTTATGATATAAATACCAAATTCCCTTTGTAAATAATTTCTTTATTACCAAGTCGTAGATTCAAAAGGCGATAAGACAAATACGTTTCTTATGAGCATGGTAGGAAGTTAAATATAATTATAAGGCATTTAATGTCGCAATAATCGTGAAAATGTTATGTCATAATATTTTTACAATGCAATATTTTACAAGGATTTTCTCACACATACGCCAGTAAATTTGATAATGAAGATCTACAAGCAGTTGAAGGTAAAATCAGAAAATCACAGATAGAATTTTGAGTAAAATGTTAAATGCAATATAATGCGGTCGAGGAAATGCAAACCATACATGGTTCAGTAAAATCATTTAAAATCATGTTAACGCCTCGTTTTTTTTATTTTGAGTAACAGAAAATCTCAAAATTGCTTTGAAGTACACTGAAAGGGATAACAGATCAATATATTATTTGATCTATCAATACTCATCATTAATTTTACGAAAATATAATTATAATTATATTATTACTGTAAATAAAAATGATATAAGTCTAAAATTATCAGTTGCCCAAAAACACTCGTATATAAATATATGTTAGACAGGTGCCTGCAAACTTTTACAAACACCGATAAAACAGCGAACCTTCAATTCCATCAATTATAATTTACTAAAAAATCAAGATGAAATATTTTTAGGTTACTTATAAGCTGAACAGTATTTTTTTTAGCGTATAATAAGTCCTACGTAACAGCCCTATTAAATAATAACTATAATAAAATAATGATGAAATTGCGGCTTTATGGTACACACAGCACCATTAAATAGAGTATTAGTCACAAATTCGAATGAAACTAAATTCATTTAATATCAACTACGTTTTCTTTTCCTTTATGATATCAGTTTTCCCATGTCTGCCATTTCCTCAAGGACATATTGTTAATATTCTCAAAGAAATGGCAAATAGTGAATCTATACTTCTGTTAAGATTCGAGTCTTTCAAGGAATGCTTTATAAGTTATAGTTAAAGTTCGTAGGTTAAAAGGAATATTCTATTTTCCCTCCATAAAACATCAGAAGTACCCCGTAAGTATCACATCTTATAAAATTTACTATATGAATTACCTTCATTCGAGGTTTCTTTCTACTATTGTTGGCCTAATTCTGATAAATATGGATTGTTCTATTTCAATATCTTTTTTTATTTTAGTAATAAATTAATGCTTTAAAACATTAAAAAGATGTTATACTGTATAAATGTTATACTGTAAAGCAAAAAATAATTAACGAAACTCTTTTCTCTATCTACTTTGTAAGGGTTTAAAGTATGAGTCTTGATTATTATTAACATTTCGGATATTAACATTTCATTTAAAAACTTGTAAAAAATTCAAATTAGTAGATCAGTATAGTTGATTAAGTTGAGGTGTCTTATTGACTCTGTGTCGGCGGGTGACTGAGCGTGCATCCTCTCTATCTCTGCCACTGCAACAATATGTAAGGCGTTTTTCCGGCGTGCTTGAAATAATCCTATTCTTCGATCTATCTTCCAGTTCCATGTCATTGAATCGGTCCGATGGTACCATTTTATTGTGTTGTCATCAAAACTATATACAACTGCCAAGTTTCACTATGACACAACAGTTAGAAACCCAAACACTGTTAGGATACCTAAGTTTGTTATCGAGTTTAGTGCCTAACTTCCGGTTTTGTTTCATGGGATCAGTTCAATGGTCTAAATCTCATAATGTAAAAAGTTCCCATAGTTTTTTGTAGTACTGGGTTATCCCTTGAGTTATACCAGTATATACTTTTCAAATAATAATGTGGAAATAACAATCACGAAAGACTATTACGGATTAGAATAACACAATATAAGTTTTAAAAATAATGAATTTACAATATGTAAGTTTTACTATAAACATTAATGTGCAAGCTTTATAAAGTTATTAAGCCATAACGATATTTGTGAAGCAACTTGGAAAAAGATCTATAGGCGGCAACATATTTTGGCGTACGCTGCCTAAAACATTGAAGTTTATCAAATCAATATATGAATGTTATAATAAATAAAACACAATAAGTGTTTTTAAGTATAACCGAGAAATAAGGAAATATAGAGATATATTTGAGTCGTAAATATTAAAATTATGAAAAAATATTCTACACGAACTAAATCTTTTTCAGCATTCTCTTCAATTAATACTTTAACGAGATATTAATGAAAGGCAGGTGGTGAGATCGGTTGCGAGTATTTAAAAAATAATTGAAGCTTGACTGTGTTTAGTCATCATTATCAATAAGTAATTTAAGGACAACGCTACAATAAACAAAACCATTACATTTCCCACGCTAGCAATGCAATTGGTACAAGCTATACATATAACTTTTAATTGACTTTGGAAATGTGCAATATTTAGATCTTACTGCATGTTGTTTCATCGATACAACAAAACCTAAAGCTTTTTGAAAATTACTTATATAAGCTACACTTCAAAGATGCTAGTTCCCAGAACAAACCACACAATTATTTTCTCTATTTTTATGAAATCAACGATTAGTTTTGTTTTAGACCATAATTCTCTGTAGTTATACTACGACCTATCATGAAAATCGGCCAAAAATTTAAAGACAATCAAGAAATCTTTTAATCAGATGTAAATTACTTAGCGGGAAGGGTCCTCACCAATTACCCCCGTGTGAGTTTCCAATCATCGCCGTGTATTGGCCTTACAATTATCTATACAATTATTTATTGAATTACACATATAACTATTATTACTGACCGTGCTTTCCTTTAACATTAACATGTACATGTTTGCACAAAACCACTATACAATTGTTGACCGAGCAATATCATGGAAGGTCTACATTAAAAGTGTTGTCACTACTCCCATTTGTCGTAAACGTGAGAAAGTTCATGAAAAAAATTAATGAACTCAAAAATATCGTAATATATTGAGGAATAATTCAAAATGTAATGCAGAATTTCTTTACGAACTATTAAGATAGGCATGTAATGAATTATCAATAAATAGAATATGGTTGACAATTTGAGAATTTAAAAAAAAAAATTTTGAAATTTTTTTATAAGTGTACATAAAG
Source organism: Druceiella hillmani (assembly GCA_039881145.1). Taxonomy (NCBI): domain Eukaryota; kingdom Metazoa; phylum Arthropoda; class Insecta; order Lepidoptera; family Hepialidae; genus Druceiella; species Druceiella hillmani. Next base: position 665,311 of record JAYKKI010000050.1, on the reverse strand, counting down.
TAAATGATGATATAAAATATTTCAGCATTTTTAAAGCTCATGAGAAAAATAACGATTTCCCTGTTATTTCTTAAAATGTTTTTTCTAAATATTTCATATTATTTTTAAATATTAGCCATTATTTAAAAAATAAAACTGTTTATGTCATTTTCTAAACAATATTGTCTTTTGCTCGTATTTCTATTGAGTAAATATGGAAAATAAAGTTTTTATTTTAATCAGTGTAGTTATTTAATTTATAATTTGATGTTGTTAATTAAATGGGAGTTATTTTAATTTTAATATACCATACAATAGTAAATACTGAATTAATTATAACAGTCTATGTTTTAAAATTTACTTGTTAGTAAATGCTCATCTAACTATAATTTAATAACAATTTTAAAAATTCAATAACTATGAAAATATTTGAGATATTCCACGATACTATATTACTCATCATCAGCATGGACGCTAAGTCTAAGAATATTGCGTAAGTTTCTTAGAAAACTATTTCCAAAAGCAACTGGACGAGCTAAGTGCGGAACATTCGGTACCCTTACCGACACCTTAATCATTCTCAGCCGAATTCAATGATTTCTGGTATAAAATGCACGATATGCTTTTTTCTAAGTAAAAAGTCTAAACTAAACTAATCTGGACGTCTAAACTAATAACGTCTAAACTGGTAAGTCTAAACTAATCTGGACTACAAAATCCAGAAATTCGACAAATGGAATATTCTTCTAACCTGTAAGATGACAAAACTGACTATCCACATTTCCCACTTCAGCGTTTAGTATTATCGTCGACAAAACGGTACTTTTCTCCTTTACGATAAGGCAATTTGGAAGTGTTGCACTACTTTTAACACACCGACACATAGACCGCTAGTTTACATTTTTTAGTTGCCAGGTTTGTAGAAATAAAAACTTTTAAGGACATTCAACATACTTTAAACTGAAACCTTACATAGACTGAGGCGATTGATATCTTTACAAGTGTGTACTGTATCAAGCCTCACAATCGCCGATCCAAGGGTGGAATGATTTTTATTTTAACGACAGATGTAAGGATTTAATTACTCGAATTGCTCGACTCCAAATTTTACCTTCAATTATTTAAATATCTTTATTTTATTTATTTTTTATCGTTGTTAATATTCCTTTATTATTTTTAAGCATATGATGCTTTAAAAATATTTTAGATAACTTTATTCAATATATTTGTTACTCTATCATCGTTATACATAACTTTATTTGGATCTATTCCTTCGTTAAAAATAACATAGTCATCAAACTATTCGCTTGAAATTTTCAGCATTTATGTGCATTTTTAATCCATACATAAATTAGTGTTATAAGTATTTACCTTGTTTAATGGTTTTAAATCTCCTTAAGGGCAATTCAACCTAGCATTTGTTGTATGTATAGCTGTGTCAGTGTTATTGTTGTTTATTTTATTACCTTTCCATTTGTATTTGGATATTTGTAGAGCAAGACTACATTGAAATATTTACGTATCTTCAGCAAGTATGGCAATCTCATTTATTTACTCTATTCTTTTCTATCAGATATTTATGTTCGTATTTTCACTTTCTCTACTTAACTATGACGTGCTGTCTTCTTCAGCGTTTACTAGCAAACTCAAAAATGTTATTTCTTTACGTGATGTGATGATGTTTCCTTTCGTAATCACTTAGCGCAGTCTCTTCCCAAAAGTCTATGCTAAGTTATTACATCTATTATATTTAGTGACGTAACGAATATCTTCGTACACGTGATGATGGGATTACCATCTACATTCTAAGAAATTTATACATTTGGCGAATTTATTGCCACATGAAGAATTTCTTCCAGGTAATCATATTGGCAATTTTGCATTGTGGAAAATTGTAAAAGACACTAATAAAAACAGAACTAATTAGTATATCAATAACAACCAAAAAAACGTCATAAAAATAACTAAACAAAAATTAAACTAGTTATTAAAAATACAAAAACTTTTATTGATCTTCACATATTTGGGAGCAAGGAAACGGAAACAAAATTGAATTAGGAGAGGTCAGACGGTCTTTGAATGCATTTTCAGAAGGTTAATTGCTGGTATCCAGATAACATTCTCGATTTCAAAATTTTATATCTTGGACAGCGAAGGATTTTTAAAAAAATATGGTTGTATTTGGAAAAAAAGGAGACTGAGCTGGTTTTCAGAGCGCAGTCCAATACCGTATACAAACAAGTCATTAAATCTACTTCCAATATATGTTACATAAGTACAATTGTTGAATATATTATAAAGAAGTGTAACGATATGTGGATTATGCCGATAGCTGAATTTATATCCATTCAAATTCCACTCTGAATGGGGAAACATTTTCATATTTTTTGCAATCAAAAACGTAGTGGATGTACAAATTTTAAAAGCCTTATAATATTTCAAGGCCATTCTCAACAAGGTCTGGATAATACATATCTCCGTAGTCAAGCAGTTATAATAAGATCGTTTGACAGATGTGAACTTTAGTTTGAATATTTAGAAAATGTTGAAGGTATTTAGAAAATGTTGAATGTTGAAGGTGGTGAAGGAGTGAATTCTGCTTAGGATACCGACTGATATCATTTACTTGAATTTAATTTTGATCGATCAGTAGATCCAAGTCTTTAATAATTAGAGTAAGTGGAATTGAAGTGTCATTTAACAATATTGATTTTAATAACGATATTGATTTTAGTTATTCACTGTTGGTTATCACTCTTGCAGACATTCCTTATGAAGAGTTAATATTTCTTGAAAGCGTTCGATTTATATCTTTTTTTGGTAAACGTACATAAAAAAACTCGTCTGAGGATACGATACAAGTCGAGTGTATTTTGTTTAAGATATATCATAAAATATCAATAAGCATTACTAGTTGCATTCCTATAAGCATCCGGCATAAATTTTGTGTTTTTTGAAAATAATTGTTGTACCATATGTTGTATTTGTCTCATACCTCTTGGATTTTTAAAATACATTATATAACTAAAAAAAATTTAAATAAATATCTCTTTGCCCCTGACCCTGATGAAATAAATTTTGAGAAGTATAGAACACAATTAAATTTCTTCTACTTTTTGTGAATATATTAACAGTTCTTTTATCCGTTTCTCACAATAACTCATCTAATATTATGAGATCTCACAAAGGTCCATGAAATAAAATTAAATCGGGTAATCCCCAATATACATTATTCAAATTGTACTATATTTCATCATAGCGCCAAGTGATGTTTTGAAAGTTACATCACAACGATTACCAACGTTTGTGATGAAGTTTGTGACAAAATTATATTTACCACACCCACTGGCTCCAGCTATTACACAAATAAATTAATATCTGGAATGAAAGGTATCATCGATTTATTGTGATAAAATATTGTCAATAAAATATATTAAATAATATTATAAAAGTATATTAAAAAGTAAATTTTATAAAACGGGAAGTGCATTATGTTCGTTGGTCAGTAAGTTAATAATATTCTATAATGATACGAGTATTTACATTTATAATAATATGATGTACTAATATTTAAGAAGGTCATGTATAGAATCCGGAATAGGAATACTTTCGTATCAGAAATAATACATAAACATTAATAAAATCACTTAAGAATAGCGCGTTGGAAAATTATATTAATCCTTCATCAAGTCTCAAAGTTATAGATATTAGTTCGTTCAATTCTCAAAGTATAAAAGGAATGAAAAGATTCAAAATGGATCAGAAGTGTTTATATTATTCAAAATAATAAATATGTGTGCGCCTTGGAGAAAGTAAATATACCGAAAAAAAATAAAAACCAATAATATACCAACATCGAAATGAATTCTCTACAGATGGAATGTGCAATAATGATGAACATCAATCAACACAATGTGAAACAAAGTGTTTTGCGTGTAACCGTTTACCTGTATTGAATTATATCTAACTGAAGAGGGCGCGGCGTGGAGAGTATTTTTATAGTTATAGAAAGGCATATAGTATAAATTATATAAAAAACTTAAACGAAAGAGTTGATTTTTCTTGTGTATTATAAAACGAATTCAAAATTATTACATCTCCATTTGTGGAAAATATTGTCTAGTTTATTTATATTTTAAATCTATGAAAAATTCAATAAATTATTTTTAAATATGTTTGAATATGGTACAATATTTAATGACTTACTAAAAATCTACGTTTATGATAAAATATTTCCAGTTCATAATTTCATTGTACATTTTATGGAAAAATAATAAAATAATTTCCATTTTTGTATAGAAAAGTAATATTCAATTACCTAATTATGGATCGTCTGCAAAAAAAATTCATCTGTTATGTAGCTTTTTATATAGTGATACAACAAAATATATAAATAATATGAATGAGGGTTTCAAAAACGAGTATCACTGACAAAAAATAACTAGATTGATATAATCGGACATCGCCAAGGTGATATTTTCAATCAAGAATAATTCTTACTTAACGGTGTAAAAATTCAAATTAAACTAATTCGATCTAAACATACATTCAATGGCAAAAATTAAGTTGTTTTCTATATAAGTTAATACTGTATAAATCCATACTAACTTCATTTTTTCTTAATAAGTTGCATGCAATCTAACTGGAAATTATTCCTTAAAGGTACAGTTGAATACTTCTCATACAACAAAAGAAATTAAGTCAAAGAGCATTGAGAAAAAAAAACGAAACGAACAAACGACTGGAAATAAAAAATTAGGCATATCTTGACCTATTTATCTGTAAACCGGCAAAACTTTCACATTTAGCAAAAATGAATTTTTGTTTTACAAAATAAACTATTTTGTGAAAGCTTCATTTTGAAAATATTATACATTTTGCAAATACAACTACTAGTTTAATTTAATTCAAGCTTTAATGGATTAATTTTATTCAGATTTTTGTCAGTTAACAAATATGAAATCTTTGTACTATTTACATAATAAAAAACGTAACCAATCAAATACATTGATTTTAGTAAAAAGTTTCTAATATTGACAATAATAGCTTGTTAGGATTAACTAATCGAAATATCTTCAAAACATTTTAAACGATTCTGCCTTCAAAACATTTTAAACGATTTTTATTCACTTTAGAATATCGATAATGGTTTTCATAAAAGAAAGCCTTGAAGAAACAAATATTTACAAACGCTTAGCATAAAAACGATAGCTTTCTAAATATCATTAATAACGCCATCAAAATGTTAAAAAGGAGAAAAGTCATCACTGTTTGGAGCATATCGACTAATAATTTCTTCTGAATGCTAGCCAGATTTTACTTCAACTATAGGAGTACTTTCTAGGAAATGTTATGGTATATTTGGTGACTGCACATAAACTAGCAATACATCGAAGTAAATCAAGTTAAGTCACCGGAATTAAAGCCAAAATCAAAAAGTGGTTCCACTTTTATTCATATCTAAGCGTTAAATAGCTTGAATCAACGCATTTCAAGTATAATAATCGGATTTACAACGAATTAAATGAATTTTATTCAAAGACTAATGTGAATTAAAGATGGCGCCGTTTAATTATGTTGGAGATAATTAATAGAATAGAATGTTTTAAAAAAAAGTAAGAAAAATTTTAGGTAAGGAAAAAATATAAAATGTATTTAATTCTAAGAAAAATATGTCTGAAATAATTCAGTCATTAAATTGTTGAATATGTCGCTGATAACAAGACTTATAACAATTTAAGAACATCAATATTTAGTTCAAAACTTTACAAAGATTTGGGTCTAGTCGTAAGAAAATTATTGTAATTTCGATATTTATTATACTAACATCAGCGACCTTAATGGACAAACTTGAGAATCCTAATAAATTCAATTTGTGATCAGTTTTACTTGGAATGCGAAGAGAAACTTGTTTAAGACTATTCGAAGTTTCGGACTTAACAATTGGATCTAATATTACGGGGAGTTTTGAGTTAAATCGTTTAAGATCGCTTAACATTTTAATTTACGATGAAACTTCTCTTAACCTTAATCTCAAGTTATTTTGAAAGTACAAATATTATTATTCGTCTAAAAATGTTATTTACTTACAAACACTTAGTTCTAAGGGATAAGAAATTTAGTATAATTACAGAAAAAATAATCTATATATTTTCTCTCCCGCTCATACGGCTCAGGTACTCAGTCGGCTAAATAATTTAGTCAGCTCACTTACTCAGTCGACTCAGTTATTCAATCGGCTCAATTAATCAGTCGGCTCAGTTATTCAATCGGCACAATTAATCAGTCGGCTCAGTTATTCAATGGGTTCAATTATTCAGTCGGTCTAGTTATTCAGTTATTTAGCCAGCTCAGATAGATATAAATGAATATTATAGAAATATTGATATTAAAAATGTAATTAAAAATAGTGGATTCCATAAGCGATGTAAGCGTATAGATATTAAGTAAATTTTTTGAAAAGAAACATGCTATATAAATGTCATTAACTTAAATCGTTTATGAACAATCATTACTCTGATATGTTTACAAAGACTGTAGTTAAATTAAATCAGTAATATTTAATCTTACAATTTGATATATTCTCTAACTATTTTAACTTTGTATTCTGTCTGCAGAGTCTAGCTGTGTAATGTGATGTAACTGATTAAATTTATGTAATTATTATTTTAAAGTTTCTGTACAATTGCTTTCTCATATTATGGCTGAAGAACCTTACCCGTCAGGATGGTTTTAATTTGGAGGCAGTGTTGAGATCCTGACACTATATTCATAATACGGTAGTTGACTCATTTTAAATTTTGGTATTTTTCGTAAAATATTGTGAAATATAAGTTAATTAAACCAGTCTTTCAGTTTAAGTTAATTAAACCAGTCTTTTTTCTTTCAGTTCTTATTTGAAGATACCTACAGGGTTGGGTATATCCCTGTTTCTTTTCCTCTTGTAGAATATAATGTGCAATATTAAAAATGACCTCACAACATAGTATTCCCGTCCTTGTCTAAAGATTAAATTTAAACTTTTATAACTCGGTCAATTTGTAAGATTATTAAAAAATATTTTCACTCTTCATCAGCTTGTGTCTTTAAATTATGATTAATAAAATAAAAAAATATTTGTCAAATACCCAATTTATAAGTGTCATCCCTCCTGTATAATTTTTATGTTCAATGATAGAGACGAATGAATGAGAGAGGATTTATAATCCGTGACTCAATCATGGTCCTTTCTCCTTCTATTCGATGATATTACGAGTTGCGGTAGTCATTTGTCTAAAATTCTATTCATTAAATACATACAGAATTATCTATCATTGTTTGATAATTCAATGGGGATTCTGACTATGCTTAAAAATTGTTTACTGAAGAACTTTTTGTTCAAAAGTTGTTACTAGATGTTTAATTTCAATAAAAATAGTTCACTAAATTTTTATTATTTTAGTAAATTGTCAAATAATTATTAATGGAAACTAGACCAAATGCTTTAACGACTGATAATTAAGTTTGATACTATTTCGCATGGGTTTGATAAGAAAATTGCAACTAAAATATAGATAATACATAAACTTTTTGCAAATATATTCTAAAAATTAACTACCCATACCAGCTTCCCCCGAGCAAAAAAAGGAATTATGATTACCTTTCTTTTTACTGAAGTTTTGGACAAAAATAATCCACGATTAATTTATTGACGGTATTTTTATAGTTAAAGAACGTCTATAACCAACAATCAAATATTTTTTCGACAGTCGATCAAAATAAAAAATCTTAAATTTAAATTCATTGCAGTGCATAACCCTTTCAAATATTATATCGATGCATATCTGTAATGTTAGTTGAAATTCAAAAATATTTTATGATTAAATTTTGTAACAGAATAGTCTCTAATAATAAGTATTATAAAGCTAATTTTTTTAGACTTAGTCTTTGATGTTGTCTACAATACCTTCACACATGATTATAATGTAGCTATATAGTTTCAAGAATTTGACTTTAGATTAAACATGAATACAGAATATATGAGACACATTTCGACAAATTGGCCTTCATTCATTATAAACAAATTATACTCTGATACGACCGCTATTAGGCAGTTGAGCAGGTAAATACCGCGGGAAACTGGAGATCTATAATACAATTCTCTTTTCTAGAGGAAAGCTGATCCTTGCAAGAGGGCAAGAAATTATTAGGTACGAAGAATGAAAGTTTACTCAACAGAACAGGGCGTAGTACTTTTTATTTTAACAGCTAAAAGATAAATTGTATAAGCGCAAAGTCTGTTCTATTTTGGAAGGAAAAAAAACCTAGTATACCCAAGAAGAAATGGATAGATAATGCAAATAATCATACTGTGTCAGAGGAATATTTTTACACACGTTCAACCATCAAGCTATACTTGACTTCCTGTGGGTTCCACATAATGGAGCCAGATTCTTATCGGCTCTGCAGTAATGAAATTTACACAATATTGATGACACGGATTTAAAATCATTTGAATTATGCAACACGAATCTAAATTTCCGAAACGATTTTATGCTACACCCACCATGTGCCCACGAAATGTCAGTCGCAAATCAAATCTGACTCCCAAATCGATGATCTCATCCAGACTATGCAATGGAACCCCACTGGCCAAATATTCGCATTTAATAGGAAAATAATGTGTTCGGCTGTAACTCACTATTGAACATTGGCCTGCGTTAACTCATGTGCCACTTGCTGCGCTCCACTCAACGACGACGTTGATATCACGCTGCAATGTTCGCCCTCTGCTGCATCTTTGATGACTGTAAAAAGTATCCTGTCGTCCGCGTATCGTTTACCAGAATATTTAAAAGTAGAAGCCCGAAGTTTGAACCATGGCTCACACTGGATCGTAAAATAAGTCTCGGATATAAAGTTATCCGCCCTCGTTCATATTGCTTTCTATCCACATGATAAGAAGAGAAAAATCGTAAAAGTGGAACAGATAATTCTTCCTCGCCAAAGCGATTTATTAAAATGTGCCTACATGATCGAAAACTTTCTGGTAGTAAAAATATGCAATATCTACTTACAATCCGAGGTCATAATGAAAAGAAACATAGTTAACGAAATATACAATGTCTGTGACCACCGAACGTCCGATTTGAAGACTATGCTGCTCGTCATAGATTTGACCTCTGTAGCTCGAATAGATGTTACGATATAAAATGAGTCAAATAATTTAGCCGGTGCATAAAGAATAGCGAACGATATGAAATTAGTTACGTCTGACATCGTGTCACCCTTAGATAGAGGTGTTAACCGGATAAATTTCCAATGCAAGGGAGGTACCAGTTTACCACAAGATACCAGTTTTTAGCACAACTTTAACTATATGCTTCAAAATTTTCGTAAAAATATCAGCACAAGATTTAAATATATTCCCAGGTATAACGTCAAGTCCGATTGATCCCGTCAGTTGGAGAAAGAAATTTGAAAATCACTATCAGAGACATGTGTGATATGAATATCGTCACCGGCACAGTAGCAAAATCATAATCACAACTTCTTGTCAAGGAACGTTCCGATTGCATATCGACCGGAAAAACCTAGAGAAATCGTTAGCTGCCGCTGGGTCGCAAACTATCGAGCCATCTCATGAAGCAACGTCGCAAGCGCCGCTAGCATATGTACATGACCAATACGATGCACAGTTGTTTTTTCCTTCTGTTCTATATTACAAACGTAATCAGATCTAAGATTCTTTATATCCCATTTGACAGTCAATCTAAACGATCTAAACATCTCATAGTTACTAGCAGATCCTTGTTTATAATTATAAACTCGTTAGAATTACGAGTTTCACAGATATTGGTAAAGTGCATAAAAACAAATCATAATATTCACTGGACATTGACAAAGGCATATACACTACTGGAGGTGGAGGTGCCCAACACCAAGAGCTCGCACGCAGCCACTAGGCAACCGCCACCGCGCATAGCTCGGTCCCATTGCAGCATTGTTTAACCATGTCTGTAATCTCGCGATCACGACTTAAAGACAAATTTAGAGACAAAAGGGTTGGAAAAAAACGAACACATACTATATCCTTTTTACTTAATGTTAATACGTCAGTTAAAATTAACTTCCTTATAAAATTAAGGTACTACTTTCATTTTAGAAAACTTTTAGCAATTAATGCATTGTGATATCAACGTAGATAATATCATACAGAATAGATAACTGAATTAGTTTGTGTGTTATGATAGTTTGTCGATAGGAAAAGAAAACTCAAAAAGAATATGAAAATAAAAATGGAACCTTTTGAAATTGGATTATAAAATAAGGTTTTATCTTGCAAAAAGACAATAAAAACGGTAACTCCTCATTTTACGATCTTGAGGGGTTACCGCTGGTGCCTTCATACTAAAAAAAAAGGGGACGAACTAATTTCTCTTCGCAAATCTATATAGCTATGAAAAAAAAGTTGTTATAGAAAATGTTCAGCTAGACATTTTCTAAATTTTTCGTGTGAAACTTTTTCGCTTAAATAAATAACTTCCGATATGCGACGTTGAAAGCATTACTTGATATTTTGTAGTGAAAGACGTATTTCTGTGCTACAATCGTTATTTTTGCATTAAGAAAATGGCATTTGGAATTTATACTTGCTAGATTATTATAGTATCTGGAACTTCAAGAATGTCAAAATAATTTCCATTTTAACCCCTTAAATAAAACAGTTTACTTCTTTCGTAAGCTTTGATGTATACGAAAATGTTAAAAATATTGCAGTGGTTTAATTTTATAAATCCAAATAAAAGAATCCCCTCAATTACCTCATTCTCGAGAGTAACTAAAGTAAAGGAACAAGGATAACCACAAACGTCCAAAAAAATTCATAGTAGTGTAATTAAAGTTAAAACTGCACAAAATTACACGCGTTTTAATGACACAAACAACGGACATTGAGCTCAAAATGATCGGCAGCATAACGGAACATGTGACGGAGATATCTACCAAAGTAGCAATATTATGGTAAAGAAACTCCGGTATCTAAAGAAAGATGAATTATATAGCCCAGAAAGAATTTTATTAAAAAAATAATACCTGGTGTTCACAATTTCTAGTATGTTAAATACATTTTATGATTTTTCTCAAAAACATGTCTTCCAAAACTCTATCCAATTTATCTCGAAAACTATGATAATAAACCACTATCATTAAATTTATATTCGACATTTCTGTCTATTAGTTTTATGTGTTTTATATAATTATCATGTAACAATTGGCTTTGTTACCCATTATTTTCATAGAACCAATTAGAAAAATTTTCACGAAACCTTTTTTTCCATAAAAACACTCAAAATATTCTCTACTTTTTCTACCCCTAGGTATTTGTAACCGTTCATATTTAAAAATACTATTTATTTACATAGATTAAAATATTTCCGAATAAAAGTGCTATTTCTATTTTAATTTTCCAGTGGAGTTCGAGCAGCAGTTTTTGTTTTTTTACATCAGAATTTTTTTGTCTGTGGCTAAGGCACAATCTGAAAAAAGCTTGTCTAAGTGAAAAAAGTTGAAAAAACACATCTTCATATACCTATGAAACACGTCAAAATATGCACTTGATATGATACATACTTGAATATAGTAAGTGTATATATATTTAAATATATATGTTAAATATATATATTTGTGTATTATATATATATATTTAAATAGGTGTTTATGTATTTAAATAGGTGTCAAGAAGTGGTATGAAATTACATTGAACAATATTGAAAAATGGTTAAGTCCATGTTTTCTAATTGTGACCGTTTTTTTTTATATTGTTATTGTTTTTCCAATTTGTGACTTACGTCCTTTACTTTGAAACAGCTTCGCTGGTAAACAAACTCAGATTATATTCGACTAATACTGAAATGTAATATCTGATGTGTAAACCCACATTCTCATTCAGTTTTTTCTCTCGAAGCGAACGTAACACAGGTACATACCTGTGTTACGTTCGCTTCCTAATATATTTGTAGTTATTTTATTAAGGTTTTGTCAATTATTGTGATTAATCATTTGTTTCTCATAATCTAAAACACTTAAAAGTGCAGTTATAACTATAAATACTACTTTTCTTATTATAAATTTCAGCCAAAAATATCATTTAAATACCCTTTATACCAAATTGAATTACATTTTTTATTTGAAATTTTATGTACTGATTGGGGTATTTGACTTATAACGATATATTTTTGTAAAAATGTTTCAAAACTGTATTTTTTTCATCATATGATTTAAAAAAACCTTATGATGAAAAAAAATATGCATTCAACAATCAACCGAAAATTCTAAATAGAAAAAAGCGCCAATTTTTTGTTCATTAAACTGAAAAAGTTATTCACGATTAAATGAAACTACGTGATGTAGTATTATATCTACTTTCTTTAAATTCTTTTTCTCTTCAAAAGAAATTAAAGAAAGTAGAAATAATACTACATCACGTAGTTTCATTTAATTGTGAAAAATGAATTTCTACAAAATTAACGCCAAATATATTCAATATTTGAAAAAGTTATTATGAATTTAGTTACCACATAAAAAAATGAGAAAATTATAATATGAAATGTATAACTTAAACGCAATATTAAACGAGATACTAAAAATATTTAATTAACTCCGAAAAATAAAGTGAAAAGTAAACCAAAAGCCAAATGGTAATTGGAATCCAATATCAAAAACATGATAGGTAAAACTTTAGTCGATAGAGTTTATTTTTTAAATAATCTCTATTTGCAAGATATATTTGAAATGTTGGTACCATTTTCATACTTGTGTCATCCGAATCTACAATAAAATAAAGGCTTTATTAATTATAAAAATATGAGTTAGTTAGCGATATATTAAAAACAAACCTATTTTCCATATTTTTCCGTCTAAATACTAGCGCCACTACCGTTTCCTTATTTGGCGAGAACACTCTTAGTCAGTCGCCTGCGGGTCTTCTTATGGGACAACATTCAATTTTGTTGGACGGTTCCTGTATGCGCAAACTAGAGGATCTGACGATATCCAGAATAATAATACCTGGATCTTAGCCATATTATAGCTAGAAACTTTGATTTTGAGCTCAAATGTCTTATGATGATCAGGATAATAGTACACGCATCTTAGCCATGATTACAACCAGGGGCTTAGAATTTAACTGAAATGTTTGATTTTTATGGTCAATTTCCAAACCCACCCATTCACACACAAGAAACTTCTTGTTGAAACTCAAAATAATTATATAAAGTGCACATATTTGAAATTACGAGTTTTTTTTAAATTAAAATAAAGATGTATTATTAGCGACATAAATTTTCTCAACTGACTATAGACTATGACTATACGCTTTGTGAAGTACCAGTGCTGATCACTATTTTCGCACGAATATTTAATATTTTTAAAATTTTTGAATTTTGAATTTGAACCTTCATTTAAATAAATGCGCTGAATAAAAGTCTTTATTACTGTTTTCTTTGTTCTAACTACTTTATCAATAAAAACTAATACAATTTTTAGGGTCCCTAATGAAAGAGATGCTTTACATCTCCGGCATGTGAAGAGATAGGCCAAATATTAAAAACTTAAAGCTTAGAGACCTATGTATTGTATACACAGATAGGCCAGCGTCCATACAAATATGTCCATGATCTTTTTTACAGTTTATTAATTATTAATTGTCCTATAAAATAGTTTAATTGTATTTAAAAAATATTTACATTTATATAAAACTTTTCCGATGTAATGTTACCTTCGGGAATTTAGGAGATACAGTAATAGAAAATAATTTATTCTGTACTACCCTACTATCAGAACTAACAGGGTAATTCCACTTAATCTAAAATCTTGAGTTGCAAGTAATTGGATAAATTTAGAATACCATTTTTTTCATCTGCCTGAGTAAATAGACTTATTAACAAACAATACTTATAAAACAATAGTTGCTGAGTTATTAACAAACAATACTTAACGCGCCATTCGCATTTATACAGAACTCTAACAAAGTACTATTGCAAAATATTTTAGAAAAATAACAACGCGTCAATTACCAATAACTTTGACCTACCAATATTAAAAGATTATACGTGTATCATAACAAATTTTATTTTTTAAGAACAAGATAATAAGAGAGGAATATATGTGGTAACATATAAAGTGTGTTCCATCCTAATAAACGGTTTACGAATTGCTCGTCGGTACCTCATAGACGGTTGGCTCAGTTTACCAAAAAGAAAATTTTAAAATGATTTAAACCTTTACCCCACTTTTCAATAATTTTGACTAGCAGCTTCAGAGATTTGAGGGGGGCAAATTTATTAGTGAATTATCAAAAATATCGTGTTATTTTACGTGGAGTGATTTTTCAATCGATAGTCTACACGACAAATTAAATTTAAAAAAAACAAGTACAGAATTTCTATATAAATAGTTTTATTTAATAAATACGAAAATATTTTATCTTATCGCCAAGTTTCTATGTCAGAAAGTTTCAGAGAAAACGGAATTTTCAACGATTGTTTTGTAAATTTTTAGAAATCTAAATAACCACGTTCTATTTTGGAATAACTGTAATTTTCTAATGCGTAATGTAATTAAAAAAATAATTCGTTTTTATTTTAACAACGTAATATATAATTTATATCATTGTAAACGGTTATCCCATAATTCGATGTTTAATTATGGATTAGAACATTTGTGATAATATGTTCTAAAAACTTTGTGTGTTACCCCAGTATAGCAGGTTAACCTATTTTATTTATAAGGACATCATGAGTGGATTACAATAATGTTTTGTTCCAAAAATATTAATTTCCTTTTTCAATTTCAAAAATATTGTGTTTCATTAACATGGAAATGCTTTAACCTACACTTACCTTTCCCTTCGATAAAGATAAGAATTATAACAATTTTGTATAAACTTATTTAGCGAATTCCTTTTGCATCAATTTTACAAAAGAAAGTTAAGTAAAAAATATTTTTTGTTATTTTTTTTCAATAAGAAGTGAAAAAAAACTTCAAGGCACCCAAGTTGGGTTAATGAGCATTTTGGAATTTTTACCCCCTAAAGAAACCCCACCTTAATCATGACCAGCCTAAAGTTGACCCACTAGCAACATTTATTTCATTTTTGTTATTGTCACACGAGTGGAGCACTTACCATGGGATAAGCTCCTATCGAGTTTTATACCAGTAATTCATGAGGTTTAGTTCTCTTAAAACGTCTTCCCATATCCGCTACATTAAGAACCGCTTCTATCTCAGGGTTTACATAATTCTGCAAATTCTGTTGTTGTATACTTTTTTATTACTCTTGGAACTGGTTCAATGGGTTGATCACGGTGTAGGTTACTCTTTTGAACGTACAATATAGCAAAGAAATATATTATATATATATATATATATATATATATATATATATATATATATATATATATATATATATATATATATATATATTAATCATAAGTACCCAGATATAAATATAAACATTTAAGGGTACAAAATGTCTTATTTCAACTATTTATTTCAATAAAATACTCTACTTCCTCTAATCATATAATCGGTTTCGATATTTTTGGTTCAAAGGCTTCGGAATTGAGACTGGAAAATATTTTTTTCTTTACATTTAGGTGCATATTTTAAGGCTTAATTAAGTCTGAAAAAAATTTGAGTTGCTTTTAACTACCACTGTCAAACTGCGACAATACCAAGAAATGAACAAAAGAAAAAAAAAATATACTTAAATTGCCTCTCAAATTAACATACAAATATTTTAAAATATTTACTACAAAATATATGGGTTAATATAAACTACAGTAATAGTTCAAATTAACTAACTTAGTTAAACAAATTTGAAAGGAGTAGAAACGTAGAAATTTCTGTATTAAACGGTTCTTTGAAAATCAGTTATGACAGATAGACCATGAGTGACGGTATAAGAGTTTTATTTTTCCTTTCGATGAATGGAAACTTAAAAACAACAGTTTCAATGCCTCAAGATCAAAGTAATATTTACAAATATGCTTATATTTGTATGCATACTCAAATAATTTATACGTCGTATTTAAATATCTAAAGTCAAGTCTATCGGTCAACGATTTTAGATTTTATAGTATGAAACTCTTAAAATTGAACTGTCTTAGAGTTCCGTATTTAAAAAAAGAGAAGGGAACCCTCTTAAAGTCATTCACTTATCCGCCTGTCCAGAATATTGTTACACATTATTTATACATTTATCGCACATATTTTAGTTATTAATACTCAAAAATAATTCCATAAAAAATTTTAGAGATGACAAGTAAAGTTAGTTTTTCTTTAATTTCAAATATGCTACGGAATATCAATTGAACAGAAAATTGTAAGTATATACAAAACGATTTATTTTAGAATAGTTTATAATGCGTTTCTGGAGATGTTGCTGAAAATATTAAAGAAAATTTTTACCGAAAGCATTTGATGTAGAAACGTGAAATATCTCATATCCGTCAAATTTATTAACCCCTATATATTTCAACTGTAAACTCTCAAAAAATGTACAT
Source organism: Druceiella hillmani (assembly GCA_039881145.1). NCBI lineage: Eukaryota > Metazoa > Arthropoda > Insecta > Lepidoptera > Hepialidae > Druceiella > Druceiella hillmani. The sequence continues at coordinate 648,788 of JAYKKI010000050.1, read as the reverse complement.
AATAATTTCAATTTTTTTATTTCCTATTTCGAATGCAAAAACAAATACGTTAAATAATTGTAGAGATATTATTGAACATATACATGAAAAATATGTATCCGGTGCTAATCTTTGAAATTGCTAAAGTCGAAATTATGAAGAAAGAAAGTCAGTAAAAGTTTATTTAAACTTTACTGGGGAAATTATAAAGATCATTATAAATTTTATAATTTCAGACATATTAATAACAATTTTACACCAACGAAATATATATTAGGTTATATTTACATTATTTAAAATAATATTAATATTTGTAAATAATTTAATAGGAACTACCATGCTATATATAATAGCTTTAAATATTTATATATGCTTAAATTTGCATGAAGCCCTCACAGTATCAGTTCTACTCGTACCTAGCAGCTTTTATTTTCATACTACAGTCTATAATAACTCATATTTCTAAAATTGCATAACTATTTACCACAACATATGTAGTCACATAATTTAAAAAGTTAGCGGCACTGCATACCAACAACTATTGAATAGAATAAAATGAAGGATTTTTCCTCTTGAAAGCTAATTTACGACAAATAAACTTCTTAAAACACCTACTTTTAATATCTTGGGAAAATATATTTGAAATCGTAATTGAAACAACTTTTGAATTGTAGTTAAAACTTACTGACAGGCAAATTTACTGAATACACCTCTCGGAGTTTTGCAAAACAAATCAATGTTTTTGCCTCTGCTTTCCGAGAGATAAGGTCACTGTAATTACTCTCTCGTTCCATTCAATAATGCTTACATCGTAGTTGTATGTCAGAATTTGAATAGAGGTTTAAAAAGTTCTTCTGCTTGTTAAAATTCCTGAGTCTCTTAACAGCCTTCAGAAGGACAAAATTGTAAAGAATACATAGGTGTAAAGATGGAGAAAACACGAACGGTAGCTTTATAAAGTATAAAATGTAATGGGATGTGATATCCGCCTTTATGTTCCACATGAAACAATATATTATGGAGTAATGACAGCATTCAGCAGCAAACGAGCTATTAATAAAGTAGGATTTATTCCGCAGGATACTTGTTTTGGGCTTTATCCATATAAAGATAATTTACTATCTTGAATTCGCTGTCGAATTTCATTTCACTCTTTGAAACATGGCTACGAGCAGGTAAAGTTAAGCATTTGTACATAGAATGCAAGTTAAGTGTGCTTTTAATATAGATAACAATTATATAGTTTATAGGATCTAAAATTATAAATCAATGAAATGAATATTCACATTAGATAAATTAGCAAACACTATAAATAGTTCTTAAAACAAAAGTGTTCATTATGAAAATACGAAACAAATATATGGACAAATGACAAAAAAGAGATTCGCCATCAGGAGATTCATAAAGACAATTGTTGTCCGTACAATACGGATATTACATATTTAAAGATGTTTATTTAATATCTCCACTTAAAAATATCCTTGTGACAATATTAATTAATTCTTCAAAACTTTATACGTATTTTATATATAATAATTCATGTTTAACTTTTTCCGGAATAAAATTAAATTTTATATAGATATGTCAAGTTTTCTTGTTAGAAACTGAATTATTAATGAATATTGTAGCATTTTGGTTATCCATACACCAAAGGTTTTTTTCTTGGAAGCGGCTTAAGATATCAAGCTGAAATTAACACCGTATACTAAGATCTATGGAACTATATTACACTAAACAATTCAAGTTTGGTTCATGCAATAAAAAGAGATGGCTGAAAGTGAATTTTTTTGTTCTTTGTAACTTCGTCAAATCTATAAGTTAATTTAAGTGGGCCTACAATCTTTAAAATCAACATAATGGAAGGTCTTAAAGCAAAAATAAAGGGGAAAATCCAAAAATCAATTATTTCTACCTGTATGTGGAATTATTTATTTTTAAAATAGGCGCCTGTGGAGTATATTTAGGTTCTAAAAAATTAAAGTTAATAGAAATATTATGCAAAATTAAATGTTTATAATTTTTTTTTATATGAAAAATGTTTCATAGTTCTTAATGAAAAAGCATAATGAACTATAAATAATTCTTGCTTATTTCTTTGAAAAACTATTAGCCATAAAGTCTACCTCAGTCGTTAATAGAGTGACACTAGATAGTTTTTGACTTAAATAAGTGACTGAACCACCATTCAATAGAAATACCAACCATGAAATAGACTTTCTTGTGGTCATATTACCATTACAGTCTGAGTCAGAAAAAACATTTGAAATTTAACAATTCTGATATCTATATATATACATGAATATCTGATTTTAATGAGATATCAGATTATTGTTTTAGTTTACCAACACGTTCCAAGCTGGGCTTAATAGCTTATCTACTCAAAATGTTCACGATATATGATAATATATATGTAGTAAAAATTTATTGAATATACCTTTCGGAGTTTTACAAAACAAATCAATGTTTTTGCCTGTGCTTTCATAGAGATAAAGCACTTGTAATTACTCTCTCGTTTCATTCATTCATCATATGCTTATGTCAGAATTTGGATGGAGCTTTAAAAAAATCCTTATTTTTGATATGTAGCGGTTAAAATAATAAAGCCCCTGAAGCTTCTCCACATGGAACATTTCTTAACTCATTGTTAATAGTTTTGGTTATGTGAAGGTTTACATCAATATGTATATTACAAAGATGAATAATACCCGTGTTGATTAATTATCTATTCTAGATAGTTTTTTGACTAATACATATACAGTTGTTGTTTGTTGTTTGTTAAACTTAAATGTCCATTCTAAATGAAGTTAATGCAATTGCTAGTGTTCTACTCTTTGTCCAATATTCGTAGAGATTCTATCTCGAATTAATGAGAATTGTTGTTTCAAATTTTCGTTACGGTTTTTAAAACTTTTTCTCGCATTTGTAAAAACGACTTTTCTTCTTCTTGTACCCAAAGAAGACTACATTAATTTCTACTGTATTTTTTCCAATTATTCTTTTTTCTTGACCATCTACTCACGAATGTGCCCAAATCGCTAGTAATTTGTTCGAATTTTTTAGTTACGTTACTATTTATAATTTTGTCAAATAGTTTTCCATTGAACTGAGTTTTTATTGTATGACATTTTGCAATTCTAGTATAAGTTTCTCTACCTCTTCCATAATTATTTTAGTACAAATGGAGTCTCTTGGTGGCCACAACTATCAGTTATCAAAAGAGTTCTTCCTCTTCCGTACTATTAATGCTAGTCAACGCTAAATGCCAATTTTATCATTAATAATAAAGAAAATAGTATGCAGGTCGCACTTATATTAGGAATATTCAATAATATATTTCACAAACTGTCTTCCTAATACTTTAAACACTTTAGCCCAAATTTAAATGAAGCACTTAAAAATCGCCACGAATTTACGAACATATTTGAGCTTCACACTTTGTAATTATAATGATTGATTTTATGGTATTATATTTCTCCCTCACATTGATTACGCGTCCATGGACATTTTTTTAATTTTTATATCTAGTTATTGCACGCGTATCTTCGAAAGAGGGTGGTGTTACCTATTTCACGCAGGTAAACACCGCCCTCTTTCGAAGATACTCAGAACTACGAAGCACTTTTTAACTACAGCCACCTAGTGAGATCGTACTTTATTCATTCGAATTAACGATCTTATATTATTAACCGTTTTTACTATGTAATTCTGTTTTGCACGTTGATCGTATATTAATAAAATGACCTTTGTGTTAATGGTTAATGGTTATAGATGGCGCTGTAAATCTCACTCGTTATGAAAATAATTAATAACCAGTTATTTTTATAATATTTTACTAAATTACTTACTTCTCTTCCCATGAAATTATATGAAAATTATCTGTGCAGAAGTTTATTGTGTGATTTTTGATGTGTTTATTTCATTTTCTATGACACTGGGAAATTTTGATAGCTTTTTACTTTTCTACTATTTTCAAAATCCGATTTAAGTGACTAACTGGTATTTCAATTCGAAGATCGATCTCTTTTAGGTTTCTGTCATCTATCAATTTTAAATACGGGCGATACATATATATATATATATATATATATATATATATATATATATATATTCATTTATATATATATATATATATATATATATATATATATATATATACCTATATTTAATTCTAATTACTATCTAGTTTCCATCTTAAAAGAAACATCATATACATTTTTAAGACAAACATTATCTAAATTTATCTTTTAAGCGAATTTCACAAGGGATCCTATCAATACTTGAATGTAACGTTTATATGTCAAATTGCTAATCTTATTATCTATATGATAAGACATCTGGATATTATTTTAACCGCTACATATCAAAAATAAGGATTTTTTTAAAGCTCCGTCCAATTTCTGACATAAGCATATGATGAATGAATGAAACGAGAGAGTAATTACAAGTGCTTTATCTCTATGAAAGCACAGGCAAAAACATTGATTTGTTTTGTAAAACTCCGTTTGTTACTTTTTGTAAAACTCTTTTTTGTCATTTGTCCATATATTTGTTTCGTATTTTCATAATGAACACTTTTGTTTTAAGAACTATTTATAGTGTTTGCTAATTTATCTAATGTGAATATTCATTTCATTGATTTATAATTTTAGATCCTATAAACTATATAATTGTTATCTATATTAAAAGCACATTTAACTTGCATTCTATGTACAAATGCTTAACTTTACCTGCTCGTAGCCATGTTTCAAAGAGTGAAATGAAATTCGACAGCGAATTCAAGATAGTAAATTATCTTTATATGGATAAAGCCCAAAACAAGTATCCTGCGGAATAAATCCTACTTTATTAATAGCTCGTTTGCTGCTGAATGCTGTCATTACTCCATAATATATTGTTTCATGTGGAACATAAAGGCGGATATCACATCCCATTACATTTTATACTTTATAAAGCTACCGTTTGTATTTATTTCTCCATCTTTACACCTATGTATTCTTTACAATTTTGTCCTTCTGAAGGCTGTTAAGAGACTCAGGAATTTTAACAAGCAGAAGGACTTTTTAAACCTCTATTCAAATTCTGACATACAACTACGATGTAAGCATTATTGAATGGAACGAGAGAGTAATTACAGTGACCTTATCTCTCGGAAAGCAGAGGCAAAAACATTGATTTGTTTTGCAAAACTCCGAGAGGTGTATTAAGTAAATTTGCCTGTCAGTAAGTTTTAACTACAATTCAAAAGTTGTTTCAATTACGATTTCAAATATATTTTCCCAAGATATTAAAAGTAGGTGTTTTAAGAAGTTTATTTGTCGTAAATTAGCTTGCAAGAGGAAAAATCCTTCATTTTATTCTATTCAATAGTTGTTGGTATGCAGTGCCGCTAACTTTTTAAATTATGTGACTACATATGTTGTGGTAAATAGTTATGCAATTTTAGAAATATGAGTTATTATAGACTGTAGTATGAAAATAAAAGCTGCTAGGTACGAGTAGAACTGATACTGTGAGGGCTTCATGCAAATTTAAGCATATATAAATATTTAAAGCTATTATATATAGCATGGTAGTTCCTATTAAATTATTTACAAATATTAATATTATTTTAAATAATGTAAATATAACCTAATATATATTTCGTTGGTGTAAAATTGTTATTAATATGTCTGAAATTATAAAATTTATAATGATCTTTATAATTTCCCCAGTAAAGTTTAAATAAACTTTTACTGACTTTCTTTCTTCATAATTTCGACTTTAGCAATTTCAAAGATTAGCACCGGATACATATTTTTCATGTATATGTTCAATAATATCTCTACAATTATTTAACGTATTTGTTTTTGCATTCGAAATAGGAAATAAAAAAATTGAAATTATTATGTACATTTTTTGAGAGTTTACAGTTGAAATATATAGGGGTTAATAAATTTGACGGATATGAGATATTTCACGTTTCTACATCAAATGCTTTCGGTAAAAATTTTCTTTAATATTTTCAGCAACATCTCCAGAAACGCATTATAAACTATTCTAAAATAAATCGTTTTGTATATACTTACAATTTTCTGTTCAATTGATATTCCGTAGCATATTTGAAATTAAAGAAAAACTAACTTTACTTGTCATCTCTAAAATTTTTTATGGAATTATTTTTGAGTATTAATAACTAAAATATGTGCGATAAATGTATAAATAATGTGTAACAATATTCTGGACAGGCGGATAAGTGAATGACTTTAAGAGGGTTCCCTTCTCTTTTTTTAAATACGGAACTCTAAGACAGTTCAATTTTAAGAGTTTCATACTATAAAATCTAAAATCGTTGACCGATAGACTTGATATATATATATAATTATATATATATATCAAGTCTATCGGTCAACGATTTTATATATATATATATATATATATAATTATTACTGTTAGTGTTCTTATTCCGTTAGTATTTGCCCCTTTGGAGATATATTAGATTACAAAAAAAGAAGATCCTTGATAAAATGAGTAATTCATTCTTTATAATACGACATAAGAATGTTTAACGTTTAAATGTTAATTATTAAACCCAAGTAGATGGAAGTTTAAGCTCGTTTATTGTTTTAATTTCTTGTGTCACGTTATTTAAATAAATAATAATATAATCATTTATTTATTATTTACAATACTGAGTGCGAGACAGGCAAACAATTCCTCTAATATGTGACTACATTCAGTAACTATAATTAAACATAACATTTTATTTCTTTAGCAAGAGGTATATTTTAAAAGGAAATTTAAAATATTTAACATTAAAACTAACCTTTTGTGCGAAAAGGAAAAAGCGTAATTACAACGATTTTCATCACATTTTTAGAATTCTCTCTTTTGAAACAAAACCCCTTTCCGAGAATATAATGATATTAGTCTGTCATTATATTGTTAGTAATGAATAAATATACCATCCCGAATGCCTTTTGGTTCCCAGTTACCTCTCGATATTCAGAGTAACCTGCGAGTAAGTAACATACATCCTACATTAAGAGATGAACTACTTATACATATTTAATCACAGTATAATGAAAATGACATTTTATCTGTTTAATTTTCTGTTGTCATTCTTTCACGCTTAAAATGCCTAATTGATTCCAATAAAATTTTGCAAGTCAATTTTAAAAGTCCTAGATTACAAGGCAGGCTAAATGTAATTAAGCCATCATATACAGGATGGCAGTTTCGGATGGATATTTCTGATCATTCTGTATTTTAATTATTTAAGAATTCATCTGTATCTAACTCTATACACATAATAAAACTGTAACTAAGACATGTCTGTACATTGAATATTTTTAGGATAATCTTATTCTAATAGTCATTATTATCGATACAAAGACCAATTTTACCATTTTTGTCTGTCTGTCTGTTCTGTTACCGCATCACGCAGAAACCACTGGATGGATTTTGATAAAATTTGGTATTGTGATTGAAATTTGGTATTTGGATTTTGATAAAATTTGATAAGTGACTATCCGGGTCAACATATAGGATACTTTTTATTTTCAAAAAATGTCTGTCTGTCTTTCTGTTCCGCATCATGCAAAAACTGCTAGACGGGTTTTTATGAAATGTGGTATGATGATAAGTGACTATCCGGGTCAATATATAGGATACTTTTTATTTTGGGAAAATGCCTCATTCCCAAGCGAAAATACAAAAACTGGTTCATACAAAACTCCGAATCTATATATTTTTACTAATCTGTACATAATTTTTTAAATTTTTTATATTTACAAATATGTATATTTGTAAATATAAAAAATTACAAAATGAGGCAATAAATAAATATAAATACACATAATCAAAAAAATTACAAAAAAATATAGTAAAACGGCTCAATAATATTTAACTAAGTTCAGTTTCAAAAATCACCAATAGATGGCATAACAAGGTTTTTAAAATACATAATTTTCCTCTATCGCATCAAGTCAACTATCACTGAATGGATTTGAACCTTTTTATATTGCACCGTATCAAATTACATAATGCAATGCAATATAATTCAGATCATATCTATGCTCTCTAAATATTTTCAGGCTTAAATAAAGTTACAAGGTTTTGTACTATTATTTTGCTTTTCTATAATAGATGGCGTTGGACAAGTAGGAATTTAAAATAAACAACACAACATAAATACGACTCTTAATAATGCGCTTTGCTATGTATGCTAAGTTTACAAGCTCGAAGATCCACTCCGCTTTTGACTTACGGTGTCGAAAATGTATACATAAGTATTATAAAACGTGAAATGATTAAGTTAGACGCAGACAAATTGCAGGATTGAAGGCAGCCAATTACATTTTTTTCTCAGCAATTATTATTAGTTTAGAAAAGACATTAAAAGTTTGACTCTGTCAAAAAACTTTAGTCTGCTTTTTTCTTGATCAAATGCTGAATTTGCTTCAAATTTAGACGTAAACCGTTTATGTTAAATGTCATTCTGATGAAAATTCTGTCTACCTTTACTCCAGACCATTCATTTCTATCTATATACTAACAAAATAAGTAGGTGAAAAGGTGCTTTTATCAAAGTTTGCCTTAATATCAGCAATTACTTGTTTCAAAATTTTTTTAATGTAAGAATTCAACGTCCACATCACGCGTATTGCTTCGTCCAATATAAATATATTGATCCATCTTTAATAAAATCATATTGCTTGAATACAAATGACAATTATTTTTCAACCACCTAGGTACTTGTTTCAACCTGTTTTAAATAAAAAGTGTTCTTGCGTTGTTAAGGAAATATGAAGAAAATTGTATAAAATCATGAATAAGCTCTCCTTTAAATCGCCATACAAAGATAGTATTTTAGTATGGAATTCAAACATATCAAGATTTTATTGAGTTGCTACAAATAATAATGAATCACTGCACAAAACGTTTGATTAGTCACTTTGTACTATACCTTTTTTCATTAAGTCAAAATTTGTTATGTTTGTTGATTTGTTTTAATGCAAAATACTCATTTGCATTCAATTATTTTTGCTTCTCGTAATATACTCGTATAACCAATGCTATTGTTTTATTTTTATGAACTTCCAATTCTTCGCTTCTGGATTCTTTTCGTTTTTCAACTCCAACTAAGATGATTACTTTGCTAAAAGCGAAAGAATTTTGTTTAGGAATATTTTTTCATTACGTCACAGAGTGATAGACAACTTTCTCGATTTTCTTTTTCTTTTAAAAATATCTGATTCCTTGGCTCAGTATTATGTTGAATGTGAAGGAATTACTCAAAATTCACAAAACAATATATTTACCCCAGACAGGGAATAAGCATCCTGTAAAACTGCTAAAGTCAAAATTATCAAAAAACAGCATCACTAGAAGTTTATCTAGAGAAGTTTGTCTATCGGAAAACTACAGCGATGAATCTGTTACACATCTCACAATTTTAAGATATTGACGATATTTTTACGTCTAAAAGATATGTTAAGCAAAACAAAAAAATTATTGTTTGCAACCTGCTGTTACCGTTAACATATTATAGTCAAAATAATCTAAAATGAGACATGAAAAACTAAAACAAAAAAAATGTTTTTGTCTTCTAATCTTTTACCCTGCTGTCTATGATATCTTTTTGGCATATCCAATGTTGAATAAAATGTAAAACAAAATCTAAAAGCTGTGCTAACATGGGTTACAGTTAATTGTCACCAACAACATTTATCGCTGTTTATTCGTTCTTATTTATAAGAATAGCTTCTTCACATTTTGCAGTACTGATTTGGACATAAAGAAATGAAAACTACAATAACATAAGTAATTATGATGTTACAGCAAGTTATAATCATACTAGTATTGAATAAAAATTATGGTATCCAAAACTAATACTTAAACAATACATCTCTTAAATTAAATACAAAAAAATTAAATTGTACTTACATAAATTATGGCTTATTTTCACTAATAACATTTACCGCTCTCTATGTTTGTAATTTTTACAAATAACCTTTTTAATATTTTCCAATTTTGATTTAAATATAAAAAAAAACCTAAAATCCTAATTTAACTGATTTGTAACCCAGATTACTTTCATCTCGTGTTATCGTTCACAACTTTCATTGACTCTAAAAGGATGTTTTCATAAATCAGAATGAAATTAAAGCTAAAATCTTTAATTAAAAATTTGGTTGCTTTTATAACATTGATCTAAATACTCGATAACCCACTTGAAAAGCGTGTAATTCATAAGATTAGTATCTTGAAAGTTGTTTGTCTCTTTTAGTATAACCTATTTTATACGTATTAATATAATTACAAGACATTTGGTAAAATATTTCTAAGTAATATTATACTAGAATAGCAAATGAACCGTGAGACATTCGAGTTTAGATACTGCATAGAAATAAAAGGAAAGGCATATGCTCCACTTTCTATCTATACGAAACTATTTTTTATTTTTTCCCAGACATACAATAGTCCTGTGCAGATACCCATAATCTAATAAAAGGTTATATTAAATAATTTAAATGAATATTGAGAAAAGATATATGCTCAAAATAATTACTATTTTCTACACAAATGTGCTATGCTAATATATTATACCAAAGTCGTACAAATTTAAAAGTTTTGTATTTATAAGGCCTTTTTAATTTTTGCGTACGTCAGTTGGTTATGATCATATGAAGTTATGTGTCTTTTAAGTTATTGTAAATTTATACTTTAAATCTATGAAAATGTGAATAACGCTAGACAAGATAATAACATATATTACCAATTGGTTAAATCAAGATTTACTTAAAAAAAAGTATAAAATTCGAAAAATCGAATGAAAAGTCAAAGTTTTCATTAGATCAAAATTTCAAAGTTTTAAGTTAATTTCAGTTTTCGTTCTGAAAATTTCATCACATTGATTTAATTTAAGGCAGTGTGGTTATTTCCCGGCGTCGAATCAAGTCTCAGTAAGGTAAACGGTGCTAGTTAGTCGTGTCAGACCATATAATATTTTTTTTTATTATATCGTCCTTTAACTAAATTCAGAACACTTTCCTATAATTATCTCTCCTACTATAAGCTTTTGTCGATCATCTGACTTTTTTTGTTAAATACCTCAAATTTAAAAAATTTAAAAAAATTGTTTATAACATTTAGGGCCGGATTCATAACTCTTCCAAAGAAAAATTATAGAAAAACAAGTTTAGTAGATCGAAACATTTTCTATTTAGTTTGACGTATTTTATCTCAACGGATTTATTTATTGGCAACCAATTTATCTCTCACTGACCGCAATTTAACTGATTCGATATCTCCATTACGACGTTGTCAGCAAGATTTGAGCAGCTTCCAATTTACTTTTTCCTTGTACCTTGTTTGACATTTATTATCGATAGTAAAATACGTTCAAAGCACATGGAGGAGAGAAATGGAAATAGAATACAAAGTAAAGGGTTTTTTTAAAATTTAAATTAACTACTTCGATTTTTTTCCATTAGTGGTAATTGTATCTCAGTGAAACCTCCACAGTAAAAATAGGATTCTGCCCTGGAAGCATTGATGACTCTTAAAAGTTTGAAGATCCTGGCTCTTAAATGTTTGAAGAAAAATTATTCTAACTATATTTAAGCGATAATTTCTCTAATGCTATTTACGTACTCAAGTTACTTTTGGACCAGCCTTACAATGAGATTTGTCATGTTTTCATATCTATTTAAGCTTCTTCCAAAGCATAAAATATTAAGTTTTGCGATACCGTCCGTTTAAAAAACGTGATAATAATAGGAAAAACTTAGTCGGTTTTACATAATGGTTTTAATTTAATTTGAAATAGTTATGTTTGAACTGTCAAACATTAAACATAAGAAATTAATACAAAGGGAAAAGGACCATAATTCTGCACATGCTAGTAACTAGACATCTAGTTTATATTAATTACTGAAGCTCACAATATATTTGAATTTCTTGTAGTAGTAGAGAAGAGAAACACCTGTGAAGATAAAAAAATATCGAAATTAATATAATCCAAACACAAAGTTTTTGCGTTTTACATAAAATATTAAACACAAGGTTGATTAAAGAAGGAATTAATAGTTTATTTCCTTTTAACATTTTGAACTTATATGAAATATGTAATATAAGTTTAATTTAAACATTCGAGAAGATGGGTGGGTCACGCGGGCATGTATTCCAAGTTTTATTTTCTGTTTTTAGTTGACTATACTTACGATTAACCACAATGCCAGGAACTAACTATATATTTCGTATCATAGAATATTAATCAATATAACAAACAAACTTATTGAACCATTGTTCACATGAATTAAAAATACAAGTGAAACTGTAGATCTTCCAAGGTTTTCAAGTTTTCAAAATAGATAAGTGAGTAAGTGGCATGTCTTCATTAAAATAATTACACGGAAACAATATTTTTAATTAAGCCAAATATTGATATTAATTTTGTTGCTATGTTTAAATTGTAGTAGAGTTTAAAAACATATCCTAGTAATTCTTATGATAAAAATTAAGAAAATATCCCCTACATTTAAAAATACAAAGATGTAGCCATATTTTACTTTTATTGTTTAAAAATAGACTTAAATGACATTTACACTTTATCCCATTTGAAAAAAATATCTGTAAACAAACTAATTTGACAGTTCAGATATTGTAAACCTTTTTCTTACATTCATGTTAGCCATTTAACGTGAATTTATTTGGTATTTGTGATTAAGAAATGTTATCTTTTAATTGGTGTATATATTTACGCTGTATACACTGGTAGCTTAGTTTTCACTGGTAATGTTTCATATTTAAGAGTTTTTGGGTTTATTTCATAATGATATGGCGGCAATCTTAGAGTCTGTATTCTCGAACTGATTGTATACTGTACTAAGAACGTCCCTGGTAATTTCAGCCGTTTGTTCCGCCTCATATTTCTCATAAATATACTTTTCCTTTGATATATTTTTTCTATGTATTTATATACTTTTATCAAAATGTTTTTCTTCTTCGGGCTTAAAGCGCTCTTCCTTGAGAGTTTTTTAAACAATTTGAATATAACGCATTATGATTCACTTATAATATTTGAACAATGCAAGCGGAATCCTATTATGTCACATGGATGTGCATGCGTACACATAATGTAGCTGAACTTTCTTTACTCGTCATCATCACTTACGTCATCACCACTTAATTACAGCCAAAAAAATTAAATTAATTTTTATTTTTTTTGGCTCATTTGATCTACAAATTCATAAGTGTAAATAGGTATATTTATCTTACAATACCATTCAACAATGTACTTCAAATTTTAATTTTGTTCTTATTACATACAAAAATTTACATACAAGTGAAATATATTTTATAACAATACTAATGTTAAATTAAAGAACGAGGTTACAATCCACAAAAATGTCCCCTTCGACCTCTAAAATTTTATTTAAAGTATGGTAAAATACATTATTTCTGACCACGTTGACGGATTATAACTCAAATAAACAATAACAACAAATAAACAACAACATAAAGTTGATTTAAATAAGCAAAATACAGACCTGAATTCTCATTAATTTTATTTTAGGACCACCCCAGGCGAAAAATGTATATTTTAGTTTGCTCTTTGCTTTATATCAAATGAGTAAGAGTAATTATTTCAGTTCTAGATAAGGAGCGAAAACAGTAATAATAACAGTTTTGGAAATAAATACATATAAGTTTACAAATCTGAAAATAGAAATGATGTACCGATGAGAAAGCAGTTTGTGTATAAACCAAATAAATTAGCAGAAAATAAGTCCAGAACAACTTGATTAAAGTGTGTATTTCAAAGAGAGGAAAACACTGAAGAAATAGTTTATGTCAATTTCGGACGATCATATAACGTATCCATTACAGACAATGCCTCAGCTCTAAGCTGCTCAAGTGGAAACCTTGCCTCATGTTAGGGCACATCGCACCATGAGATGAAATTCATTTCCTTGGGACAAACAATATTTTGTCAATTTTTTTGTACTTTAAGAAACCCCTCAGTCAGACTCGTGCATTCAAATCATTCAACATTCTTTCTCAGGCACTGGCGCGCATCAGGAACTATATGAAGGTCAACTCAAGGTGTGTAGCCAGTGTTCACCTTAAGGCCGCTCGCCCTGAAGCTGTTCAAATGGACAGGCAACTTTATATCCCCCATGCTGATATAAAGTTACCTGTCCATTTTGAAAACTGTTAATTGTTTTAAAAGTAGATATCAAAAAAATGTAAAATTATAGATTGGGGATATCGAGAACATTCTAATCTTAAATGATAATATAAATGAGAAAGGGAATTTGTTTTCTGACTCACTTTCACGTCTCAACAATATCCGTGTAATTTTATGTATACATATATAAATATATATATATATATATATATATATATATATATATATATATATATATATATATATGTAAATATATCTATATATATATATATATATATATATATTATATTATTATATATTTCTCAGAATCTACTCACCAGATTACAATTATTCTTATCGGCTTAATTATCTTTCAACTTAGAGAATAATGAAAATTTTATAAAAATCAGTTTTGTAGTTTAAAATATAAAATTAAAAGTCGGTTTCATTTTTATTAAATTACTACTTACTTGTATGTTGTTAATACTATTGTTTATTTACATATCAACAAACTCTACAAACAGTGTCTACCTAGTTTACGCAAATAAAGCATACGCATCTAAATAAAGTATAAGCGGTATTAGCGGTATGAAAACCGATTCCGATTTTTAAATAAAAATGATCGCTAGAATTTTTTCCATACAAATTTAGCCATCTCTTCATCCCTTAGAGATTGAATCTCGAAAAATGCTTAATGCTTGTTTCATTATTTATATTAAAAAGCATTAACACAAATTTTGAAATAAAAATTACCATAACAATTTTTTCCCATAAAAATTTAGCCACCCGTTTCCACTCCCTTAGGGTTTGAATCTCGAACGATGCTTACTACTTGTTTCATTATTTGTGTTGAAAAGTATTAATCCCAATTTTAAGTAGAAATTAATATAACCATTTTTCCCATTCAAATTCCGATTTTTAAATAAAAATGATCACTAGAATTTTTTCCCATACAAATTTAGCCATCATTTTCACCCCTTAGAGGTTGAATCTCGGAAAATACTTACTACTTGTTTCATTATTTGTGTTGAAAAGCATTAATCCAAGTTTTTAAGTAGAAATTACTATAACTATTTTTCCCATATAAATTCCGATTTTTAAATAAAAATGATCACTAGAATTTTTTCCCATACCAATTTAGCCATCCCTTTTCACCCCTTAGAGGTTGAATCTCTGAAAATGCTTAATACTTGTTTCGTTATTTGTATTGAACTGCATTAATATCAATTTTAAGTAAAAATTACTATTACAATTTATCTTTTTTAGCAACCATTTTTTCACGCTCTCGAGGGTTGAATATTATAAAATGCTTAAATACTTGTTACATTACTTGTATTAAAAAGCAGTAATACCAATTTTTAAGCAAAAAAATCCATAATTTTTTCCCACACAAAATTAGCTATCCCTTGCTTTATTATTTTTATTTAATAGCATTAATACAAATTTTCCAGTACAAATTACCCTTAAAATGATTTCCCCATGCAAATTTAGCCATCCCTTTTCAACTTACAAGAGATCGCTTCCGTAACTAAATTAGTAATATTATATAATAGATCTTAATTCAATATGACCAATTATATAAAATTGAAGATGTGCCATAAATTAACAAGATATCCATTACTTCTTTATTACTTAAACGGTCTTACTCAAATTCATTTTAAAATTATTCTACAATATATCACACATAAAATTATATTTTTAAACATGTACAAGTATTGAAGATTACAAATATTGAAAGTTGACATTTGATGTATAAATAATGAGAAATTTGGGGATTTACTACACGTATTTTCGTTATTTAAAGTTATCGGACATGAATATTTAGTTGATAAATTTGGACATTTGGTGTTAGTTTCGGTATTACGACGAGGTGTATAACTTCTACGGCATAAAATTATTCCATCTCACGATGTAATCTTTCGTACCTTGCTCATAGGAAGAAGTATGTCCAAATATCCTAATTTATTTTATGAGGAGTGAGTTGGTTAAAGATACTATTTGTTTTAAGATCTAAAATATTACACGACGCAAATAAGGATACCCGCGCTGTCGTAAATGTCGGTCGCAATTTTTTATTCGACAATAAAATAAAACTCTTTTGAGCTGTATAAAGTTTGAGTATACAGTTTAAAGGAAGCCCGTGAATTGGTCCTTTGATGATCACTAATTTTAGTTTCAGATACAAAAAAATCACGTAACTGGTATAACGTTATTTAAAAAGTAAATTAAAATCTAGCTCTATAGTGCTCAATTCATATTATGCCACGTACATGGCAAAATATGTTACATTTCTTATGTGAAGCTTTAATTCTTTACAAATTAATTCCTCTTACGAAATTAATTTTTTGTATTATTCAGGGCAAGAAGTTTAAGCTCGATATTGTCAAACTTCTGAAATAGTATACCCTATTTCATACAAATATAAGCTTCTTGCAAGTACCACCATCTGCAATAATCATCAACAATAATCAACTATAACAATACAAATAACAACAGAAACATCAAAATAATATTGGGGTAAGAGTGAACTCAAATTTTTAAATTATATTTTGGTAATGTACAATAAATAAATAGTAGAGTACTTGACTATATTTTTTATTATAAAAATAGAATAAATAATAAAATTAAAAACTGTTGAAATAAATATATCGTACCTAGGTCTTTTCATTACAAAGTTAAACGGCTTAAAAATTGACGAACTACGATTCCTGCAAAATCACCCTATACAAAACACGACTGGCTTATGATCTCACTGGCCAGTTATTTAGCGTTCATTATAAGGGAGTTTATTAAATATTTTAGTGTCTCGTTAAATATTGCGTTTAAGTTATATATTGCATAATATAATAATCTCATTTTTTGTATGGAAACTAAATTCATAATAATTTTTTCAATTTAATGAAGAAAAATTGACACTTTTTCCTATTTAGAAGTTTCGATGAATTGTTATGTTCATTATTTTTTTCATCACAAGGTCTTGTGAACCTACTCTTCAGTTTTAAAATATTTTTACAAAAAATATCGACATCAGTTAAATAGCCTATTGGTAATATCTATAAATATTACCATTTAAAGATTTTTAACCACCCTGCTTTTAAACTTATATGTTAATGTAAAAGTTCGTTAACAATTTCTACCAATAAACGATTATTCGTTTTTCATTCACTTAAATACCGTGAAAAAAAATTAGTAATTTATATATTTATCATCAGCAAAATTGTTTTGTTATTGCGTTCATATATTCATAACAATTATTATGACAATGTTTATCTACCTATATCTGCTAAGTGGCCTCCTAATTGAATTAAATTTGAAAAACTAATTTTATTTCAAATATTCAATATCCCTTTGATTTAACCATAATGCACCTCCTAAAACTTCTAGACAGTTTATTTCCTACAAAAAATGTTCAATTCAATTAAAGTTAAAAATGAAATTTAGATGTATTTTTTTCTGTTATTTTTTCTATTGTAATATTCTTATTTTTTACCTATCTTAACATTTATTCATTAATATCCTTTAAAAGTATAAAAAATAGTACGACAACAGTTTTACCCCACGGAACTCGTAATAACTTTGAACTATAACAATTTCCAATCGTATGATTAAGTAAACATGTTTTGTAACAAGTTTCTTCTATTTATTGATATTTTACCATAAACTTTTCACTTATATTCCGATGAAATATTTATTATCACTGTGCTTAATTAATATATAATTGCTCAAATTTTCCACAATATATACGTAGCAATCGTATTTATATATATATATATATATATATATATATATATATATATATATATATATATAATATTATATATATATATATATATATATATATATATATTATATTTTTATATATATATATATATATATATATATATATATATATATATATATATATATATATATATATAATACCCTTATAAAAAGAAAAAAAAGTACTTATTCGCGCATATTTGAATATACACTGGCCATCAAAATTAAAAGATAACCGAAACAATTTTCCTGAATTTTAAAACGCTATCTATGTTTCCACGAAAAATAATCGAATTTAGATGAATAAAAACTCATTTCAAAATTCGTTTCTCTTAAAGTCACACTTTACTTTTTACCCCTACCACGCAGTCCGGAACGGATAAAAGAATAAAACAAATAATATCTTAATTTGTTAAAGGTTTTAACGAGTTCCGTGAGCTAAAAAGAAGAAGCGTCTTAAAGTTGTTCTTTCCTATCATTATCATTTATGGTACCTTACCTTAAAAGGATAAACGGAACCTCTATAAGATCACTCACGTGTCTGCCCTTATGTCTGTAACAGCCGTTTTTCTCATAAAACCCTTGACGTGGAAGCTTGAAATTTGGCACAGTAATAAAGCCCTCTAATATTGCAATATTTAGAATTCAAAAATGTTTATATGGACATTTTAGGGAAGCAAATTAATGGATCGATCCTTATGTACGTTTGAAAGCATCAGTTGCAAATGTCTCAAAAATATTTTTTAAATAATTTTAGATATTATGCCTTCACAGACATACGGAGAAAGATGCGAAAAAATAACCCACCCCTTTTTTTCCGAAGCTATTGAAACTAAAATTACGCAAAATATTAATTTTTTGAAACCCGTACAAAGGTGAGATTTTTTAAATATTTCTCATGTTTTTACGCTTACAACATTTACATTTTACATGCTTAGTACATTTACGTTTTTCTATATCCAGAGCCGATTTTCTCAGAAACTATCTGATGTAGGAACACGAAAGTTGGCACAGTAATACTTATATATTTTAATCTTATTGACCTATATATTTTTCACCGCCACCTTTTTTAAAATATTTTCACAAAAATTAAAGAAGTAAATAATGGTCTGAATTTTTTTTTTATTTTATATATCATGTTGATTATCATTTGAAAAAGTTTGAGGAATTTGAAAAAAAAAATTTCAAGTTTTAAATTTCATATCTAAAAGGATATTCCAAAAAATATATTAAAACATAAAATTCCTCACCCTTATTTCACCAAAATTACCGAGCCAGAAATCGAGAAAAAAACAGGGGTTGGTAAAGTCTGACTGATACAGGAACAGTATAGCGATTATCCTAGATCTTACAATTTTTTAAATGTGCACCATGTTTTATGCCTGTGCAAGTAAAAGTATATATTTACCTTGCAATATATCCACGTTGTGAAAAATTAATATTTATAAATATTTTAAATGAAATGCTATGCACGCTAAAATGTGTATGGAAGCCGCGTAGTGCGAGTTTTACTCGTTTTTGTTAGGTTTATTAATTTTCTTGCCAATTTTTTCAAGCTACAAAAACCAATATTTTATACTTTGAAGTCCTATACCTCTCGAAAAATTTATCATAACGTAATTTTCCTAACATAACTTAGAAACCAGAAATATTTCCTGATGAAAACCATTATAAATAGATATAAACATAAAAAAGAAAAAAATCGTTAATGTAAATATAAAATTAATTGTAAATATAAAATTCATAAACATAAAAAAGTAAAAAAGACAAAAACATAAAAAAGAAAAAAAACATTCATCTTTTTAAATTTGCATAAAAATCGTCTTTTTGACCATTATTCATTTAACCGGCCTCCGTTTTTATAAAATATAAAAATTGTCATTATGTTTTAATTTAGTTATGTAAGAAATAATCGGATATAGTCGAATTGCTTTAAAAATAGTTCTTACAAATTTATTTTCACTTCCCGCCAAGCCGTCGGAAAACGATAAAAGGAAAAGAGAAATGAAGCCTTAATTTTTGGAAAACTATAAAATAATTATTTAATGCAATCAAAATTTTTCAGAAGAAGATAGAAAATATTCTTTTCCAAAATATCATAGATAGTGCTTGATTAGAAAGTATTTCAAGCTTTTAAAATATATTGGAAAAATTACGTTGCGATCATTATTTTAAAAGGTATAGGATTTTAAATTTAAAAATATTGTTATTTTATAGCTTATAACTCATTAAAAAGTATGACAGGATTGAGAAAAAAAATTTTAGTAGGAAAAAACTAACTTCAAAACACATTTTTTCAGAATAATTACAAAAATATTTCTCGTTCAATGAACTCGTTAACACCCAAAAAAAAGATTATTTCTTTTCTTCCTATATCAAAACCCAGTAGCATGAAAAGGGGTGAAACAAATTAAATAGACAATTTTGGAAGTCGTTTTACTTCCACATGTTTTCGAATAAGTCTTATTTAACTACATATATTTATTATCACGCTGATGCAGCGTTTTTAAATCAGAAAAATAATACAATCATTTCGGTAATTATTTAGCTATGAATGTCAGTTTAGATACCTAATTAATGTCTGGAATACACATGCTGCATTCCAGACATTAATTAGAAATCTAAACTGATGTTCATAACTAAAGAATTACCGAAATAATTGTAGAATTATCGAATTTCGTAGTAGTACAAAAACACGCTACTTTAAAACAAATGCTACTAAGTAGCAAACAATTAGCATACGTATAGGTCGCAAAAGAGCATGCTGCTTAATCACAGGCGATCTATTTTTCCATGCTTATTAGGCTGCGATAGGTATTGGAAGTAGAGGAGAGTATATTCCCAAGCAAGTTTGAAGGCATTCACTGAGAGCATGCTAATTTTGCCTATGTTTCTCTTTTCCTCTTTCTCATATTTTTTTTTAAATGATTTTTTATCATTGAAAAAGTAACATGGCACAATTTAGTATTCCTTTTTGTCTACCAGTACAAAAGCATGTCTATCTCGGGCTCATTATAAACATGCAGCAAACGAAACATGCTCATAACAAATAGACTTCAGACTGTGCTACGTCAATATTAAATGTGCACACACCGAGAGCATGCTATTAACGAGCGCGCTACCTAGTTGAAACTAACTCTGTTTTTTTAATAGCACATTTAATCCGAGCGTAATCAAAGAGCCAGAGAGTCAAAGAAAACAAATACAAAAAAGAGATTGTTATGATTATGGAAGTTAGGCCGTTATCGAATATGTGAGCGAATACGTTGCAGGTACAAACGGGATAAGGTCGTTATAAAGGTGTCTGTATTAGAACTTTTTAAACATAACAGACAGATTTGATCTTATCATTATTTTTGTCTTCTAGACGTACAGAATTTATAATAATTACAAAACATATCTCGTTCCTAAACTTTATAAATAAAAGTTTAATGTAATAAGTGTAATTGAAGCACTCCCTGTTCTTAAATCTGCATAAAATCTTCAAACACGGTCACTGCACAAACATTTTTTTATTTTTCTAATTCGTCTGTCGCATTGTTCAGATAGATCAATTTTCTATCATAATTATTTTATTTTATTTGAATCATCTAACGCGTGCGGAATACATACGTAGCGTATGTGTTTGTGAAATTGACAAGGCAGGCGGAATCATTCATCTCCCCTTCGGGTCGACTTACCTACTCCCCTTCGGGTCTACTTATTATGTCGTAGGCCTTGGCTCCAATTATACCGTAATAAATATACATTGTTTATTTATACAAACATGCCCCCGGCGGTAAGGTATTAAATCGTTACCACTAATCGTCCAGTGGTAACGATTTAATACCTTCCACGTTTTCGAACAATCGACTTGGTTTTAAAAGCTCTAAAAAAATCCACGTCAAAACGGAAGGTTCAAAATTTTACATTCGGATATGATCAATCCATTTCAACTACAACTATAATTAATAAATTCCAGATATGAAAGGATGACTCGATATTATTGAAAATTATTAATCGAATCGACGGCAAAACAAGAAGATCGTTCGCTATCTGCAGGCAGACATGAAAGTGCGGAATAACGAGTGGGATAGGTCAGCGGTGCGATCTTGTTAAGATAATGTTATGCGCAACGAGTTACAAGGCGCTCTATACGGCTTTGTATCGTATTGATAATGTAACTTTTTTGGAGATCATTTTGAACGAACCACGTATTCGTATTTACGTTTATTAATAATGCCATCTGCTGTATTTATGACTATGTAAGATATTGGTACGATCGTGAATTATCAGTAATTATTTGTTATAAAAACCGTTTCCGAAGTTGTTGGAAAAGAATTGGCTGAATGCGAAATTACGAAATTGTATTTTTGTCTATGCAGAAGTTAAATTTTATCCGCAATTGTTTGAAAAAGGAATTTAGAATAGATGGAAATTTTACAGCAAAATTTATTTCCTTTCAGTGATATCTGAAACACAAGTCTGGCGATAAAATGGTATTTAAATACGACTTAACTCGTAGCGTAATGTATTGGTATGTAATGGATATGCAAATATTTGTCGGCATGTTGAGCGATTGCGCAAATATTAATTCCGCAAATTGAAAATATATCCAACGCCCACATGCATCCGTAATATTCAAGAAATAGAGTGGTGCAAAAGATCCGGGCGGTTTAGTAATAAAACGTATTTCGATTTCTAAAAATGTTTCGATAGTAATAAAAATGAATTTCTTCTAAATCGGCTTCAAGAAACGACTGTCATTATTGTAATTCTTCTCGTGTTTAGCTAATAACTGCCTATAAAAGTAAGAGACTGCTAGTCATATGCATATTTTACACAAACGGGATTAACATTCTTTTTGGCTGTTCATCATATTAAAAAACAAGCTAAACCGGTGAAAGAAGACATGCTATTTTATATTTCCAGAAGACGTTATAATAATAAGTTACAATATTGAAAGAAATTTTTTTCCAATTGCATCTTGGCTGTGTTTTATATCACTTTGGACCGTTTAGAAACTGTTACAAGTTTGACATGAATCAAAATAATATAAAAGTTTTCAAATCAAAATAATATAAAACAATATAAAAGTTGTTTTGAACAGAATAATATCTAAGCCAACAGAAGAGCGCAAGACAAGTTCTCAAAACGTCATCCGCACGCACACCGGACCTTGTATACACGAACCACTTCAAGCCACTTGTAACACAACCCCCCCCCCCCCTAGGTTAGTTTTTATTGGAAAAATTGTATAATATCTATTCATAGTTTTACTAGTTTTCATGGAGAATTAAATATTTGATTATCATAGCTTAAATGGATATCGAAAAGACTTCACTGACTGACTCGCTCACTCACTGACACGTCACTAAAACATTTAGGTCACATGTAATGACTCTAGCACCATGAAATTTAGTACATTATATGAAGATTATGAAATAATTACGAAATTAGTCAAATGTGAGTTGAATGGGTGAGATGAATAGGTGAGATAATAGTTATGTTTTAGTGGTAACTCTAACGTTTTTAATGTCATTTAATGCAGCACGAAAACCTACCCAGTTAAAATTTTATAAAACAGAATTGAAAATATTTTATACAAACAAAACTAACATTGCACAGTATCTGAGTAAATGACATGACCGTTCGCATCTGTAACTCTACAAAGCGACACCTAGTTTTAAAATCATTAACTTATATTTTTTCTTTATTAAACTTAGATAGGGGCAAATATGCAAACAACCAGTATAAATATAAAAAATCTAATAAATAATACATTTAATAGTTAATAATTAGTGTTAATAATACAGAAGGAACATCGAATTTAAAAACACTTTCTCAAAAATATATGTTTTTGTCATTTACCTTTCATTAATTTTTTTATCATGCGACGGCAAATTTTTTAATTTGGCGGGCATAGTTCCGTTACACATGTCATTATTGTTTTAAGTGTTAGAAAGAAAAAAAATGAACATTTGCTACAGCAGGGCGCATTGCTATAGAACATGCTATAGAGCGCATTGCTATAGAACATGCTATAGAGCGCATTGCAATAGAACCGCAAATGTTTTGTTTGGAGGTAGATTAATTTGTATAATTATCTGTGTTGCTTTGTTGCTTGCCTTCATTTTTAATTTTTAATTTTCGGATGAGATCTCGTCAGAGTATTTCCAATTACTTCAGTGTGTAATATAATATGGGAAGCCTCGAATTACATTTATTTACTCAAGATGATATATTCGGTGCGACGACTTCCTTTTTATTTTTTTACAATAATAATTTCTGTTTATCGATGATAATGATGCTGGTGATACCGAGTGTACCGATAGATGCGGCCTTCATTTATACCGTAAATTGGTAGTGCTAACTTAATTTAAATAACTAACCTACCTTTACAATCAAAATTAAACTCAATAGAGTTATAACGATTCCATTGTTAATATATCGATCCTATACTAGCTACTTTGAAGAGTTAATATATGATGTATAGCAAATCTTAATATATTAATATGTTGTCTTTGTTACATGTTATTTTGTAATTGCACCATCCGAAAAAGTGGTGTGTGGAAATATTAAAAAAATGAAAAAAATTGTAACTCTTCAATATGTAAACTTTGCCAAAAAACGATCAAATCCTGTGAAAACACAACAAGTTTGATTTGCGATTTAAAAATATATATAATTATTATTTAAAAATATATATAATTTAAAAAAAATATATATAACTTCTTGTATTAAAAATAATATAAATGTTTCAAATCAAAAGTGAAATACTCAAAAAACAAACAGCCCTCAATTTCAAACTTTCTAATCCGCTTTCTTCAGTAAGCATTGCAACATATTGACCCAGTTATGCTGTTCAAAAAACAATCAATTTTATTGCTTTTATACGAAGCCGGGCCGGATCGTTAATTTCCATATAATGAAGGAAATATTTTATTAGAAATTAGCTTAAATAAAATTGCAAGCAGAAATATAGTAGTTCGAAAAAATAAAAATATTAAGATAAATTTTAAACCAATTAATTGAGCATATAAATATGTCGATTAAAACAAGAAACATTTAAATTAATGCTAAAACACTATGTCACAATTCCGAGTTGCCAAAGTCCTCTAATGTTCGTAAAAATCAATGCAACCTGTTGTCTTAACTCATGGCGCACGCGCTCGTTTAACGGCAAATAGCGCACGTGCTCGCATAACGGCAAATAGCGCACGATCAACTCAAGTCATGGACAGGTGAGTACTAAACATAACACGTACAGCCAAATAAGACACGTTAAGAAATAAATGTGGCCCAATTTTTATATATACTGTCCTGTATTCACATGTTTCAAAGAATAATTATGTGGACTATTTTATTGCGCGCATTTAGTTGTTATAGATACATACATTGCATTTTATAAGCTATATGTTGGAAACATCAACACTGAGATAACATTTTTTTTAATTTGAAATTATAATGAACTCTGCGCCAAAGGATACTATAGTTATCAAAAAAAGGAAATAATTTACTACAAAATTATTTTCATTAATTTCTAACTGTCAAATAAATGGTAAAGGGTCCATACCCTTGACACCGAAAAACCTATTGAATAATACGGAAATAAGTAGCCCACATAAATAACATCGTCTTCGATATTTCTAGGTCACTAACTAAAATAAAACCGGTTTTAATTTACTGATAGAAGACTTTATATCTAGATTGTGTAAAAAGATATTACATATAGAAAGTAGTGTAAGAAATCATAATTTAGATATAATAAATAGAGGTATTTCTTCCTAACTTTCATATGAAACGTCCATATCAGGACTCCATTTTAACAACAAATGCCAAAAGTGTTGAAACTAGAGGTATATACCACACAAACGATTCAATGTGACAAGTGATTACCAGGTAGAGACAATGAATTTACAATGAATCCGTAAATCTAATTTAGCAATGAAATCCAAAAATATAATACCAGTATAACATAATAAACCTAACTGAACCTAAAAGAAAGATTAAGGCTGAGGGCGAAACCGATGCATCTGAAAACTCATAAAAACCTGAGGAATTTCTAAGAGTAATAATTGAAAACATCGTTGTAATAAATAATAGCAGAAAGATCGTTGTTAAAACTGATCATCGTAAATCAGTATTTAAATTGATAAACGAGGAAATCGAGATCATGACTATTAGAAAGAAACTTCTGGAGCTCGCTCGTTAGTACTATAACATCTAGGAAGACAAAGTTTTAGTTGTCTAACACAAATTTAATTTCACAAAGTGCGTTTGACTCCACATTTAGTATAGGCACACGTTTACGATGTATCGACAGATAAATCGTAAACGTCTGCCTATACTAAAAGTGGAGTCAAACGCACTTTGTGAAATTAAATTTGTGTTAGACAACTAAAAAGCCGCCAAGCTCCTGACGAAGTTGGAATTTTTCCAGAAGCGGTCGAATTCACTATAGAGCGTTTTAAGATAGCTCTTACTAAACTCTTTATTAAGATGCGATAACGTTCTCATGATCAAAAAGGGAATGTAAAACGACTTTACAACTGCAGGCTAATTAGTCTATTTTCACACAAGCAAAAAATCTCATATTACAACACACAATTGACCAGTGTTTTATGTACAAACTATCTAATTATTGATTGATTATGTAAACATTATAAGCAGTGCTAAAGATATTAATATGTTTTGAGCATATTAACAAAGGAACTGCTACTCACAGGAACAACGTCACAGCCAGACACCAATGCCGTTTAATATGGTACGCAACAGTTCACATAGCCGATGCATTAATTTTAGCCATATTGTAATACTTCAGGCTACCTATAGCTATATTATAGTATTAGCTATATTCTTTAAAATAATTGATTATTTTATAAACCGATAACTCGACTATTTTAATTCCGTATTTTACCTTCACGTGATAACATTGTATATTTATAAATTGTTTACTGTCGTATTATTTTAAGATTTTTTAAGAAATCAAAATAGTGATCACACAACGGCATCATATCTTCAATCATCTAAAACGTGACTATCATATTAAAGGTAATACATATATAAAATTTGTATTCGAAATTTTCAGTATATTATATCCAGTGAAGATATTATTCTCATTTCGTTTAGAATAATTATGGCTTCACAATATATAAAGACCCAGCGCAGCGGTATCGCCATGGCCGAATTCCAAGTGAATGACGTTGACTTTTCACATAAGCCCTTGCAATAAAGAATCATTAGATTGATTAAAATAGGCTAAAGTGATCTAAAAAAATCGACTTTATGCGCGGGTTGATATTAAATATGGCCCATGCTTCTATGATTGTATGCCTAAATTATGCGATTATTTTACCTACGGAACCAATAATGGTCGCTTTGTCTATCATCCCATGGTCACACCTTATGGATTTTACACATTTTTTTTTTTTTATTTAAGTCAGTTATCTCAAATTATAATTTCTTACATAAAAATATTAATGTTTTAATAAAACGAAAATCACTCCTTACTATGCAAATAGTTATGATTAGGTTGAAGGAAAAAAAATTAAAATCAGTTTCGAAGTTTCAGATATATTTTAATTTTAATACTCACAATTTTCTTTTCTATATGAAACTTTTCTAAATAATTATTTATTTACAATTAATATGTCTTTCACTTTTTGGCCTCTTTCCATTCTGTTACCATCAATAATTCTATATTATAGAAAAAGTTGAAAAGGAGTTTTAACTCTGGATTGTAGATCTGAAATTAGATTTAGATACAATTTGTGTCAAGCAACTGGCTATCAGTTAAAAGTGTGAAATAATTTAAGACGTGAATTTTTATTACGTCACAAAAATAAATAAGTCATGGAAGTATACGCCTAAGGCTCGGTAATAGCGCGAAGTTTATACTAATATAAAACTGAGTTATTCATACATTATATGCCGCCTATTATCGCAAATGGATCAATAACATACACCAGGATCCTGTTCGTTATTCTGATTTTCTTGCCTTCAATTCTGTCACTGTATCTAATACAATATTTGAGTATTTTTCTCTGCATTTAATATTATTATGAATAATTATTAAATTTAAATACATATACCGAAAGCGAAATTCGTTTAAATAGATATGTTGAAGCTACATTACAAAACAACTACTCAAAGAAAAAAATCATTATCAATTGCTATTGCACAACACACTACGTGTTTCCAGGGGTATACAGAATAATTACCAACCGTTTACTCGAGAAGGCAAGTTCAGATATTGTACAATATTTTAATATCTTTTTAGTAGGTGAACACATTGTATTGAGTCGGTGACTAACCACTATTATAATGAGCATCGTGATTAACAACATCATGTTTTCTCGATTATCAACTACTTACTAACATAAATTAGTAGTCAAGGACCATCTACAGTGAAATACATGGGTTGAATGGGGTTCTATTATTTTCGCAAAGGCTGAAATTTTAAATTAAGTATGAGCCTAAATTATAATGCCGCAGCGGGAACGGTTAGAATATAAGGCCGCATACATGACATGAATGTTCACTTCTCATTGATTCCCGGTCAGTTGGTCGGCGGTTGCAGAAAAAAAATCGCTTTTTATTAGCTGTTAGTTCAAAAAAGCGCATTCAATTGTTTGAATATTCTAAGACCTGCGGACAAAGTCTCGCCTTATCTTTAATATATAATATTCATATACTCTCACTGACGACGTGTACTTTGCAACATTGAATACTTTGAAAATAAATCTATACACGTTAAGATATTTAAAAATAACCATGAAGGCAAAACAATGCATCGTATACATATAGAAAACACATTACCGTGAGGCAAACATATTCATTCCGTACGAAAATAAACATCCAATAAGGAGGCTACTTAGTTTTAATAGATACTTTAACCTAACCTAAGAAAACTTGGACATGGATATATTTACCTCCAGGGGATAACCTTCATGACTTTAATAGATGAACTTTCCCAAGAATGCTAAACCCATAACCTCTTATAGCAACGTGCAACATTCACATACCGGTACATTATTACGAACCTTTTCGATCACAGTTTACCTAACAAACCCAAGGCTAAAATTAATTACGTTAAGGAAATGTGTTACTTTATGAAATTCGCATACATCACTGCAATAAAATGTGAATTTGAATAAAAACCTTTATATAATGAAGCAGTTACATCCAAACAATACACTATATTTCAGTTATATAGTTCAATTTCATAGGTTAACATCCAAATTAAAAACCACTTAAAAACCCTGAGTCCACTAGAGAATGTTAAGACCGTCTGTTAAACGAAGCCAATATGTGTATCACAACTTTCTTCGTAACTGTATAACTTTTTAAACAATTTAAAAAGAACCATCATTCTATTTATCAAAAGATACCACTTATTCACCAATAATAGACATAAATAAGTTTAACTTACTTTTGCAATGAATAAGATAAAATTGTTGGTTCTATGATGACTATGAGGTTAAATAAAAAACAAATAGGAATTTCAATAGAAACACCTGGATCAAAATTTGAATATGCTAACCGTGCGAATTCATGACGCAAAAGAGATTTGATAAATGGTGTAGAAACTTGTTATTACAAAAAAAAACGAAAATAAACTTCCTGCATATATCAAACTAGTAAACAAAACTAATTATACGTTTAAGAACTGGCGGAACAAAAAATTCTAAAAACAGTTACGACAGTAAAATATCCACAATACCAGAGAAAAATAATCCTAAAATGTTGCCATGAATAAGGAATGATTTTAAACACTACATTAAAAAACAACAGTTTAAAAGTCTTGTACAATGCAGTAATAAAGCGAGTATTTAGCAATACCACAAAATTTTGCAAAGTATTGCAACATAATAGCGTAATATTTCAAACCTTTTGAAATTGGAAATTATGAATATGCAGTGGAGCCAAAGTATTTAGGTCAATTAATTATATAACAACTGAATACAAGAAAAAATACAAGAAGTACAATATAGCAATTGGATAGTTATCCTAAACAAGACGAAATCATGAAAATGATAAACTGTCATTATGAAGCGTCGGATCTTACTTAATAACAATTACAAGAGATTAACGGGCTAACATCCTTGAAAGTACCTCAGGAATATATAGCTGTCAAAATTAATATACACTTAGAAGATATACTCCTTAACGAATTACAGAAATGAAAGCAGAAAATGTATATATCCAACTGAATTAATTTAAATAACTCTCGATATAGTAACAATAAGGCCGAACTGGCATGCAAAACTTTAGAATTAAATGAATGAGATAATTCCTAGAGTCAAATAGCCACACTTCCATCTTAGGAACGAAATATTTAAATTGTATCCAAGTCAACGGCTGCTTACAAGGTGTCGGATGCGCAACAGATGAATTAATAGCGCCAGATAAGTAATTAATTGCTGAAAGATAGTTAAGGACATATTTACAAAATACCGCAGCTCGAGGATGAATATTTACCAGTCATAAACTCACTAATACTTGTATACGCGTAACGACCGCTTGTTGATGTGCAACAACTTTAAAGTTCATTCACCGTATCTATGAATGGTTAGGCGACCACTAGAAGCTCAATCATATTGAAGAAATACTTAATTGAAGATTGGCAATTTATTGATTATATAATTGTAAAAAATTCGTCAATAATTACAATTAGACCATCAATCGTACTCAATCCGTCAGTATTATTGTAACTAGAATGAAAACATGTATTTTATTTGTTTTGGTAAACTAGTTTATAATATTAGAAATAACTAGTTCTATTTATTTTGTAATATTAAAAGGCTTATTGGTTTCTGTCCATAAAATAAAAACATGACTTAAAAATATAATCAATAAATATAATATTTTTATGAGAGTAAGAATTGAAAATCAAAAAAATAAGTTGTCTAATACTTTCTAAAACTGCTGACTTGCTTGTATTTTAGGTTCTTTCCAAATTGCATGAGGTTGTTTACTAGAAGTAAACAACTTAAGGTACATTTAATATAAATTATTGAACTAAGTACCTACGACAAATATAACGATTAAGGGCCCAGTAATTTTAGTACTGTACTTTTAAAGAATCATAACAAACTATCTCAACAAGCCGATATTCTAAAAACGACAAATACGACATTTGTTCTTTCATTCGCAAATGCTGCCTTAAAGCCTACTTTGAAATATCTTGAAAATAATACGGTATCAGGTATAGAATGTCAGAAAATACAATTTTGTTTTAGTGATTATCTTAAATAATGAAACTTTTAATAAAATATTTATATACCTTTGGATTTCTCCTATTCCTTGTTTATATGTGCAGTTGAAAATGTCACGAATATTTGAACTTAAAAAGCTGCCAAATAAAACAAAGCGGCTAACGATTATTTTCTAACTACCTTTGCCCTCTTTCGAAAGTATTATTAAGTTAATTGTAATAATAATATACGTAATGTCACCTATTAAAAAACTTAAAAATTAATAAGGAAGCAACGTCGCAACAGAGCCACAGTTTTTTTAATCTATACGCAATATAAAAGAACAAAGAATCATCCAGTTTATTTCATAGTTTAGAGTCCTACTTAAAATATTATAAATGCAAAAGTGTGTTTCTTTGTATTTCTTTCACATCACAACTAAAGAACTTATCGACTTGATTTTTTCTCGAAGATGGCTTATCGGGAAATAATTTAGATTAATTTTTAAGTCAAAAAATATCTTTCTAACTAATATTATAAATACGAAAGTGCATTTATTTGCTTTTTTCACATCGCAATGGATCGAACGGATATTTTACACAGAGGGTTTTTTGTTAAGGGCCTATTCAAAAATATGAATAGGCCCTTAACAAGGTAACACATGTCGACTTGCAGCTTTAGTAACGACGTATTACGATATTTGTTTCTTTTTGTACAAAACTTGCGTTCGCGCCAAATTTTTTTTAAGAGAAATGCTGTTATGATTCTTTTGGCATAGATTGGAGAATAATTTCACTAATATTACACAGAAATATGCTATGTGTTTTTACACTATGTGTTTAATTAATGATGAGGAACTTGGAAGGTTTTTGTTAATTTTGTTAAGTACTTCACCAAGTTTAAAATAAAATTCAAAAATACTCTTCAAAAATATCTCTTTTATACAAAAGGAGCAATATTAAAAATTTTGAAGTTTGAAGCAATTACTTTTAAAGCAGGGAGTAATTTTTAAAAAAAAATAAGGAAAAAATCATAACCACAATATATTCCGTACACACACGGATACATTAATTATTGAATGATTATTTATTGTTGATATCAACCAATGTTGCAAGGCGAGAAGTTGGTTTGGTTGGTTTTACATAATCCCTACATAACCATGTCTAATACCCGTGGTATTATGTTTTGAGGTCGATATGACTCACAAATTATCTACTTCATTTTATTTTAATGATTTGATTTGTTATGTAATTCATATATTATATGTAAATATTGAAATAATAAAAAATAATCATAACACTATAGTTAACTAATGATTTTTCTTTTATGTCTAATAGAACATAAAAAATACTAAAATAAAAAGTCAGCCACAATTTAAACTACATGAACTCTAAATAAATTAACATTTTATGGTTTCCGTACACGACTTTTTAATTTTTTTACACTCTAACTCAAGTCTTTCTCTTTGGATAAGACACCCAAAGAAGACATGCATAGTTTTTTATATCTATTCACCTTCAGCTGCACTCGAAGCCTCGTAACTTTCTTTTGAGTAGTAATATAGTAACTTTCTTTTGGCAATAGCTTTGAGTGTTTCTTTCATCCATGGCTTTATCAATGCTGTCCTCATTTATCTTATAATATCTTCTATCCACTGATTTAAACATTTTGATTAGTATATTTTAATAAATAAAAAAAGAAACATTGCTAATTGATATACATAATAAATTCTCTAATACAACTAGACCGTACAAAATTTATCTATAAATATTCTAACCATTCTTCACAAATAATTTGTAGTGTTATACTCTAGTTTCAAAATCAGTCCTTTTGTATACACTTATGACTGTAACTTGTTTTATGAGCATTTGAATAAACAAATAAATATGTAAACGATTTCAAACCGTAAACAACTTTAATATGTTTGCTGTGTTTAAACTACAGACTCTTGTCTGTATCTGGGTTAACATAAAAACGGACATAATAAAAATAAATATTTATTATATATTATTTCTTACGACCTCATGGACAATCTTACGTTCAAAGATCTAGTTGTATTATTGCCGGTTACTTTAAGAGTAATCTAAACTATTCATTCAATTGTAACAGAGTGAATTCTGTAAACGAAACATATTTTAAAAACAGTGATTGATTTAGCATAAAGAATCATAACAGAAGCCAAAAAACTTATTTTTAGAATTTTTGTGTAATGAAATTTGGTAGGGGAATAATTTATACCTACAAAAGTGCAACATATGAAAGGAAACAACATTTCTAATAACTTTTCTCATTCCTAATTTCATGCGAGTGCAACCGTGGGACACAGCTAGTGACTAATAATACTTTAATTTACATTATATAAGGTACAATTTAATAATTTCAACGAAGGAGTATTTTGTATATTATCTGCATTCCATTTCACGCCGACTCCAAACCTTTTTGTATAACTCTCCAAACGGATCTTCACAATGACAATTATACAACTATAGGCGATATAGTATTTGAAGTATACCTATGCATTTTTAGGAAGAATGTTAATAAGAAATTGGGAAATGAATGATAATGTAAAATGACAAGAATATGTGGCTGGAAAAATGGAGATAGCGAAGTAATTATAAAATTAATTAAAAACGAGAATAAATTGTGCACGAAAATTAGTTTTAAGAAATGTAAAAAGAAGATAAACGTAACTGAATAACATAATTACGATTGAAAAACAAGAAAGACAAGGCAACAGAAACAGACGATTTGTCACTTCATAATTCTACGACTACAGAATATAGCTAACATTACTTACTGTAGTTCGTACGAACGGGTGACGATCGAGGCTATAATTTATCTCTGTTCCATTTTTTTTTAAATCTGTCCCCGTTCAATAGTAACATTGTGATCAAAATATAAAAGGAATAAAATTGTTTATGGGACAGCTACGGGAATCACGCCCGGATTTGAGAATTCGGGAGACACGGTAGGAGTAAATACATGCTAAAATATAACTTACAAAATTGTCCTTAGAGACAATACTATCAGATTAAATAAAAACTTTAAAAACACCATAAAACATTAATGCTATACCTCAAGAAACATTTCAGATTTGTTATCTTAAGTTTGATACAGAACCATTCAAAAATTACGGTATTATAGAATAACACACATACATCCGCTCATCCAAACTTTCGCATTTATAATATTAGGAAGGATTATTATAAGCATTTTTAATTGTAAGTAAATCTATTTCTTAATAAAATTCCTTTAATTTGGTCAAATATAATTAAAAACTCTGTTTCATATATGGTGTCGCAAACCTCAACGGTATGATACATTTCGTCAGTGGAAATCACATGAAATTGTAAAAGAATATAAATATGATCATATGGATAAATAAATTATTTAATGAAATGAAACGAATACAAAAATAATGAGGAAAAAATTCCGATTTTGTTGCTATAAGCTCAAAAGTTTTATATTAACTTAGTGAGAGAAAGAGAAAAAATGGACAGAAAGAGTTAGAGCTAAAAACAAGCATCACATCTGGCAAGCATACGTTGGCTTGCCTAGAAATAGTACACTGCGATCGCTACTCATAAATGGGGGATAGATGTAAACTGTCATTAAAATTTGAAATTACTTTAACATAATTCTAGTTTTAAAAATTAGTTTAAGGTTTTACTGATAATTATAACTTAGGGTTAAGAATGTAAGGTTGTTTCAATAGGTATTCACATTTTTAAAATGCTTAAGAATAAACATCTATCAAAAATTACAAAAAAATATGCTGTTAGCGAAAAGGCATAGCCGTTACCTACTTAATTTTTTAAGAAAACCAGAGTGAAGTTGGATTGTGACTGCCCTTAATTTTCTAAGTTTACAATTACATGCATATACCGAACCTTACCCTTTATTAAAATTATACCAGAGCTTAAAGAAAATTGTAAAAAGGGGAAACACTTCTGAGAATGACGAAAATAATTACGAATTTTACATTCAAACAGAGATGCAAAACAGACAGAAACTATGAATACAGCTGAATGAAAATAATATGTTGAAGAGAACTTATAACTATTTTAATTGGAATGCCCATTTACAAAATAAAAATTCAAAATGGTTGGAAAAAGAAATACATATTTAATACATAATTCGGTTTATATACTACAATAGAATGATAACGGCATTTTTAAAGGAGATTAGCAACCGTGGCCCACTAAACCTTATCAAACAAACAAAAATGAAACCTTGATGAAAGATGATGAATGTTAAAGAAATAAAACACTGATTTACGTAATATACCTTAGTAAGATACAAAGAAATAATAACAGCACTAAACCATCTTCTTCGTCGATTACTATATATTTAAACCTACTATCAATATCTTTTCTAACAATTTTGCAAGAAAGTTTCTGTTTTTTGGTACCTTAAATTATTCGAGCGTAGGTTATAAAAGATACCACGTAGCCAAAGACATCTGCCAAAAACATATTTCTGCCAAAAAAAATTAGAATAGTGTTGAATTGTTGTATTCCGATCTATTAAGAAGCTGTTCCAGGAGCTGTACAAGTACGTACGTAATACATTTTTAAGCGATGTGCCTGAATTGGATTTTATGTTTTATTATGTTAGCGTCGTCGCTTTTATTACAATGACATTTATTTCAATAACGCTATCGATGACTGAAGCTTAAGGAGTAAAGGAGAAGTAATAAGAAGTAAAAACTAATTACATTATTAATCAGCCTATAAAAAGTAATAGGGTAGCATTATTTCAGTTATCGATCTTTTGCCTTTCCAATAATTAATGGTTTTATCTGCTACGTGAATATAACTTTTTTAGTCTTGTATCGCTTTATCTATTCAGGATGGTATCATTTATGTTCACAGTACATATTAATACCGCCCACGGACATAAGGAAAATTGCTGATCTCCTTTAGAAGAATTACAAAATAGTTCGTTTTTTTCCAAAGCCAGCGACTTATTTAGAATGCATAAATGAAAATATTATCTATAAATGTGTAAGTATTATGAAATATTTAAAATATGTAAAAATAATAAACGGTATTTATACATTATAACGCAAGAGAGATACACACCGAGTTTTTCTTTAAAGATTTGTTATTATTTATGTTAAAAATGCTAAGTGCGTAGAGAAGACCAAGACATCCCCGACCATGGATAAGTTAACCACCAGTGGTTAACTTATCCATGCCCCCGACACTCCATACTAGCGAAAATATTTAATTGCCTACACTATTACATATGTACTCGCCTATCCGTATCCATTAGTGTGTGTGTATGCATAAATTGATAGAGGGCTGCCGCAGCGAGCAGGTAAAAAATAGTTCCTAATACTAAATATCGGTCCCGATCGTTGCAGACAATCGCGCCGAATGAGCGAGTTGACGCTATACGTCAGCAAAATAGCTGTTTCTCTTTCAATAGCATCGAACAAATGAATGTCTCGATGGCACGCTGGCCCAGTAATTGTTTATTTTAATTATTACCTAATTGTAAAAGATATAATTATATAAATAAATATTTTATACTATACATTTAATTGAGTGAAAATGGTTTGATAATAATAGTATTAAGATAGAATTTGAAAAAAGGTACTTATTGTGGATCCTAAAAACTAAATAAAATCTTAAATAAAAATAAATTTTGTTTATTTATAAATGTGATACACTGAAATATTGTCTTCGTATTGACTTGATTAGATTTGCTTCATGTGAAAGATCTCTTAATAAACAATATAATAAGCCTATGGCCTATACAAGGACAGGTTTTCCAACCACATCGCGTTCAAACAATACAATGACTTTTAAAAACAGTTTGAAATTTAAAACTGTTCAGTGGCATATTTGTAGACATAAAATTATAGGTACTAACCAAATAATTTGGCGATACAAAACAAAATTATTTACAACAAACAAAAAGAAGGAGACAAAACAAACTCCTATCCTTATTGATTTTATTACTTTCTAAGCACTTGCACACAGCGCAATAACGGACCGTAATATTGATTTATTATGAATAGTTTATCAATCAAGACTGAATTACACAATATTCAACAAAACGTTGCAAAATTGATCCAATACACACGCAACAAGCGGCAACCTAGGAACGCGTACTCGTGATCGTACGCGGCATCTGCGGGGGAAGTTAAATTGGCGGGGGAGGTGAGTGTCGCTTCTATACGCAGTAATAGTAACTATTATTTGACCAAGATCTATTTAAATGGTTACTTGTAAAATGTCTATACACTAATCCCCAAAGATTTTAGAATGCGCATTGCCTGCTGAGAGCGGGCCGCGCGTGTCCTCCGACATCTTTGTTAGTCCCGTATAAGATTTTCCATTTATTCTAAATTTGTTCATGTCTTATCGTTGGTAGAAAAAATTGGTCATTTCTACTATTAAAAAACATTTGTGTCTGTAATACGTGAACATAAAGTTTAATAAAATTTACAAATAAACTTAATCTTAATGATTCCATCTTTTATGTAAAAAAATCAAGTTGACATCAAGGACTTGCTAATTTGAGTTTTTAAATTGTTTTCAAAATCATGTAGTCTTAAATATGAATAGTAAGCCTTTAAGTTTTATTTCACAACGTTTCTTATAAATCATAAAACCGCAACCGAAGCAGTCGTATCGCCCTTTCGCGGATGACTGCTTCGTTCGTATTAATATAATGGTAGTTGTTTGGAGACGAGAGGAATATTAAGGTGCACTAAACTCACAAATAACTTTAGAATTTATTGCCATATGACAGAAATTAATTAAACCTTACATCGGAAACAAAAAGGTTAAGTTTCAGTTGTCACTGTCAATCCTTATCGTTTCGTAATACTCGTAATTCCGTTTCATAACATTTTACAGTAGACAGTGTTTTTAATATTTACGATGACAAACAAAGAAATCGGAATTAGAATATAAAAAGAAAACCACACACCACCACAGTAATTCCCAAATGGTCATTAAATACAATAATAACATGATAAATTAAATAATAATATGGTACATTATGAACTGGATGAGAAGGAAACATGACATAATTATTTGCTGCCTTTGGTGTGACTGGATGTCAGAATTTACTACAGACTACAAGTAAAACTTATTGAAGTATCCCACTGTAGCGACATTCGACCTTTGCAAAATATGAGTCCGAAATAATATACGTCGTAATTGTAGAAGTCTACAATTATAATAGTGTAATACCACATTAGATTTGGATTGTAGAATTTCATTAAAATATTCTAAAAACCAAATTAACAAATGTTAATTTAAATAACACCATAGAATTAAAGGTTGTGTCAAATAGTAAGACAGCCCAAAACAATTTTAAACACACTTTTATATGTGTGTGATAATATTATAAGGTGACAGAACAATACTAAATCACAATAGGTACATGCATGAATTTTGGATCCAGCTGGTATAATTCGAATTTAATTTTGATTAATTTTAGGTTTTTAATTGGGTGATAAAATTATTTTTTTTCTGAAAAATTTTGTTAAATAAAACCAACCCGTTACATCATTGACGATTCCCAACTGTAACTACTAACAATACCTTTAAAACCATTATAAACCATGATATAAAAATAAACTAATAGTTTTTAAGAAAGAAAACACGCTTTTTTAAACACTCCACTAAAAAGCTAATAATAATTGTCGAACCAGTTTTCTCTGTCTAATACTATCAAGGCCGTTCCAACGTTTTTAACGTTTTTCGTATGAATATTCCTTTCTTCAATTTAGGTATTTTATTCCACTTTGTTCAGCTACCTACATAGTATTCTACTGGTACCCTATAACTTCAGTTTTTAGGAATATTTTATCTTCATATCTAAAGAAATAGGCATATAATACGACAAGCCTGTACTATACTTGGCAGATTAAATTTGTTCTAGAATTAATCATTGTTAAAGATTATATATAAGAATTATTATATTTAATAATTGTTAAGCTAATATTTTATTTCTATTTTCGCATAAAACCTTTCAGGTATTTTTTCGTAAATCGAAACAAATAACTAAATTATTTTCACAAGTTTTTACTTAGTGACTTTCCCTACCAGATGAAATCATGGGCCAATGGTATTTTCCTATATATTTATTTACCTTTGTTTATACTGGTGAGTCGTCCTTTAAGATGGTTAAAATTTAAAATAAAATAAAAAATATTTAAAATCACAATATAACTTGAATTTATTTATGCCGACCATTTCAAAATACATTTATGAATATAATACTACACCTCCATTAAGAGCGTACTATATTTATATTTACAATAAATTAAATACATACGTCTTCTTAAAATTAAATAAATTTAAATTATTTAGCGTTTATTTTTTCACATCTTATGTTTTCCACTTTCATTATGACATTCTAAATAAAATCGCAAATGCCAACATAATGACTTTCATAATCTATTCGACCTACTACAGTAACATTTTCTTTTAAACTAAATATTAAATAGGAGACCGAGGCGTGTACAGCGCGTCCTTAATTGTAACTGAATTTAATATAAACATAACTAAAAGTTCTTGTACGATAGTAAGTACCATACACAACATTTTTGTTTCATCAGATCAGAAATTTCGAAATTTTTTTATTCATAATGGAACTAATGTTTTTAAATTTCAAAACTAAAGCTGAAATATATTAAAATGGAACAACTCACGCAGTTTACGTTACGTCGTATGACAGCTGCTCGAGAAAATCAATTTTACTTTTGATACGTCAGCAAAATTTTATTCGACATGCTATTACATTTGATGGTAATAACATTATTACGTAACTTATATAAATACTTGTTTTGCTACAACAACCTAGTCCTACGTTTCGTATGTATGCAATGCCATGAATGGATTGATGAATAAAGGGATATTAATCACATAAATATATATTACAAATTTCATTAACAAAGCCAATTTTGATAGGAAAATAAATATCGTTTATAACGTATACTTAGATCTGTTTGATATAAAACAAAGCTTATCTTAATAATAAATATAACAACGTTACACAAATTTTGCTCCTAATACAACATACACAACAAAAACTAATAAATTGGGAACTGTGCATTTCACATTTTTTATAACTTCATTGTGAGATACGCAATTATTTTAAAATTAATAGTTCAGACTATAGAATCGTTCGATTTTTCGACGTTCGAGAGGAGTGGAACACTGCTGAAATCCTTTAGCCCCTCGTTCTGCTTCCTCACGCCCGTGTCGAAAGAATTGGCGGTCGGCAAACGAGAAATCCAATTGTTGTTACCGATTTTATTACCGTTCGTCTTGAAACCGGATGCATTCATCGTCGCATTCGAATTCTCTTTTATCTTAATTTTTGTGGAATTGTTACATGATAAATGATTGAGCTGATTTACGAGACTGTTAGTATTCAATATTGCTTCCTCGTTGCTCAATCCGTTGGTAGTCTGGTTCGCGTCCGACCCTTGAACTACGCTAGTCGAATCTCTTAAGAGTGACTCGCTTTCGGGGTCGAGTTTTACTGCGTCGCTCGATCGCTGCGGTAGAAATATAGCCGAGCCCCGGCGACTGGAGGACCTGCTCGGATTCTGTTCTCGTTTTTGACGGAACGGTGTCAAATGGGAGACGGGCGCGTTTTCGACGCACAAAGTTGGCTTCACTGGATAGTAACTGGTACTCTTTATATTCTTGGGATCGTGCGTTTCGCCATTTAACCAGTATGTAACCATGGTTCCCTTACCCTAAAATAGAAAAAACATGTTTATTGATTACAACATGTAAAATTATATGTATGTCGTATGTCGTTTATTAGCTTTAGTTTTGCGTTAAGTTTTTTCTTGATTAATTCACAAATTGCTTGCTTTATATTCAACATACCACATGAACTTATAGAAAAGAAATAAATATGGAAAAAAGTAAGATAGCTTTAAGGTAGTTTTGCAGTTCTCGTAACTTTGTTCATGTTTGTTTTCACCTATTATGGATTGAAGTTTACTGAGAATCTAAAGCAAGCATTCCACGAATTAAAAAAGTGACAAATAAAACAAAATTACAACTAATCAATATCGTCAATTTTTAGAGATATAAACAAATTTTAACATCCAGGAAACGATTTTTCTAAAAACATCAATGTACGCATTAACATTATTTTGCCACACGAACTACACATTACTATACGATGCCAAATTTCGACAGCGATTCTTTACTTAATTGCAAAGTTATTGAGCAACAAAAAAACCGAGTTGTAATTTTATATTAAATAATAAATTTTGTTCCAAATCGCAAAAAATAAGACGACGTTTAAAATGCGTATTTTGCATTACAAATCTAATTACTATCCATGATATTCAGTATTTCTTTACAGCCACCCATATATTATCCTCGCATTTCTTAACTACAAAAATAGTATAAAGCGTTAAGGTACAGACGTGAATTTAAAAAATGCCTTTCAACAAAAACAATACTCGAAGACAATATTAAGCGTACTGTTAAAATATGAGTACAAAATACCATTAGGTACAGATTTTTTCTTATATATTTCTTTTTTCAGATTAGTTTTTTCTGATGATTTGAAAAGTCGTCTAGAAATAAGACGGTATCTTCTGCTCAGTTTAAGGTATGCAATTTAATGATCAGGCTGAGCTTTAATATCCACTACTGAGATATTCTTTTTAAATTGATTGTTAAAGAAATCGGTTAAAGAAATTAGAAATAAATCGGTTTAATAATTTTTTCTGCTAAATGACGATCACCGATTCAAAAGACAATGTATATAAACAAAAATATCGTTAAATTTTAGACACGAATTTCTACTTAAATAAAATAATTAATTTTTCTTTACTAAATCAGGTATATGCTTATAATCGACAACGTATAAAATGTATTTATTGACGTAAATAAAAAGGAAGGATTATATATTGTGGGGCGCAAGTTACCGCTTGCCCGCGTCGACCTGTTTTAAGAACGTTCGTGCTCTGCTTATACTGCAGATAGCTGTCAAATTTGCAGATAGCAGTCAAAAATTTCCGATCACCTTAAAATTTGTAGTAGTATATTTTCAAGGATAAAATGTAATAAAGAATATATTGTTCAAAATTACAACAGGGAGTGATCTCTTCATAAAAATGAAACTTGTACTGCTTAAATTTAAAAAAAAATGTCGTTCGGCTTAGTCGGAAAAGGGTTTCCATCGCATATTCGAAAGAAATTTTCCAATTCATAAAAAAAGAAGTTACCGGGAAACGCTTATTAAATACTTACTGGAAAATATATTTTTGTTGTCTAAGACAACAAAAATTGATTTTCCTGTTCCTTTCAGTTTTCCTTTCAAGATTTCTTTATCATTGTTATGTTGGTATATTATGTAGAATTTAGGTGCTGTACGTAGAAATCAACAAAAACTGCAAACTGACGACTGAGATCATATTAGACGCCGCAAGTATATATCTCAGGTCTCCATAGCATATACCATCTTGAATATTAACATATCTCATCTTGAATATTAACGAGTCCAATAAATTATACGCATAAAAAGACTTAGTAGGCATTGATGTCCTCTCGGAATTATCACAGACCTAATTTATTCATTACCTTTACATGCAACTCTGAATGGTCGGTAATGACAAAGGAATCTGGATATCGCTTATTTAATAAACACCACTCTATTGCAAGGGTTCAAAACATTAATAAAACTCAAAACATGGGTGTAAAAAATAATAAAACTCCACCTATCGCAAACTATTAATTTTTAAGAATTTAACCAATGGTATGACGAACTTTAACATGCATTATAATATTAAATATGGCCATTCTGTCGAAACAATTAAATATATCTCTTAATTTAAAACTCAACCAATAATTTCATGGAAACACTTATATGATATGAAGACATCTATATAATATCAATTAACTAATTATCTCAATTTAAATATGCTTAAGTTAGTATTAAAATTTCAATAATAAAACTTTTATATTATAATATACAGTGGAGAACATAAAAGGGTATATTAAATAAACAGGAAAAATAGCTGTGGTCGTAAATCTATCTAGACTAAACGTCACTGATGGAAAAGATGCTTCACATTCGAATACTTATGAAAATATATTTGAAACATAAGTATGTATATGGCATATAAAAAAATGAGCCACTTGATAAATTAGTCTAATATATGACAATATCTGCATGGCTAATATTTATACAGTAAACAGAAATAAGAAAGCCACCTTTTGTTCTCGCTAGAGACTTCCATCAAATGGGAAATATTTTTTTCTAATTTATCTATCTCTATTTCTAATTTATTTCAAACCGAACAAATATCAACATATGGATCCATTTGTTGGTATCCGTATGCCCAATTCCTTTTAACCTAACCATTAGCGCTTACGTGATTAATTTCATAACCTACTTGTCACACCCAGTGACGAAAATTGGTTTAACCAGATAAACATATGAAGAGATAAACGTTATATACACATGTCTGCATAAAAACTGAATTAATCCTTACTCAACTCATTGTATATACAACCACAGTATATTTGTAGACTTTGCCTAACACGTGTAAAGGTTTACCAACTGTACCATAGTTGAATAGCCAAAACCTGCATTAAAAGTCTGAAATCATCTGAAATTAGTGATTTTAATTTTTTGATATCAAAATAACATGGTCGCTTAGACCTAAGTCTTGCAGTAGCTTTAGGAAAAGCATTGGGACCTACTCTCTGACCTATGCTGCGTGTAAGCCATAGCTGTATGTAAGCGTAATGACCAGATTAAAGTTTATAATACTAACAGTGACGCACGTGACTTTTATTATCCTCCATATTTTATTGATTGGTCAACAGTCAAACTCAAATTATAAATAACGTTGAACATGGCAGCGTGGTGTTCACTTACTCAACCATATACTGTTTTTAAGTCTAATCAGTAATTTAGGATGTTTTTATACGTTTACTACTTATTAACCAATATAATAATAAAATACACCAAGGCCTTTCTAAATTCAATTAATCCATCTAGCAGTTTACCGCCAGAAGAGGAAACATTCCAATCATCTTCCAGTATAACTTAAATTCTCCCAATTTGTATCATATAAGAATTATAATGATAAAATTGCGTAAGAAGGTAGTAGTATAAAATTGTGAAGGAAGTATATTAATCGGATCTGACTTAGTCTGTTTTCACATATTCCGAATACTCTTTATGATCTGCTATTTTTATTCAAGCCTTTATTATAGAAAAAAATTACCATAATCAAACATCATGATTCTCCACAAAAGACGTGTTTTTGCAAGTTTATATATAAATAATTCAAGCGTCCCTCGACAATATTTACAAAGATACATATATACTACCTTCATAGCGACTTCCCCACGACACTCCAGATCGAAGGAGCCGAATGTGTCCAGAACTTCCTTAGTGGCAGGGCTAACGTGGATTCGTAGTGCTTCGCCATTACTTTCCATACGTGATGCAGTATTCACTGTGTCACCAAACAGGCAGTAGCGTGGCATCTTTAGTCCTACCACGCCCGCCACACAGGGTCCTGTCAGGAGTTTACAAACAATGAATATTATTTTAGATCAATTGTCTTACGGATTATTTTAAATCTTCTGAAAAGAATATTTATTTAAATTTGCTCTTTATCTACTTTAACTTCCTTTTTATTATTAAATTACTTCTTTTTTTAT
This sequence comes from Druceiella hillmani, assembly GCA_039881145.1. Taxonomy (NCBI): domain Eukaryota; kingdom Metazoa; phylum Arthropoda; class Insecta; order Lepidoptera; family Hepialidae; genus Druceiella; species Druceiella hillmani. The sequence goes on along the minus strand of JAYKKI010000050.1, from coordinate 604,041 downwards.
TAATAACTCCTTTTTTAATATTAAATTTGATCTTGTGTTTAATTGTTTCTAATAATTGTTTGAAGTTTTATTTAAAACATCGTTTGATATTTTAGGTAGTTAATTATGACTAAAAATGTTTTGAATACTAGGAAACTCGCTTTTAAGTTGACGTATGAACATTTTTAAACAACATTGACTTGTAAATTGTTGACACAGCTGACTTATGCACCTCATACTTCTTCGGTCGAAATTTCGTTCGCTGCGGAACCCATTTTACCTGTCCATATCCTGCACTACCGTAATTTTATCTTCAAATCGGAGGAAAAGGGAACAACATGATAATATGATTTTACGAGGAAATGATGGCAGTATCGGATATCATTTATTCTTCAATTTTGCTACTTCACATCCGTAAGGTTGCAAAGTATCTGAATTAAGATACTAAGCAGCAATATGTTAAATGTTAGGAGAGAATTTTAGCAGTACTGGGCATTATTCGTTCTGCAATTTAACTCTTTCACACCCGTGGGTATGTAAAGTATATGAATTAAGGTACTAAGCAACAACATGTTAAATGTTACAAGAAAATATTACCACTACTGGACATCATTTGTGCTTCAATTTAACTACTTCATACCCGCGAGGTTTGCATAGTATCTGAATTAAGGTACTAGGAAGCAACAAAGTAACTAATTAAAATTAACTAATTCACACCAGTGGGTGTGCAAAGTTTCTGAATTAAGGTACTAAGCAAAGAACATGGTAAAATTTAATATTTACATATAATGGGTTTCTCAAAATCATATCGAAATTTTAAAATACAACTTTACAAATTGCTAAACCAATTCAAAGTCTATGTTTTTGATTTCACTAATAGATAGGCCACAAAAAACATTCGTTCTTTGTACGAACCTGTGTGCAGGCCTATTCTCAACTTGAGCTGGTCGCGCGGACGATGTCGAATGACGAACCGGTGAACGGCGGAGAGCAGTGCTAGCGACATACGCGCTACTTCGCACGCGTGCCGCATCCCGTTGCGCACCGGCAAGCCCGACACCACCATATATGCGTCCCCGATTGTCTCCACCTATGGAACATTGAATTACTTTGAACAAGAAAATAAAGGTAAATGGTTCTTTTATATACCATACTTAATGACATTATATTAAATATGTACATCATTTGTGCTCGAAAGTGGTCCTGAAAAGACATGTAATTGTTCACTTAAAGACAACTTGTATGTTATTTAGTTGTCTAGGTTGCCCGCTTTTATTATTTGTTTTACCGAAATACATAACATAGTAATTATATGGATATGGATACTGTCACTAAAAGTCTACAATTGCAAATAACAATATAATTTTAATTTTTACTATATTTTTTAAATTTACTTAAAACGTTACGTGTAAAAGATAAACGTCAGATAAGAAATATAGTACAGGTAATTGTGAGAAGACTAAACTTAATCTGTTGGTTATATTTTATAAGTTACAACGCTTGTATCGTTGCTACACCATTCACATTCATAAAAAAATGACCCACCTTTCATAATTACTTTTTTTTCACAACTATCCCTTTTACGAAGGCGACTGCAGATATTAGCCCTGGCGTCAGGCAAATAGAATATAATTTAAAAAATGGTTATTCTTTAGAAAACAATAAATGAAACAATTCAGCGATTAACGATAGTCAATTAAAATGGCAAAAATTAATATACAATTCGTGGTCATGTTTCAAAACAATGAAGCTACCTTCCTAAATATACTGACATTTTATTTTTAGCATATTAACAATTGTCAATAAAATGTGAAAAAATAATAAGCTAACGAAATACATAAAAAATTTTTAGAAACTCTTACAATAAAAATCAATATCAATCACTTTTTAAATGTGTAGCCATTACGTAAAGATATTAAATATACACTGTTAACTAGCATTAATACTCGTTCTGTTGCCGTTAAATTGCTCTTTATGAATTTTATATGGCTTCTTTGACAACCCTTTGGACCTGCAATTTTTACGGATTAATATGTTACATCTGTATATAGAGGGAATAACAGAACTCAATCGGCACTTTGTTTCATCATCAAAGAATTCCGTGGAAATTATATTTATAAACTATTATGAAAAATAACCTGACTACATAAAAAAAAAATTATGTGTATAAAAGTGTCATTTATATCCTTGTACCATCTGAACAGTATGAACTGTTCAGGTAAACAGCACTATATAAATTTTTCCACTCTCAGCCCCTTTCATTATTCAATGGTATAAGCTCCTTTCATTATTCAATGGTATAAGCCCCTTTCATTATTCAATGGCATCTTCAGGTGGGCTGGAATGTTGTAATACAACGAAACCTAGTGCCAAGATGTTGTAACACAACGAAACCTAGGTCGTGGTAAAGAGCTTAAAGAAAGTAGAAATAATACTACATCACGTAATTTCATTTAATTGTGAAATTTGAATTTCTACAAAATTAACGCCAAATATATTCAATAAATAAAATTAATAAAGTTATTATATTTTAATTGGGATTTCATACCTCACAAGGAAAAACAGGACCGTTATAATACCACTCACATGCAGAAACCGTTTGCCGTAAGAATTTAAAATTTGGAATAGTACGATATTGCATGAGCCCTCATAGTTCGCAGAATTAACACTATAAAATATTTCTATTGTAATTACGTACAGAACCCTCATACTGCGATTTCTACTCATCGTTAATAAATATATAGTGACTTCTTTCTTCTTAAACTTTGTTCATTAAACAATTTAAAGTAATACATACCTTATAAACGTCAAAATTTTCAATAATAGAATCGAAGCAAGTGTAGAGGTCATTGAGGAGGTCGACCACTTGAAGTGGAGTCGAAGCGGCCGAAAGAGATGTAAAGCCCACAATGTCGGAGAAGTAAATAGTAACCTGATCGTATGTCTCTGCGATCACCGATTGTCCTTTTATTAATTGTGAAGCCACTGACCTAGTCACACAAGCGATATTCGATTAGAGAGTACTAAGTAAATGTATTTGTCAACCTTATACTATCTTCAATCGAAGGGTACCAAAACATTGAAAATTACTATCAAAATTTGTTTTTCTTGGTCTTTCTGATGCTTCTCAAAATAAGTAGCTGTGTAATTAATGTCTTACGACAAATTATCGTAACGTGAAGATGCTGTAATGATATAAACGTAATTTCGTTAAAAACTCTTGGGGGTGGAGATTTTCCTTATTCTTTTTCAGTTTTTTTTTAACTTCCTTATACAAGATTAGTATTTCCTAAGAAAATAAAAAAATGCAAAGTACGGTTGACACATTTCTGCACTATCTATAGATATAAATAGTTTTGCACTGTCTAACCGGACGACAGTTCTCGTAAAATCAACCGCGCACGAACGACATGAACTACTCTTGACCTCACCTATACATTTAAGTAACAATTGAAGTCAGCTCAAAACTAAGATCTGTGTCATATAACAAGATAAATACTGCACACATATTACAGTCCATAAAAAAGTCATGGATTTGGCTTTAGTGGGTTTCGATAAAGGGATACCAAAAATTTATCATTTCCAATGTATCTAAAAACTTGAAATTTGGAACGTAGATAGGAAAAATAAAACGATATATGATGGGAAAAACACCTAGACTAGAAAAAATAAGAAAATTTGACGGAAAACCTGAAAATCAGGAAAAAGTTATGTTTGCCGTTATTTTACAAAAGTTATTTAACTAAAAAGCAAAGTTATTTTCAGGAATGTGGAGTTTTGAAATACGTGCTAAGTGTAAAAAACTTACCAAGTCTAAACATCAGTATTAAACTAAAAATGTTTTACGTTATCCTCGTAAAATTTTTAATTACCAACAAAAAAAATTAACTCAAGCAAGTTTTAGATTTGAAATATTTTAATTGTTGACTGAATTATCCGACGAATATTTGATATATTTTAAACATGGACGTTTTAGTGGAATTTACTTTAATTGAAAATTATCTGACATAATTAATCCAACAGTGACGACCTTCACTAGACTTGTCAGCAAAGCAACTTATTGTGATATTTGTTTTAGAAAAAAAAAGTTATAATAAATCGAAGAACACTCATTGGCAAGAACCCCTAAAGAGATGAAGTTATTTAATAATTATAGATTACTTCAAATAATGAATTATATGACATGAGATCTAAAATGTATGATTATATAACATGAGATCTATGAACATTTTGAAGCCAGAAAATTTATTTTTATTTATTTTTATAAACTAAGAGCGTTTACATAGCAAATGGAAGAAATGTATCCATATATAAGAAAATATAATTTTACCATCGCCGCTAATTGGTATCATGAACATATAGATGGAGAGATAGAACCTTTATTTTGTCCTATTATATCTAAAAAATGTTACTTGGGCAATAGCTGGTACAATAATTCTTCACACTTCTTCTTTTCTTCGAGATAATCGGCCGTCCTTTCTTCGACTAGTGACTCTAGATTGTTGGCGTACTGTTCCATACGGGATAGTAGATTGTCCAAGATATTTCCACTCTCATGTTCCCTGTGAAAATATGGAAGATTGAATTCTAATACTATATAGTTATATGAAGGATTTTTTTTAAAATTTAAATATATATTCATACAAGTTGAAATATTCATTGACAGTAAAGTCGAAGTCATAAAATATCCAGCCAGATAAGCATGTAAAACAACCCCGAAGACATCTTTAAATTGCACTGTGATATATCATAAAAACGATACTGACAAAAGGATTCAGATTGTCTCTGGCCTTCCAATTGAGGTAATTAACAAAAATTGAGGTGATACACAAAAGCCGAAAAGGTAATTTTTTTCTAAACCATTCCAGTTAGGCTAAGGAAATAAACACAAATTGCTTAATAACAATTTAATTTATGTTATTTTTCGTTTTTAAAATAATAGTAATAATTTAGCCTTTAAAAAATTTAGATATAACTCGAAATATAAGTGAAAAAAAGAAAAAACGAGTGTGCTTTATGACTGAAGTAAACTTCAAATTCACAAAATATGAACTTTAAAATGAATTTACAATTTTATTCACTTTAAACGTAGATTATTTAATGTATTGAACAAAATAATAATTTATAAAATTGTTCAAAAACGAAATGAAATTACAAAATAATCAAAAAATCACCGTTCGCGTAACGCTGGCAACCTCGCATATATATATATACATATATATATATGGCGAGGCGAACGGAAGTTGAGAGGGAGATGTAAGTTAGTGAAGACAGAAAATGTGTGCTCGCACGTCTATCTCTTGTCCCTACAGTAATATACGAAACGTAACTCTCTCTCTCTTTCTGTCTTCACTAACTTATATCTCCCTCTCAACTTCCGTTCGCCTCGCCCGATCACACTTTTCGTAACGCTCTCGTCACGCATTCACTAGCTTACTCCCCAAGTCAAGCGTGCGTAAAAAAGTTTTACTTCAATAAATTGTTTATAATTAAATTATCCAAAAAAGTACATGTTATGGCTAATAAAATTAAATACTATGTACCTACTACTAAAAATTAGACATTAAAACTTAAACTCTGCGACTGCTTCAAAAGACCGACGATGTCATGTTTTTCTTTCATAAACACACGTAGAAATTCATTAGATTATGTTTAAAATTATCGCCAAAAATAGCGGTAACTTATTTTTTAAAAGGTGTAAATCTGAACACTACATTTATTATAAATTTATTAATAAAATAGTATTTATTCATCACCGCTATTTAGAAATATTCTTTACTTTTAATATTTGTTTTTTTCTGGACGATCAATACGTGACCGCTATCAAACATAAGACAAATAACAACCATGGAAACAGAATCCAACTTTTTGAATTCAATCTCGATATCAGAAGAAATATGATTATTAGAAATAGAAACTGTGTAAACATATGTCTGATTTCATTAGATTGGGTGTTATCTTAATAATATTGAATATATTTGGCGTTAATTTTTTAGAAATTCATTATTCACAATTAAATGAAACTACGTGATGTAGTATTATTTCTACTTTCTTTAAGTTCTTTACCATTATATTAGCAAAGATTATCTTAATAAATTTTATCATGACTACACTAATCTTCCGTCAATTGTGCCAAAGAATACAACTAATGATTGTTAATAGGACTCGATGAAAAGAAGTTTTGATTCTTACTCGATTAATTTTAGGAAATCTTAAAGATCGAAATATATTATCTGTTCGAGAGTAGACTTCTGTCGATCCCAATTGGAAAATACGACTTCCTCATTTAAAGTATTTGCGACATTAATTTGGTTTTTCGCTTCTAGTTAAACAATAATACTTCATAGATTGTTTAATTAACCATGATAATAAAGTTTTTCCTATACCTGTTGTTTTAATAACCAATAATTTTACGTAGTAATTTTAACTTCAGAAGCATTTTGAATTTAACAAAACTTGGTATTCCTTGTTGTTTAATTTGTTGCCCTTAAAGATTAATATAGTTACGTAATACTTTTTTAATATTCCGTACCAAAGGTAGACAAACGGAATTTATAGCAATCTCTTCGGTGTTTGTCTGTCTTTTGTCTATCTGTTAGAAGTTTTATCTCGCAGGCCACTTGACGTAAAATTCTGAATAGTAATAGAAAGTTGTGGCACAACTGTAGACGTTGCGTACAAATAATTTTTAGTTCCGTTCTAGTGAACAGTTTTGGGGGAAGAAAGAGGAGGCAAAAAAACATTTTTATTTCGAAAATATATATTAATGCATTTTTTTTTGTAAAATTTTGCAAAAATCATATGTCAGCTAACAATTAATCTTTAATATTAGTCACCAAAAATGATCAACATCGCATTATTCGAGACAATTTTAGTATCCTCTACCTCAAAAAGAACATTTGTTACAGCCACTTTCCTCAAACAAAAATTTAATGTAAGAACTTAAAAATTTGACATTAACATTAAAGGAGGAGGCTTATGAAGGAACCGTTAGCATTCCAAACTTATTTTTCTCCGAATTTTATGAAAGATAGTTTTAGATATATTTTTGAAATTACCCAAGGCGGTTATTAAAAACCGTTTGATGTAGAAATTGAAATGAACGATGTGAAACTTTGAGCCCGTCCCTCAAAAGAAATAATATATACACGAATAAATAGGTACTTTGGGTAACATACAAGTTAATATAATGAATAAGGTCAAAAGTCAGTATGTTCAGAGTTCTACCGTCATTAAAATGGTATTAACCTAACCATTTAATCATTGTAATTTGCTTCATAATATCACTACCTCTCCGTTTTCATAAACAATAAACACTAACAAAGACTGTAAGTATTCATTACTTATCACCCGCCTCCTTCTCTGTCCTCAGTCATCGAAACATATGCAAATAATAAGTGTTGCATAAGTTTTCTGAACAAGTGCAAGAGATTAAGTGTTTTGCATTGACCTAGCCTTATTTATTTTTTCGACTTCTTGACCCGGCTGTTGCACGGATACTAACTTCCATTTTTATCCTTAAACTTGGCTTTTCTTTAGTTTTCTTTAGATTGGTTTTATCGATAACGGAAGAACTTTACCTTAACTGTTTTATATGTAAAATGATATCACATTACGTATCATATCATATCAACCTTAGCTTTTTTTAGTGTATTAGTGAACAGCACTTCGTTTGGTTTTGTTGACAATGGAAAAACTTTACCTTAACTGCATTATGCAGATTATGTCACAATAGGTAACGAGTCATATCAACCATAACTTTCTTTTAGTGTATTAGTGAACGCATATCGATTTATTTTGTTGAAAATGGATGAACTTTACCGTAAACGTGTCATGTCTAGATGCAGGTTATATAAACAAACAACAGGTGTCAAGTCATATTTTGACTGAAAATTTTCCGCAAAATATGACTGGAGATTGCAGCACACATACAACAATATGTATTATTATAATTTAACCTTTAACGAACGACTTTATTTATACATAATAATAACGTCGGGATAAAAATAATATAAATATATAATTACATGAAAAATGTAACTGTAAAATCTTGCACCTCATTGAAGTCGTTGTTTACTTTTAACTGTTACAGCAATCATTTGTTAAATCGTAGGTTTTTACCTCAGATATACAGTAAATACACGTGAACGGTAAATACACGTGAGCTGCTCAAAACCAAATATTATTAAGTTATTTAAACTAATGCAATCGAATAATAATTTGGCACGACAGTATCACTTTGCATCTTTTTACAAGATGCTTTTGTTTTTTGCGCACTAATCTATTATGATGTGGACGTTAAAATTCTCAATACAAGCGTTATTTTAGTTTGAAAGAAAACTCTGATGCAATTTCGAGGATGGTGCGCAGATATTAATCACTTTCAGCCCTAGGTTAGTGAGGAGTTTGATGGTAACCCAGATATCTTCCATGTCACTCTATCACTCACTTTTCTGGATGGCTTCATATTTTGTTATAACAGAAATAATAATTCCTCGGTCATTATTATTTTAAATAATGAGGCGCTATTTTTATATCGCTGCAACACCTGATACCGATTGTCAAATAACTTTGATCCATCAAAAGAGTGAGTCAAGCGTAGTTCAGTTCTGACTGATAACGTTTTAAAAACATATATTTGGCAGAGTAATTCAAAGGAATAACAGTATCAATAATTGCGAAACATATAATTTCTGCCTAATTCGTTTTAGCTGTTCAGTATTACTGTTGTTCAGTTTCAGCTGTTCAGTATCACTTAGAATAGGACCTCTTCATATTTTGTTAAGTAGATCTATCATTGCGCGTTCAAACAAACTTAAATGAGCTTTCCTTTGCGAAAATGCACGTGGCAGCATGCAGTTATTTAATAACTTAGGGAAGATGCACACACACGTAGATGGGATTCTTTACATCTCCGCTAATCTTGTTGAAATTACTAGTTGAACTGTTCGACGGCAGCTAAGACATCGCATCGTGAACTAGGCAATTTAAGACTGTTGATCTCAATCTTTGAAAATTTGTCTCTACCTTGCCGCTATATATACTGCAAGTATATTATTGTCTCACAAGCCGCCTTTAAAATCGACGAAAGTTGCATCGGATGGGTGGTCCTCAAATTGCTTTTTTATCGTAGTTCAAAGGCATGAAGCCTTTTCTGCAATACATGGTATTGCTGCGTTCGTACATGCTGATTTTCAAATTTGAGAGCCCGATTAAGTCGAATTTTTCTCTAAGATTGTTTCAAATTCGTCAAATGCTTTCTTTCATGTTTCATATCTCTTATCAAATATTGTTCGTTATCCATTTTTATTTCCTCCTTCAAATTATTAAATATGTAATCAATGCTTGCCGCAGTTTGTCGAAGCCGACAATCTTGTTCTTGCAGGCTGTGGTTATTTATAGTTTGCGCACTTCGATTTCTTTTTATTCAGTTGTAAAACTCCATAAATTTTCTCTCGCATATTCTAATGCAGGCTGAAGTATTAACTATTAATTTGATTAACAATATCTTTTAACCGAATTAGGGATTTTTGAAATATATTATCAGTTATTTTATGGTAATTTTTTTGTTTCTTACTATGTGCAAAGTTGATGTTTGTAACGCTCGTAATTATTGAAATATTTCTATTACCTCATGGAAACTTAGTTAATATTTTATGGTAAAAATATTTTGGGCGAAATCGGTCACGGCCGTCGATAATGAAATGAAGTAAAGTAAGCGTCACAGCGAAATAACGACCTAAGCATCATCACATAGGATGTGGTTATCGAACGCGCGTGGCGCGTAATGGTACTTTCTATTGTCTTATCATCTTCAAGATCGTTTTAGCACTGTTCACGCACAAATAAATTTACACGCTTGAGTTTATTAAGTCAGTGCAGTTTTGTTTCTAATGTTTAATAAGTATTAATAAAAGTAATAAAATAATAAAAGGAAGTCTTAGAAGTCACTTTATGTAATCTTCATTAATTTTTGCTGAATAATACGAATAACACAATTTATGAACGGCGAACGTCTCGATGAGTCGTATTGCTGTTACGAATGTGGGCGCTTTATTATGTAATATCCAAGAAATATATGTCTCAATGTACTCGATTACCTACCGCGCATTTACATATCACACGGCAGTGACTATATATGTGTCTGGAGAGACAAACTTACATAACGCATAAAATAAGTTGTATTTATTAACCGACTACAGTGAAACCCAAACAAGTATAATAATCATTTACCATCTCCCAAAATATAAGCTTAACGAAAACATTTTATAAGTAAAATATCTGGGTAAGTACTCCATGTAAAATATCAACACATTCATCTCATCACAACACTCGTAATTATTAAATTTAATCCGGTCTCATAATATATTTAGTTATTTTTTAATTATATTTAGTTATTGTGGTAAAAGCCTGTGTCGTTGAGGTTAACTTCGATCCCCGGATATAATTTTTTTTCTAATCAATAAACCATTACATCAGAGACAAGAGCGTGACCATGAATAAATATATCTAAATAGTAAGTGGATAACATCGCGCTCGCATTACAAATATTTTTTAATATTTGAAAAGATATATGAATACAGCATATTAATGTCATATTAATGTATGAATTACTAATTCATACTAATCACGATAAAATAAATTTTAAATGAATCCTGAATTTGATTCATTTAAAAATAGTACCATGCTTTTTCGAATGAAAACCTGAATATTTCTGAATTAATTTGAATACTGTTTTAATTTACTATTACGTACATTGAATTTTTTACACGTTTTAAATATACGCGAAATCCAAATTGTTTAATAATCTAAAGAAAAATCCTTATAAATAAACTTCCACTTTGAACAAGAAAAAATAAGTCACAAATTATTAAAATGTTACTATTGCACTACTTGTTATAAGGTAGATTGGCTATCATCTATATTTTTTTCTATAAATAGCAAAAAATAGAAAAATTATAAAAGAAAGCGTTCACAATTTTTGTTGAACAAGGAAAATGTCATTACGTGAGTCATCACTGCAGCGGTGACATTTGCATTAATTGCTAAAATAGTACAATATCACCGCTGCACTATGTGATATTTATTAAATCAATCGCTAGTTGCCTAGCATGACATAGCCCCTTAACATAAAACAGATAGCTATCTCGTAAAACATATTGATAATATCCTAATTTTCCGCATCGATTCCATACAACCATTATATTTTGTCAAATTGTATAATTTTCTTATGCGATTTCTGTAAGATGTGGCCAGAAAAGCATGAAGGAAAAGAATAAAATTATGGTTTAAAGGTGTGTACTTGATATTATGGTATAATAGATTTTCTATCATTTTAATTCATCTAAACCTGCACCAAATTTTTAGGAGAGTTAGCGTCATTGGAAATTTAACGGCATAATGGACTAGATTGGGATGAAATTATAATGTCTTACTAGAGCTGACACATTCCATTAGCGTAAAACATTTAACCGCCTCAAAGACGATCTCTTACCCAGACTCCAAGATCAGCTTACTCGCCACTATGAATACGAGTGTTGCACGCCACTCTAAAGTAGAGGTAAGCGTTATAAATGTGGAAAAAATCACCATTTTGCCTGCCATCTTTGTATTAAGAGGTCACACTAATCTTCTCTACGTTTTAGAATATGTACCTATGGAAATATCTATAGTCAATTACAATGTCTACAACAACGCGCTGAATTCCGCCGAAGAAATATTACAACTTAGATGTTATGTGAGTACATAAATATGTAACACTTTCTTTTTCATACCTTTTCATTTCAACTTTTATTTTTTACGACAAATTAAGGAGAAATGTATAATAAAAGGCCAAGAACAACAAAATATAAAAATTAGGTCTGTATGGATAAAGGTTTCTAAAATTAAATGAGGTTTTCTTGGCGATTTCGAGGTAATAATTAACCAAAAAATAATAAATTCATCACGAAAGGATTCTTATGGAGGATTCTTATCTTTAACGTAACGATTCTCGCTGTCATTAATTACTTACTTTGAGAGTAGTTTATCCTCAGTATCTTATTAAAAGTAAAGCGTTGTCATTAGAAATATATAAATAATTAAATAACTAGAAACATTTGAATAATTTGCTCTTATGGTGAGCTACGCAATGACCCATAATAGCTCGATATATTCCAAAATAGAGCTATAACAATAGCACAAGTTGATGCTCCATAATACCGCAGTTACTCTTGGCATCAAGTTTTTTTTTGTTTAACTTCGGATTTAATTGTAACCCCTTGTGAGTATTCGACTCACGTATAATATGAGAACTTGCTTCTTTATACCAGATACATTCAACTACTCATGCGTATTCTGCAACAGGTTTCTGGCTTGTTTCTAGAAATATTTAAAACGACGTCACTGAAAAATAAAAAGTATGCTAATAGTATATATTACCAAGGACTCTATCTTAGTAATACAAATATCTATTCAGCTCTAAGGAAAATCGGACGTCGATTCCCTAAAAGCCATCATATATGATTATTTTGCCGCGACATACCACTGCAATCTAACTGCTGCAACCGATATGTAAAGTTTAATTTTCCGGTCATACCTCAAGCTCAATCACATCATGATACGTCAGTACATATTTTGAATGAAAAAGGTTCCATTAAATTAGACTAAAGTATTGTCGTATCACGAAGAATCCGCAAATCTTAACAAAAATTGCATGGCCAAAGAAATCCAAGCACGACCACAACTATGCTCTAATGTAAAATTTTTAGGTGCCAAGGCCAACAATCAAGCAAATCAAATGAAAATCAAGCAAACGGAACCAAAAAAACATTTTCATTAAACCTATTAATATAGCATTGATGACCGTGTCATTGGGCCATTTTTTTCTGCCACAAAAATTTTAATGATATATATAACAAACGAATTTTTTTGAAAGATTGATCGGGTGACTTTGCTTGACGAAGACCTCTGGCTATGAGGAAGAGATCTACCAACACGAAGATTATCATCACACTTCTCTTTCGGCGCGCAACAGTTACTTTATCAGAACTTTCTAAACCGATGAATTAGGTATAGAAGACAAAAAAAAATTGTGTATACCGAAACCACAAGCGCCCAGGGAGAACTCAGAAAAATCTATGCCTATTCAAAATAGGCTCCGTGGTTGCATTCAGAAGTGACCAATTTGAAGAGGGCTTATAACAAACTGTTTACTATAGTAGAACTGCGTTATTAATTCAACTTTATCTTTTTTTAATCTCAGCAAAAGCTACATCGGGCTTAGTAAAATTTAATTCACTTGAAATAAAAGTCTGTTATTTTTAATTTCATTTGGATAATTGATGATAGCAAATTAGTGAAATAATTTGCATACTACGTCTAATACATTTTTTAGAGAAAACTTATACCATTTATACAAAATTTGTATTTTTGGGTTCCATCCCTCAAAATGAAAAAACGGAACCCTTATACCATCACTTGATTTTTCGTCCGTCCGTCCGTCCATCTAAGCCTTGTTCTCAGAATGGCTAGAGATATCAAGTTGAAAGTAATATCGTATACTGAGGCCTGTAGGTTTATATTGATATAAAAAATTCAAGTTTTTTAGTAAACACAACAAAAAATATGCTCCCTTAAAAATTTTTGTTTATTTATTCACACAATAATCTCACTTGCTGATTATCAAAACCTATAGAGCACTTCCGGTTGACCTATAATTCTCCAACTCGGCATAACAGAAGGTCTTACAGCACATGTAAAGTATACTAAATATTTTATTTGTTCCATTTCAAAACAATTTGTCGCAAAAAACATTAGCATTAATTATTTTACTGGCATTAACTACTTCCGGATAGAAATATAATAATATAATAATATACTCGCGTATCATATTGAAAAGTGACGAAAAATGATTTGTTTATATATATATATATATATATATATATATATATATATATATATATATATATATTATGTGTGTGTATGTATATATACTAAGTAAAAAGAAATTATAATATCATCAGGAGGACCCAAAAAAAAAGAAGTCACAATTAGTAAAAAAAATGTTATAATTTCTTACGAAATTGAATGTACATTTTCGTAAAATTTTAATCAATTTTATGCTCTTTACACTATATTAAATCTATCCTGATCATATTTTATGTGTTGTTATATGCACTCTAAATAATTTAAGTGTGTTTCTTTCTAAATAGTATCAAATTTAAACAAAATTATCAAATTGGTTGAGAACATTCCGGTAGCAGTTAAATCAAATTAAGTAATTATAATCTACTTTTGTTTATTTCATAACAAGTTAGGCAATTACTATATTATAATACATGTTATAAATAAAGTGATTATATGCAATACGATGCGTACACTCACTTTATTTATAGTTTTATAATCAAATTTTCTGTATCACTAAAAATTCCAAAAACTCTATAGAAATTTTCTGTCAAATGATATTTAGTGGCTTTAATTTAAGCAACCTAATTCTAGGTCTCGACTCGTTAAATTAATTCAGCGCAAGATATGACTTCCATTTATCTAGCCAGCTGTAAATAGCAACGTGAAAAATATATTCAATCGAATTAAAAAAAAGAAACAAATAAACTGAAACATTAACTTATTTTAGTCAAACAAAATCATATGAGTAAATGTGCTTGCAATAAATCTCTTTTGGTCAAATTTATAAAGCTTTAGAGCCAATAATTACAAATGACTTATTTAATAAAGTAAATTCATTTGAAAAATTTAACGCTTAATTGTATGGAATATGTTTTTATGAAGTTGAAATTTCTGTACACTTATTGACGAGTAACAAAAAATATGCATCAATCAATTTGTCAGTACTTCATAATAAATAAAATGTATAATGAATAAATTTCATTTATAATGAAGTACTTTATAATAACTGATAAGGACTGGTGCTCATGGAGGAACAAAAATGTTTTTCCAGCGTAGAGGAGTTAGTTGTCGAGACGAGAGTCGCCAAATCCGACAACTCTGTCTCGATATTGTTGATAAAGTCGACCGATTCAAACTAAATTCATATGTTTCAATTTGAAAGTGAATACTAACTTGTTAAGACGTCGTATAATAGACTTAAGTTGTGCAAAGTCGGGCCGCTCGACAGGCTCCTCGGCCCAGCAGCGACACATCACGTCGACCACCTCAGACGCCTCGCACAGCTCGCGGGCCACACGTGGCCGCAAACCTTCTGCGGCCCGCACGTCCTCCACGATCTCTGTAAAGTAGAACATTACTGTTACTCGCTTCGATCATTGTGATAAACTACTAAATTAATATTTGTTTAACGTAATCATCTGTAATTCATCTAATCACAGATCTACAATGGCTTTCCCCTTTCAGATTTGATGATTTTAATAGAGTTTGGGGCGTTGATTACGAGAAAAATGCTAAAAAAATTCCATCGCGTCAAGATTTTTAGTTATTTAGCATAGTTTCGTTTTGCAAAAAGTATCTAAGCCTACCTAGTCAAGAAGTCATATTGTATATAAATCGTTTCTTACTAAAAAAAAACACACTGAATGGTTGCAGGAGACAACAAAAGTATGAAAAGTTCTCATAAATAGTTAGTTTAATATAACATAATTAACTAAGTGACATACCCTTATTATTAGAAAAAAGGTGAATTTTTGGGTCATTTACTAAAGATTAATTTAATGGTAATTAACTTAAATCATTAGAACAGGGTTAATGAAGGTAGGTTAACAGATTTTTGTATAAATAGTAATATCATTGTTTTTACAAAATTACTATTTCTGTGCAATTCATAACGCTCACTTAAAAGATGTCGTCGCGAAAGTGTTTAAACCCACTGCACAATTGTTGTTATATTTGTGGGCAGTTTAGGCTGATAAAACATAAGCATAACGTTGCCGAATTCATAAGTAACGTTTATAACATGTATTTTAGCCTAACAATCCCTAACCAAGTTAAAGAGTGTGTCCCAAATAAAGTTTGTGCGACATGCGTTCGTGAACTTCAAAAGTGGTCAAAAGCTCAGAACAATACCTTTTATTTTCAATCGCCTAGGTTATGGGGAGAATCTCGGAATCACACCGAAGACTGTCATTTTTGCTGTTGCAAGACTACAGGCTACAAGTGTAAACCAAAAAAAGTACTTGGTATATCTAGCCGTGCAATCGGTAACACACGCGGTGCATCGCGACCCGAACTTTGCACCGCCGTCACCTCCATATTGGAATCAGTGCAAGCTGTTGACATGACCAGTCACGTTGAAGAGGTATCTCAACCAGTTGCTCAATTTAAGCCAAGTGCAAGTGGAACACAGTAATTTTCATTCAGAACTGAACGACTTAACGAGAGATCTAAGCCTATCAAAAAACGCAGCTGAACTCCTCGGATCAAAACTATCGGAAAATAATATGCTTGCTCCTGGCACCTCATTTTCTTGGTATTACAACAGGGAAAAAGACTTTGCACCACATTTTTCACCAATGTATTACGAAGACATTCCTGGCTTAGTGAAAATATTTACCATCGAATATGAAGTAAATGAATGGAGATTGTTCATAGAATCATAAAAGCGAAGTTTGAAAGCAGTCCCTTCGCATAATAGCAATAAGTGTGCTTCACTGCCAGTCGTCCATTCTGTACATTTGGATATTTTGTGGAGATCTAAAAGTTATAAGTATACTACTCAGTCAACAAGGTGGCTACACAAAATACTCTTGCTTTGTCTGCGAGTGGGATAGTCGAGATACAAAACAACATTGGATGAAGAAAGAGTAACCACCGTGAACGAAACCAAAAATGTTGTGAGAGAAAATTTAGTCCCCCGGGAAAAAAGTTTGACTACTCCCTTTACACATAAAACTGGGAATGATGAAACAATTTGTGAAGGCGCTGAATAAAGAAGGAGAAAGTTTTAAATATCAAAACAAAATTTTTCCATCTCTGTCTGAAGCTAAAGTGAAAGAAGGTATTTTCGTTGGCCCGGACATAAGAAAATTGATGAAAGACACAACTTTCGATGAAAAATTAAGTAAAATTGAATTAGAAGTCTGGAAATCTTTTAAGTAAGTAGTGTTCCAAGGAAAACATAAAAGTCCAATTTATGAAGAAAATGATTGAAAATTTCGTAAAAATTGGATGGGCAATGAGCATTAAGCTTTACTTCCTTAATTCGCACTTGAACTACTTTTCTGATAACTTGGTTATCAGGAAAGTAAGTGAAGAGCAAGACGAAAGATTTCATCAGGATTTGAAAGAGATAGAACGTCGCTATCAGGGAAATTGGAATAAAAGGAAAGTTTTGGACTATTGTTGGTTGCTAAAACGAGATGATCCAAGTCGGACTTTTAAGCAAAAATTCCACAATCGAAACTTCAGTGAAAAAGACAAGACACCAGAAAAGTATTTAATATTTCTAATCTATTTATTAACATTATTTAAATATATTTATAATATTTTAAGTCATGTTTTGGTTTTTTTATTGTAATGTAAATTGTTTACTTAGTAAAGTTGGCTTTTTTGCGATTTCATACATAGGACTTTTCCAAAAAATCTGAGGTAATGGGGAAAATCTAAGTACATATTCATAATGAGTGCCATAAAATATCCTAAATAGCTATCAAATCCAAAAAGGGAAAATAAAGGTTAAAATTTGCAGACCTGTGTTATCATTGAAACTCAATAATAATGTTATTTTTCAATTACAATAAAAAATACAATTATCTTCGCTTTACTTGAGAAACTTCAGTGTAAAAAAATATTACTAAGATTTTTATTAATTCATCACATTACTACTATTTAACTGCAAATGGTAAATAATTATATTTCAAATTAATGGTTGTGCAAATTATTGATGTAGGTAATTTAGTGTATGTATAAAGACAAAAATGAATGATATACCATAACTGATATTTTAGTGACACGTCAGGAGCGGAGAATGATTAAAAAAGAAAACGCGTCAGGAGCGGAGAATGAAAAGGGTTATGAAAAATAGTGTCAGCCAAATTACTTCTCATTCTCGGCCACATCTTACGAATATTAACTATATTTATTTAACAAAAAGTAAATATTTGAAAATTTAAAACAGAAATTGAAAAACTAAAACACGTTTGATTGTAATAACTAGTAAATTATGATAATTAAAATAATGATTTATTGTTATTAAAATAATTAATTATGACTAGTTTTAATTTCTGACTTACATAAATAAAGTAAACGGTAGAACTACCCTGCACATAATTTCTCGCGAATCACATGCCTCATAATGTCCCAATAAAAGTTTACCGTTTTATTTATTATTAACTTTATAGGATGTTTGCATTGATGGATTATGAGACACCAATCATTATATCACGCACAGCCCGCGCACACACACCTGTCACAGTTATATGAACGCGGATAATTGATTTCCCCGAAAAACGAGTTATGGTATAGTTTGACTTATAAAGGCTCTGCCATCGTAACGCGGCAGAATACACTTTTACGTGCAATTAAAATTTCTTTTTAATAACGCATGCCATATAAGTGGTCGTAATATCAACATTTAACATGAAGATGGATCAAAACACACAAGACAAAGAAACAGTGTCTAGGTCAATGAAAAATTAAGGGCACAATATTATTAGATTTCTGCGTCGACCATAATCTCACTGCAGCAAACACTTATTTTCAAACTCATTCTCGACGATGGTACACATTGGATTAAAAATGTAATCAGTTATGTCATCATAAACGCTCGCTGGAAATCGTCGGTACGCAAAATCAAGATCTTTCCAGGCACTGATTATTAGTCAGAATACATATTATTTTACCGCTTGAATAGCGTTAAGTCTTTAAAAGGCCATAAAAAATATAGCAACGCAACCAAAGTCACTATCTCTGCCAGAAAAACTCCTACAAAAAACTATGGCAAAAAAAACTAAGCCAGTGCCAACCCACCAACAATACAACGTAAAATGGCCTTTGTTTAGAAACCCAGTCATGGTTACTTTGAACGAAATTAAAGAAAACCTCATCAAACACATGTCATACAGAATACGGATAACAGACAGCACAAGAAAATTCGTTTAAAAGAAAAAAGGGCTCTTAATTAGCATGTGATCTGATAAGTTTAATTAGAAAAAAGTTTGGGCCGGAAGATCAAGAAAGTTGCCGCCGAGATAATAACCAACTCCTAGAAGGCATTTGTAAATAAATTGAAATGTACCTTACAAAAGCTCTAACGCAACATCTTCCACAAAGTTCGTCGCGAAAGAATTTAAAGTAAAAATTTTGATGACGTGGATGGCAAGTCAATATTTGAGTTGGATAAAATCGCAGAGAGATAGCGTTCGTACTTACAATCACTTATCTAACACAAAATTTATCCAATGACTCTTCATACATATCACTTTTATTATGGCCGGCAGCGACATTTGTCAATTTTACTCTCAGAGATTAAAGCAGCGATAGCACCCATAAATATCAGGAAAGTTACAGGACCTTTTCAGATATAACAGTTGTTCATTATTGCGTTATTCTCCCGTCCAAGAAAATGGGAAAACGCCCGCATCAGCACCTTCGCCTTTTCTTAAACTGGCCAATACCAAAAGAACAAGCTGGCTTCATAAAGGGCGGACGCACTCGTGAGTATAATTTGAACATTCGACAACTAACGGGTAAATGCTAGAAATGTGATACGTCTATATTTATATACCTTTTAAATTTGCAAAATTAGTCCGGTAGAGATGCATTGAAATGAAATGATGCCAAAATATGCTGATGCCTACTAATGGCATCTCTCCTACGACTAATGGAAGAGATAAGTGCCGATTTGGCATTTTCCATTAATAGACCTAAGACAAAACAGATGGCCACAGTGGGCCGATTCGGGAAGCTGGAGCTCACGTATTCTAGAATTTTAGAAATAGTGGAAAACTTCATCTACCTTTGTTACAGAACCTCCAACAAAGGAATATGCGAAGAGGAAGTGCGTCCTCGAATCGGCATGGCAAAAAGCGCAAGGACTTGCTTTGATAAAGTAACATTTAATAAGACTATAATCTTATCCATCTTTATGTATGATACTGATTCATGGATGGCTTCTCGCAAAAGAATCAACGCCTTTGAAATATCGTGATGAAGCAAGATGCTCAAAAGAACTTGAAACCGTAAAAAGATTATCCACCATCTGTGCCCGAGGAGTTACCGGTAATGTCATCGTTAACGACATGTCTGAAGAGCGAAAATTGCGGCGACGCTGCCTTAGACTCTGGTTGAGCCCGATTTTCGAAAGAGAGCCACTTAACGCGAACGAACATCATCAATGTTATCATGGAACCTATGGCGAACCATCATCGTTGGTATCAAGAAAAAGCCACGTTTCTCAGCAGTGTGGGACCGATCAAGTACAAGAAGAATATTCTTTTTGGTGACATAGCAAAGATCTTTGCCAATAGCCCACCTGAAAACGTTGTAATATAACGAAACCTATGTCATGGTAAAGAACTTAAAGAAAGTAGAAATAATACATCATGTAGTTTCCTTTAATTGTGAATAATGAATTTCTACAAAATTAACGCCAAATATATTCAATGTTTGCCATCGTATCAATCGATTTGTTTATTCTCTCTTCACCGAGAATTTTCTTTTGAATATTAAAGTTGATATCCTCGACAATATTATTTTTAGTTGTCAAAATCGCCCTCTGAAATAGATATTGGTATAGTTGTGAATAATGTTTGGATAAATTAGGTCGATTAGTTCGTTCTTAGTAGTGGCTATGTTGCAGAATTAAGTTCAATGAGACCGGTCGTCTAGGCAGTAGGATATGTGCCTTCCCCTATTGTAAATTTTTTTGACCAAAACGGGCTGTTGATTCGTCTTTCGACAGTTCAACTCTTTGACCAAGTCAACACCAATAACTTAACCAATAACTGGAAGTATTTGTCGAAAATCTCCTGAAAGTATGAGTAGAGCTCCTCCCATCACTTCAGAGTTTCCTCGCAAGTCTTGTAATGTTCTATACATGGCTTCGAGTGATTTTTTATGTGTCATTGTGTATTCTTCCCAGAAGATAATTTTAGCTTGTTTTAGAAGTTCTCCCCGTTCAGATGCTCTTGAGATTTTACATACTGAGAATTGTTCTTAGGCTATATTCAACGTTGTAGGACGGAATGGGCAGTTCGTCCTCCTTCCATAAGTGTGGCGGTAATGACGGATGATGCTAGTGCAAGTGTGATGTGTTGTTTGGCACGTATTTCTGCCAGCAATAGATTTATTAGAAACGTTTTCCCGGTGCCGCCTGGTGCGTCCAAGTAAATAATTCCGCCAGTGATGTTGTTGATCCGGTTCACGATAACGTTGTAATTTTTTCTGACTGTCATTGAGGAATGGTTTGTTGTGAGCAATATATCGTAGTTCGTTGATGTTGTAGCTTTTTTCATTTATAATTTCGAAGTTTAGCACAATGAAAGCATCTTGTCGTGGTATTGGCTTCCCAAGTTGTACTAGGCGAATGAGTATTTCATATAATCTGTCGTCGTTAAATTCGATGACTAGTTCAAGATGAACTTGTTGAATTTAGTACAGTATGTCATTACTCATACTCTCTTTGAAGGAGGCTCCATAGCTGTTTTGGATTGGACGGGTTACATGTTGTCAGTATTATGGCGTATAAGTCTCGTACTTGTGCAGCTGAGGCTGTGAGTGAGGCTTCTTGTAGTTTTAATTCCCATTGGTTGTCGTTTTCCAATAATCCTAAACGTTGGCATGCTTCTCTGTATATATAACCGTCAACCGTCAACAACTTTAAAAGTTATTAGTCCTCGTATTTCATGTAGCTACATCCAGAGATAGAATCGTATTTCATGTAGCTACATCCAGAGTATACTCGGCCTAATTTTCATGATTCCTGGAAAATCCTCTACTGGAATTCCTTGTTTTCGTCGCTGAAAGATTTTTGTTGTTGTGTTCCACGTATAATATGTAGGGACGTCGACATACAGTAACGTCTTCGCGAATGGATCCGTTTGGTACAGTTGGAAAAAGCTGTTAATGTTGTGTTCTTAGGTGGTTCGCTTGCAATTTTTCTAGCGTTGTCTTTTGTGAAGTAAACTTTCTGTCAATTCTACAAGTGTATTGCTAGATGTTGCACAGTTAGTTCGTGTTCGTGTATGGGAAAATCGGAAATCCACCACGCTGCTTCGTTACTGATGATGTAACTTCCTGTTTGGTATATGAGGAACTCGTCGTTGCTGTTTTGTTGTCCTCTGTCTTTGGCTATTTGAAATACTGCCATGTTGGTCACATACTTACAGACATATTTAATGGAATTCACTGAATTTCAGTATTCTACATTTATGTGTGGTTGGAACATTTCGGAAAGTAGTGGGTTATATGGTACTACCCATTGATTTTCCATTTCCAGTTCGTCTCTGCATCATATTCGTATTTTTGCTGTGACGCAACTTTTTTGGGTGATCGTCTTCTGTATTTGGGTAGCCATCATCTCCCGTTTGTGTGTCATCCAAGTATGATTTTGGATATTTTTTGTACATTTTCCATCACTCATACACGGCGAACTGGAGTTTAATGGCCCGTATGACCCGTCAATCATATTTTTCACAACTATGTCGTACAGCCCCAGATCTTCTTGTGGAATGGAAAATTCAGCTTGGATGATTTTGTCGATATTCGTGGGATGCATTCTGTCGTGTAACCTTATGAGATTGTGTGAGTGAGATGGTCCTCGTTTTTGCCATCCGATTGTGTACGTCCAGCATCTAACGGTTCCAAAGATGTGATATTTTGTGATGATTTCAATAAATCTCATTTGTTTTTGTCAGAAAACTTGGGCTATTATGTCATGTTGATCCATAGGGGCTTGTCCCTATCTTAGATGTTCTTTGATTTCTGGCCACGATGAGTTGCATGTGAATGTTATGAAGAGGTCAGGTCGTCTATATTTTCTCACGTAGGTCTAGTATGGCATCTTGAGTGTATTTGTGCATGTGTCTTGGACTTCCTATGTAAGATGACGGTAAGATTACCATTGTTCTAACGTTGTTAACGTTTTCGTCATAGCGTCTCGAAGGTGGATGTATTCTTCCATGCGTAGTTTCCTCTGATTCAGTCTTAAGTGAAGCATCCGTTCCGCTACTACTTTTGCATACATATCTACCAGAAAATGTTGAAATAAACGGCGAGTGTTGAGAATGAGATTGGATGTTTAATTGTCTCTGATTATTAAGCGGTAATCATAGAACTCCTTGGAAGTGACTTTTTTGTTTGTTTCTACTCCTGTTTCAGGTTGGATTTTTGTCACTTTAAAATGATATCCGTTCTCTCTTGTCGGTTCCAATTATAACTTTATAGTCATCAAAAATCATTCGGTCTAGTTCTGTTTTGAATATATGAATAAGTTTATTGTATTTGTGTAATATCCTCTGCACATCTTGGATTATTTCTCGTCTCAATCCACGGATATTTGTGTTTTGCTGAATAGTTTCTATTTCATCATTTCCGATGAAATATGCTTGCAGAAATTTATAGTCTTCGTTGGGTAGTGGTAGTGATGATCCCATTTTGTGATAGATGTGTCCTAAAAAAAACATAATGGAAAAAAAAACATAATTGATTTCATCTGTTATTGTTAATCGAAGTGACACCGAAAGAAGTCATTTGGAAGCAGGTGTTATATTTTGAAGAAAGTCTTTTGATTCTGGAGTTTCCCCAGTCATGTAGAAATTCCTGAGGAGTTACTTCCAATGGCGGTAATCGAATTGTTCCATTCGTGCAACAGATTCCTGGTGTTTCTCTACTGAATTTTTTCCCGTTGCAAATTTGACAGATGCCCATTTTTCAGATTACGATGTGTTTGTGTTTGTTATATTCTTTCATCAGGTCGTAGTGGAATGCTTCATTTGTTAGGTTGTATCTTCCTTTATATAGCCCTACCAATATGTAGCCTCACCTATACAAAAAAAGGCTTCAAATGGTCCACAATGTTCCAGAATATTCCACAACATTCGAGAGTATTTTAGAATATTCCACAATATTCTGGAATGTACCCGAACTCCCAGACTCTTCCCAAACATTTCACAACATTCCAAAATGTTCCGGGATGTTCTGGAATGTTGTGGAATGCTCTCGAATACTCTCGAATGAAAAATTCTGGACTGTTCTAGAAATTTCTAGAGGGCGAAAGTTTCAGCCTTTAAGCACGCCCTTCAGGTAAAAACGGGAACATTCTTCATAGATGGGCTACAGACGCCTACCACACCATTTATCTACCTTGATCGTACCGCTCCTTTCTGAGTTTTAGCTGGACGCATAACGTACACTTACTTTTACAATATATATTGATTATTCATAGATTTGGGCTTATATTCATCATATAATAATAAATTATCCAAATCGGTTGAGTAGTTTAAAAGCTTACGTCAAACACACAAATACAATTTAAGTCACAAGTTGACTGCGCTTATCTGTTCGCCCAACTACAGACTATGTCGCCGCATGGAATCGGCATTGTACTCCTGTCTGGATTGGCAAGAGACTTCCAATGATATAGGAAGTTATTCAGCGAGATAAATAATTTTTGAAAAACGAATGGGAACACCATTTGTAAAAAAATTACATCCAGGATTGCATGCATTAAGAATTGCTAAATCCCAGATATTCAAGATCTCTAAGATACATAGTGTGTTACTCTTTATAATAAGATTATAAAGAGTAACACACCTGAGAGATTTAAATGAGATGCTCGAATAGTGATCATTATACTATTTTTCAACCATTGTTACTATACACATACATGAACCGGTAGTAAATTGAGCTCAGCGGTAAGTTCGCCTCATTGTATCTTTGTGCCTCATGTTTATACACACGAAATATATTAATCATATTACGCATTTTATGGTACCTTTTGGTAGTAATTTTTTGGTGTGGTAATTTTTTTTAAATGTGTGCGACTGAAATCAAATTGAAAACGTACAGATCGCTCCGTAGCGTCATTAATTTTGTATTAGATAATTCATAATGTAAAAAAACATTATGAATTCGATAGGTTGCTACATATTTCCTAATTTGGTTTTTAAAATATCTAAAATGCGATATAATTATAGTTAACCTGTATCACTTTCAAAGTATATTTTTAAATCTAAATCAATTTTACAGTTTTATAATTTTACTTACCAGTTATAATTTACTATATCGACACTAAAATATATTCTTATATTATTTACACATAATGCAAAATATTGTTGGCAAGTGTCAAAATTTTTCAAATACGTAAAATCATTCAGTTATAACATTTCGCATTATTGAAATTTTAAAGATTATTTAATAACGCAATGGACACAAGGAGCGATGAAGTTTGTATCATGATCGGTCAACTGTAGCGTTTACCGCGTTTTTAGCAACATACGACGCCGACAACGACTAAGATGGCTGCGGAACCTTAAATTACGTGATACACTTAATTCAAAAGCGGATACGGATCCATGTGTTTATTTTTGGCGGATTATCCACGGATATGGATATTCGGCATATCACCTAATAAGTATCCACGTTATTTGTGATAAAAAGTTAAATTTCTCACGTTAACATTGTTAACAATAAAATTATTATCACAAAGTATCAATTTATTTTATCCACCATATTAACAGAATATCAGCAGTGTACATAGTGCCATGCCATCTAACATTGACATTTATGTTGAATTAAATTATGCCAAATCGGTGACGAGGCCTTAAGTACTGACAATAAAAAAAATTTAAATAATCGTGAGGCGTGGTTTTGATAGAATATCATTTTTATTTATAAAAAAAACTACCAAATACCAAAATTAATTCATATTATTCATAAATTCATATCATTCATAGATTAATCCATTTATTGACTTAGGCTGTTTAAATACCGGATGGACATACAAACTAATGTTCACAAACACAGAAATATTTTAATTTCGTAGTTTTTAGGTTGCATTCAACCCAATACATCACGGAAACGATGAATTTTCCTTCAACATTAAACATATATTTGTCGCAGCTCTATTTTTCTATTTTAAGAATTATGAACTCGAATGAGCTTAAAATATTATTAACCTTTTGGTGATTTCTCAATATCATTGCCAAGCCAGAAAACGCCCTGTCTGGTCACTATCTCGTGCACAATAATGCCAAAGGAGTAGACGTCGCCACGTTGGGTACCTTCCGCCGGCGGCATAGGTGCACGCAGCAACTCCGGGGCCGTCCACAGCAAGCCTGCCATGTTAAGAATTGTCATATACCATGTTAACATTTCCTAATTCTCTTAAATAAATCACAACCTGATATTTTCAAGAAATACTCTACTTCGAAATATTTCGCATATCATGAGCCCCTTTGGCTTGCGATATGCGAAACAAACATATTTTAGCAAAATTCAAAATAATGCGAATCGTAGGATACTGTATCTCACAAAGCTTTTTGTCTATATATATATATATATATATATATATATATATATATATATATATATATACACACATACACACACACAAACGCACGCACGTACGCACGCACGCACGCTCGCACGCACGCACGCACGCACGCACACACACACACACACATATATATATATATATATATATATATATAGAACTTTCGTATAATCGAAACTAGCAAACATAGCCGAAACTAGTAAGGAGATTTAGAAGAAGGTAAAAAGAGTTAGAGTCGGAATTGGAACGGAATAATATTGTCGCGTGCAAATAAACTATATTGACGCATATTTTAGGTCTCCTACACTTTGAATACTCACTTGTCCAGTAGGAATGCGCGAGGAAATCACACTCGGGTGGTGATCGTAGCTCGTGCACGCCAAAATCCGTTATTTTCAGCACGAACCGACTATCCACTACACAGTTGCTTGACTTCAAGGAGCCATGGGAGCGTACGTCGGTGCCATGCAAGTACGACATGCCCTGCGTCAAAATTATTGAGTTATTGGAAATGTAAATTACACGTAGACTAATTGTATAGCATAAATAAGGTGGCTATATAAGCACTTAGAACATACTACGCGGCACTAATCGTCCGTGCCTAAATTTTTTAACAACATAACTGTCTTTTTCCTATAAAATACATAATTTTTGTCTGACCTACATTAAGTTAAACTTAATTTAAATTTAGGTGCAACATAAAAAGTCGTCTAATCTTATAATACTCATAATTTTGTTAGACGTGTTGACATACAGATTAAAGTACATAATACACATTGAGAAATTCCATTAAAATAGATATTCGTTAAAATTTTAGATTCGTTGTATTTTGGGGATAACGATTGATTTATACATTTGATAATTCCTTAAAAACCCAAGTCCGTCTTACAGATTAACCCAAAGCATTAGTTACATGCAAGTCCAAAAATATTTTTTTATATATAAAATGAACTTAAAACAAATAAAATAATAGTACACGAAATTCGAAATTAATATCATGTTTGACCATACCCTACCAAATCAATGTTTGACCGTGAACTACCTGGTGACTCAGTAATAGCATTTGGGAAAGTAATGTTAAGTTTGGGCGCATCGGACATCGAGCATCAATAATAGCGTGTTCAGGTTAGTATTTCAGGATATTACTGACAAAAAAATTAAACGAAGTCACAATACAATCGGTGTTCTGAATATCGTAGCAATGACACATGTCGAATTCTCAAGCCTTTCGGGCAGGAGTCGATGATATAGTTATATTTTTAAGTATAATAGTTATATAAAAACTAGATATAATGTTTTCGAGCTCAAAGTAAATGATAAAAAAAT
The DNA here is from genome assembly GCA_039881145.1 of Druceiella hillmani. Lineage (NCBI taxonomy): Eukaryota > Metazoa > Arthropoda > Insecta > Lepidoptera > Hepialidae > Druceiella > Druceiella hillmani. The sequence continues at coordinate 576,293 of JAYKKI010000050.1, read as the reverse complement.
TACTAAGGGCAGAAATGTGGTTGTTCGTCAGATAGGAATAGAGTTTTTGAACATCAGTGCTGATTAAAAACGTTGAACACTTTTCAAATGAAAAATTAAACATACTGAAACTAGAGTTGAGAAGTAATCACGGAAGTTTTCCAAATTGATGGATAAATCTTCAAGTGATATTTGTAATCTAATTCAAATTTTCAAACTACGTTTATTGCATTTATAACAATATATTTCTCGACTGAAAATATATTTATCTATTGGGCACTTAGCCCAATAGATTTGTTCCATAAAAAGCCAAAAACCAAACTGATTAAAACCAGCATTTTTTTAAACTATCTGCAAACTCACAATTGTTTATACCTCAGGCAATGTTACCCTACGCTACTGGATTTAAATAATAAAAAATATCGAAAAATGATTTAATAATGTTGAATATTGCGTGAAATAATAAAAAATGAATGTGGCAACTTTGCCATATCCATTACACCTTAAACACTATTTACCCTTTCCGAACCAGTCGTCATTGAAATAATTTTAAGTAATTAATTTCTTATCCCCATAAGCAAAAATTCAACTTTTAGATGTCCTCCGTGATAAAAAATGTGTTAAGTTCGGGGAGAACTAGAGCCATGACGGTTGCGTACACTATAAAGTTCAAACATTCAAGGGTAAAAAGTATTTCTATTGGACTATTTACAAATATGAGGCTAGGAATTAATAAAATCCTTAGTTTTTCAAGCGATTGCTGAAATATTATAAACGCTTGACGAAAAAATATCTAGTAGGGTATATGAAGTACGCGACGTTCGATTTTCTGTTCAGTTAGCAACTAAGTTTCGACGAGTAAAGGACAAACCAAACACGAAGAGAACTTTCACGAAGAGAACTTACTTTAAACTCTTCCTCCATAAATTCTGTTTAGAGCGAAAAGTTAGCAAAGCATTACGCGATATATGCATAATAAATAGCAAAAAGATACTCTCCTGCAACATTGTGAAGCGTCGATACCAAAAATTCAAAGAAGGAAAATTCTTTTCACCGATAAACCTCATCTAGAGCAGCCTACTGCATTAAACTTGAAAAATTAAAAACCTTATGCCAAGTTAAGTTCCTGTTATCGGGTAAACTATTTTCATACACTCATACTGTAATAGAAAAACAATATATAATGAATGATTCCATTCATTACACACAAAATATGAAAAAAATAAGAACTGATATGGCAAGTTTATTAGTTGTTAATCTAATACAATTCATATAAAATGGTTTGTAATTCCATTTCTCTAACTTACAAGTAAATTTCTAAGCATACATTATAAGATAATGTAGAAATAAGAACATAGAAAAAGGGATAGACGAACCAAATGTTACAAACATTTACATACATATGTATAAACCCATGAAAGAGATCCTTGTGATATTTGATATAATTAAGCTAAATCAATATGATAATTAAATACATCTTTACATTAATAACATTAATAATATATCTGTGCACTTACCCTCACAATATCGTGCATCAAACTAACTTTAAACATCCAATCCAATTTAAACTGATCATTTTCTAGAATATCCTGTAGGGACCCTTTCGGACAATACTCCGTTAGTAAACAGCAATGAGGCGGATCCACACAAGCTCCGTAGAATCTGGCCAAATGATCGTGTTCTAAATCTTTCATTTTTTTCAGTTCTAGTAATAAAGGTCTAGTCAGTTCTATACGCTGCTTGTCCACCTTTTTTATAGCCACTTTACAGCCTTTGTAGAAACCCCAAGACGTAAAAACTTGCCTGTCGCCCGGCAACGATGTCCCATCTTCGGAATAAGCAGTCTGTAGATACATTGCATATAATAAGAATAACACAATTTGAGGCACCCATCGATACAATAATAAGGATATCAAACGTACTTGTGGTACAGTAATAGTAAGGGTGGTACAGTAATATTATGGTAATTGTTTTTTAATCAAAGTTTTACAGGGTATTGGTAATCAAATTTAATAAGCCTGAATTTAATGTTTCACCTTTAACAAAGGCATACAAAATGAGAAGAATACTGGTTATTTTATAATTACAAAAACGAATAAGGCATGTTGAGAAATATTAACTATTTTTATATTTAAAAAAAATCAATATTTCTCAACATTATTTCAATTATTATTTTAAAATGAGGCTATAAATTAAGGATTAATAAGCATATATATAAAGGAAGAAAAATTAGTATATTTAAACATCGCTTACAAGTGAAAGATAGCGAGATAATGCAGTTTATTATTAAATAGGTCCAGCTAGTAACCTTCTATTGATTACTGGAAGCAAAATAAGGTGATCCCTTTTTCAAAGTACACTACTATAATTTTAAAGCAAAGGTCTGCAGTGCATACACACAAAGGGCGCTCTCCAACATTGTCATAGCGATACAATGCAAAACGCAGCAAAACCTTTACAGGCCTTGAACAGTTGAGCAACGCGTGGATTATTTCGCAAAAAAAATCGATTAGATCACTGTTTTTCTTAAGTTGTTTTTTCCATGGAAATTCTATTTACGATAAAAAAAACGTAATGTAATTATGGTTGAAAGAATGATGGAAATTAAAAATATTTTCACAATTAAATGAAACTACGTGATGTAGTATTATTTCTACTTTCTTTAATTTCTTTACTACGACCTAGGTTTCGTTGTATTACAACATCTTCAGGTGGGATGTAATACAACGATTGTAAATAATTGTGAATAATGAATTTCTACAAAATGAACGCCAAATATATTCAATATTGAAAAATATTTTATTAATGAAAAATCAATTATTTCTCTATAACAAAGGCCAGAATCAAAAAAAAAGTTAAAGACTATTTTTATTTTATATTTTAAGAGGGCTCGAATCCTCTGAAAATAATTCTTGACATATCAATTAACCAACACCTATTTAGGACGCGGGATGTCTAAGGAAAAAAATGTATGGGGTTCATTTTTGGATACATTATTATCTTTTATTTATTTTTCTTTTCTTTATATTTACAAATTTTTACAGAAAAAAATAAAACAACAATATCACTGTATTTTTTTAGTTTTAGAATTTTTGCAAGGCATTCCATTTTTAAGACGAAATTGTATTAATTCTAATACATTCTGGCAACGAAAATCGAGGAAACCATACAAATTGTACAATTTCAAAAAGAGTAGTTAATAAGTATTGTTTTTTATATTATCTAAAAATCGATGGACTATGTTCGATACTTTTGGTTTAGGAAACATTAAATTTAAAAATATAAAAATTTACAAATATTTCTCCAATTAATCTGATTGTATATCTTCTAATAAAGAAGATTACATAAGTAGTAGTTTCAAGCGGAATTATTTAAATTCTGTATTTGCGTAAGAAAATAAAAACCTAGGTGCGAGAAACTCGCATTACTTGTATGATTATGAATGTACTTATTTAGACAATAAAGTATTTAAGGGTGTGTCGTATTTCTTTTTACTAATACTAATAATATATTTTCAGATGTATTATTATAACTTCATATTGGCTAGCAAAAGTTTTCACAATCGTAAAAATATTACGAATTTCTTAAAAACTATTGCTACAGCTTTCCTGTAAAGTTCTATTGATGCTATTTTCGTAACTTTAGCAGTTTTAGAGACAAAGAAGCGGGAACACGTTTCTGGGGGACATTTTCAACGACATCTCTAGAACTATCAAATAAAATTCTAAAACTTTTTTCGACATCTCATTGGCCCACTCTTAATATTTCTAATTAAATCGTTTTGAGTGTTAAATATTGAAATATATGCGAATTAATAAGCTTTATTAGTATGACAAATTTTTGGTTTTACATTAAATTTTTTATGAGAAAAACGGCTGTGACAAAAGGACAGACGGACGAACACATGGGTAATCTTACAAGGGTTACATTTTTGTTCCTTTTTGATATACGGAATCTAAAATCGATCAATATATACTCTACCGCATTGCTATTTCTCCTAGCAAGCGAGGGCAGACTGCCGCGCATGCGCCCAGTGGCGATAATGACGTCACTCCAGCTCACCCGCCATGTCATCATTGCGATCTCCGCCTCCAACTTGTAATGCCTGTGGACAGCGCCAATCTTATTACGCATAAGGAAGACTTGCATGTGTTAAAGTACAGTAACATTTAAGATGTAGCATTTGATTATTTATAGAGGATCCAAATGTTACTCTGCATGGGCAATTCCCATTTGGAGCACGAAAAAATAACTTCTAAATATTTTTTAATTTATAAGTCTTTTGTTTCCAATCTTAAATGTACCTTTGTAGACCAGTGTCGAAGCCTTCAAAAAAGGTAAAAGTACAAAAAAATCGTAGTAGAATGAAACCTATTGGAAAATGTTGAGAATACTACAAAAATAAAAGGAAAAATAAATTACAGTCGATTCGAGGTCGGGAAGTAGGAGAGGGTGGGTTTTTAAGGGTTAAAATCGGTTTATCTCGATTTCCGGCAAAACTACAAGTCTTATGGAAAAAAGTTACACAGCAAAGTTGTAGGTAATAAAAAGATCTACAACTTTTGTATTTACACTTTTTTCTCATAACCTCAAAATTCACATGAAAAACTCAAAAAACCACGTTTTTGGTTTTTTATTTTTATCTTTTACAAAATTTTTTTTTTTTCCTGAAATTTGGTGAGAACTTACCTTTGTATATACCAAACACACAAGAATTTTTTGGATTTGAAAAATTAATTTTTTCTCCTTACTTTTAATCCAAAACCGAAAAAGCACCCTAATTTTCAATTGAAAATTCACGCGTCAAAATATTAGCTTTTTTAAAAAAGTTGGTGGGCTTTTTATTTGTTGGAATCTCTACTTTCTGATAGTGTAATAAAAAATATACGTCACTATGGAAAATATTTTCAAAAAATTCAAAAAACGAAAAAATCTCGAATCGAAGAATTATTTTTCTATCATTATGTCCAAATTGGAGCTATTTATTAATATTAACGCTGTAATTACTCATTCAACGTATGATTCTAAGTTACATTGATGAACGAACAAATTTTCAATTAAAAGATACTACTATAATTAACAAACAACTAAGTTAATAATGTGTATATTTGATAAAACATCTACAATATTATAAGAAAGTCATAAAATTTTCTTTAAATTAAATGCGTAGATGCTTATTTATTACTATTTGAAGATAATTTATATACCTGAGTGACCTTCAGAAAATTTTAGTCCATGAATAGATATTTCGTAAAGAAGTGGGGAAGGGACTAGGAGGGTCGGACTTATTACTATACCTCTTCTTTCGTAGCAGCTGTAAGAACCGTTAGTACTGCTAGTATACAAGATACAGAGCAGTGAACAACATCATTTATAAACGTATTTACCGTAACATAACCTACAAAATTAAAATCAAATGATAATTTAGTACAAGATTAAAAAATAATAATTTTATTTATTTTGCACAAACAAATTTAATTATACTTATGATAAAACTGTGAAGGCATTATTAACTTGATTTTGTCTTTTCAGATTATCAGTATGGATGAATCTGTTTGTATAATCTGCAATAAGGCAGATGATAAGCCAATGTGTGAAATAAAAAAAACAGCTTTGAACCGTTTAGTCATCTCCAGCAAGAAAAGAATCGACAATAAATATAATAAGCATCTACGCATTTAATTTATAGAAAATTTTATGACTTTCTTATAATATTGTAGATGTTTTATCAAATATACACATTATTAACTTAGTTGTTTGTTAATTATAGTAGTATCTTTTAATTGAAAATTTGTTTGTTCATCAATGTAACTTAGAATCATACGTTGAATGAGTAATTACAGCGTTAATATTAATAAATAGCTCCAATTTGTACATAATGATAGAAAAATAATTTTTCGATTCGAGTTTTTTTCGTTTTTTAAATTTTTTGAAAATATTTTCCACAGTGACTTATATTTTTTATTACACTATCAGGAAGTAGAGATTCCAACGAATAAAAAGCCCACCAACTTTTTTAAAAAAGCTAATATTTTGACGCGTGAATTTTCGATTGAAAATTAGGGTGCTTTTTCGGTTTTGGACTAAAAGTAAGGAGAAAAAATTAATTTTTCAAATCCAAAAAATTCTTGTGTGTTTGGTATATACAAAGGTAAGTTCTCACCAAATTTCATGAAAAAAAAAATATTTTTGTAAAAGATAAAAATAAAAAACCAAAAACGTGGTTTTTTGAGTTTTTCATGTGAATTTTGAGGTTATGAGAAAAAAGTGCAAATACAAAAGTTGTAGATCTTTTTATTACCTACAACTTTGCTGTGTAACTTTTTTCCATAAGACTTGTAGTTTTGCCGGAAATCGAGATAAACCGATTTTAACCCTTAAAAACCCACCCTCTCCCACTTCCCGACCTCGAATCGACTGTAATTTATTTTTCCTTTCATTTTTGTAATATTCTCAACATTTTCCAATAGGTTTCATTCTACTACGATTTTGTTTGGTTTCAAAAATTATCGACCCTGGTCTATTGTACTAAAAACGTAATATACTAGATTTATTCACTTAATCTTTTGTTAAAACGACGAAAAAACTCTTAATAACCACCTTCCTACCATTAAAATGAATGAAAAATATTTATTAATTAGAAAAAAACTAAACGAAATTTGATCAGACTGTATTTATTAACCCAATCCACGTAAAAAAATGTAAAACTTGTAAAAAAATTTTAGAAAATGATTGTTGAAGTCGTTGTTTTTTTCTAGTCGATTTACGGCAAGTTGTTAAAATGAATGAAAAATATTTATTAATTAGAAAAAAACTAAACGAAATTTGATCAGACTGTATTTATTAACCCAATCCACGTAAAAAAATGTAAAAAAAATTTTAGAAAATGATTGTTGAAGTCGTTGTTTTTAATTTAACAAAATGGCATGAACATTTTTTTAGACTTACATTTAAACTTATTTAAACTTTTTGCATGTCTCTAGAAAATACTGAATAAAACCAGTATATTTCGGCTTTAAATAACACTACATAATGCATATAAATAAAAAATTAGTAGGATTTAGTTTTTTTTCTTTTCCTGGCTTATCACGTAACAGTAATTTTAAAACATATTCTCCCATTATGAAATAATTTCCAGACCTTTTTTCCGTCACAAACCATGTCGATAGTACGCTTGGCTACGTTTTCCGCTCCCATTGCCTATATTTTCATAAAATAATTGTAATTTTGAGTAAAAGGCAGGCATGTTTGAGACGTGTTCAAAGAAAAACATTTGATAATGTTTTTCTCTGTCAAATTCCAAAATGTTGCATTATAGATTTTATTGATAATAGTGCGTTCAATGATAGTCTAAAACAAAATCCACTAAATTTCAATCACTATATTTTCGTTCAGCCTGTACAGTTAAGTTCCATCCAAACCATTGTAACCAAACTTTGCTCTTATAATGGTTTGGATGGAACTTAACTGTACAGGCTGAACGAAAATATACATTATTTATTAGTTTTTAATCTAACATCTTGATTTATCAGCAAATTTAACATCATAGTGTGTTTAAATGAAAAAACAATGTATATATATATACACACACATATATATACATATATATATATATATATATATATATATATATATCTATCTATAGATATATATATATATATATATATATATATATATATATATCTATATATATATATACATATATATATATATATATATATATATATATATATATATATATATACGTAATGTGGCACAAAATACGTTTGTCCAACTATTCATATTCCCTAAAACAGGTTAGTATAAGTTAGATTCGGTGAGGTTAGGATATCTTAGGTTATAGGTCAGAAGCAGAGGTAAAAGGAACTGTTTTATAGTAAGTTATTTATTTCAGAAAATTTTTAGGTCATTTACAGAGGAGCTGGCATGGAGAAAACTACTTAATATTAAGTATGAGAGTTAGGATAGGTTAAATTAGGTTAGGGTAGGTTAAATTAGACTAAGTTATATTAAATTATGTTAGGTCGGGTTATGTTAGTTTAGGTTAGGTGAGGAAGAATATTTCAGAACATATACTCTCTATCGACTCATGGATTATGAGCAATAGTCACTATTTTTAAAGCAAGAAAATCGGAGACCCTTTTTTTACAAGAACCACATTTTCTGTACAGTTGTTTGAATTTTTATAATATATTTATATATCCCTTTTAGGTGAACAACCTTTTACATTTTAACAAACATACATAGGAATTTAAAAATAAATTTATATTCTACAATTCCTTATGAATACTTCTAACAATTCATTAAACACTAAAACAACAAAAACTTTTAATCATGAAATGAGAATGGCCAATAAATAGTGACCGCATTAATAGAATATTTCATTCAGCATAAAGTCAAATTAGTTTTACCAACAATTTAAAAATCAACTTAGGTACATTAAACTACCACAAAGTTCTCAATTTTAATAACTTTATTCTCTTTATTTCTTTTCTAACTCTTTCTTAACCTTTCTTTAGAAATTATCATGGAAACTAGCCTTAAGCATTATTATGAATTAGAGTAAGAAAAAACGAACAAAATAAGCCATTTTAATGCCAAACGTTTTCCTTCTTACAGGTAACTTTAGTAGTATTATTGAATTTTTGTGTTTACATAAAGTATTCAAATTGTATAGTAAGCCAATAAACTGAAACTGACTTCTGTCTCCTACTATAAAATGTATCCAGAATAAATTTAGCTTCACTTGTACCCAAAAATATCTTTGATACCAGGATTAAATTCAATTCTCAGCGTTTTGAATTACTGAATTCAACAATCACACAAAGCCTCTCGATTCACTTTAAAGTAATTAATAAAGGTATTAATTTCACAATTAATTATTTTTCTAATTAAAATTGGTGTGTACGTTCAAAATGTTAATCAAAAATTCGGTAAACATACGAATCTTAGTGAACTTACCTATAAATGAAGACTGACAGAATTGCAAGAATCACCACTACTGAGCTCAGTACTATACTGAGGATGGCAGAAATTGGCAAAGCTAGGTTGGGAAAAACATTTTAATTAATGCACGTTATAATTACAGATTACAAACGTATTAAATTATTATAATAAGTATATGATAATTTGTTAACTTATTTTATCATTATATCATGCTATAAAAGTTAGGTACATGTTTAGTTCAACGCGGATAATAATTATCGCATAATTTTCATGATATACTTCAAAGTTAGTAAAGAACTGACGTGCGAGAGTGTAGTCAAAAGACATGATAGATGATATTAATAAATATGAGGACAGATCCGAAAGTAGTATAATTACTGAATAAAGCAACATATACGAATAAACATTAAATTTCCTTTTCTACAAATTAAATCGGGAGACAATTATCTATATATAGCCCATAATTCAATATTCTTTACCACCATGCAACCCTTTTATTTTTTGCATTATATAAATTGCATTTTGCGTTTAGCAATACTTTTGAATCTACCTCGCACAGTAAATATTTATGAATATGACAGTATTATTCAACGTGGAATAAGTGCAAACTAGACAGCTAAAAGAAAAACCAGATAAATTATAGTTAAAATCCATCTGCATTACTAACGTTGCATGTATGTCTTTTTTAAATTAATGTAACTTCTGTAAAATAATAAAAATTTTTAAATATGTATTTAAAAAATATAAAAAGTATTTTAAAAATTTAATAAATATTTTACTAATTTTAACCTTAAAAATGTAAACACGATCGTTTAAAACACAGGTATGCAATTAAATTAGTTATTAAAATGAAATAGCAAAAGTTGTGATTTTTATATTCTCAAATCAGAAAATATTATTTTTCTATTTAATTCATAGCCATTTGTTTTCACACCCACACACAGGTTATTTTTGAATACTTTAGGAAAAACAAACACGGTGAAAAAACATTATAGCAAGAAAATAAGGCAACCAAAATCAGCCATATCAACAATTACACTTACAATTATCGGGACAGAGTGACCCGTCAAAACCACAGACTGGCGTATCGAGTGGGGGTTCGGTTCGGCCGCCCGCCCAGTATATAGGCCGCCCCGGCACGTACTCCAGCGATCCATTCGCCGCTATATAATTAGCTACCACCTGCAACAAACTTTTCTCTCATGGTTTGGCTCGGGAACTAAATTCGTCAAGAATGTTTTGATAGAATCAAACATTTAAAAGAAATTTATTCATAATTAAAAGATTCATCTATTCTAACAGTTCTATGTTCTGTGAGATATTACTGCCATTCTTCCTCCTCTCTCCTTCTCTGTTCCCCTTTCAATACTTAAAGTGGTATGCCATCCAGTGATTTTGAAAAATGGTCTTTTAGGTTAATATCATCATTTAATTATTTATTTCTTATAAAATCCCATGCCCGCCTCACCGACTGACCCAAATTTAGGGACATATTCAAGTACCACAAAGACATCCCAGACGTACTACAAAACATCCAATGCCCGCTTCACCGTCTGACCCAAATTTATAGACATATTCAAGTACCATAAAGACAAATATAAAAAATAAGGAATGCGCTCTAGGCAGAATAAATATATTATGAGTGTATTTTAGGCTATAGCTAGTAATTCAGAGCGCTACCGAACCCAAGGCAGCAGGGTTATCAACATAATTATGAAATAACTAAAAAAAATAATGATCAAAAACAATTCCCACCAAAATTGATTAGAATTAAATTCAGCTATGATTATTATTAATTTAAAAGAAAATAAATAAATAAATTAGGATATTTCTCCTACATTTGTCCTGTACAAATCAATAACACTTTTTTAATATTTTCTCCAGCGTGACCTAATAAATTGTTTCAGAGACCAGAATATATTCGCCCCAATATATTCTGGTCTCTGAAACAATTTATATATAGTGTTTTAATAACACTATATACCAAAGTCATAACAGTCTCGATAACATGGAAGCCAAGCAAATATCACACAACAAATCAAAGCTTTCCATAATCACATGGAGATTATGCACGAATCGTACATTTTTATACGACATACCCTTGTGGAAAACACATGGGACCCTAAATTACTATCTTAACTGACTAGAGATTGATTAACAATCTGGAGCTTTTTGTTTACTGGCTTCCAATCATTTTGCAAGGAAAATATAATTGTCAACTCAGTCAAATCCAAAAAATACATCGACCTTGCTGTTCACGATTCAATTCCAGTGGCTTAATCCACAAAAAATATTAAATTAGAGACGGTTAGAAGTTTTCAATGGAAACCGTGCTAGCGGTTTGTCATCTGGGGCTTAACTTGTTAATAGATTCGAAGATATAAAATTATTTTGAATAGCAAATTCTGGTAAAACCGCTATTAACCTAAAATCTTCCAAAACGGATATTCACATATCTTCCTCATATTAACTGACTATGAAATTTCTACACATACGTTTGCACATAAAAATTTTATAAAGTAAATTATGTCAAAATTATAGCAATGCGTTAGACGCAGCTCATTACCTCGAACTGTCCCGTGTCGGGATGCATGTCGAGCAGTGAATAAGATGCAATACGATCTCCATTACTATCGATCGTGACATCGCCAGTGATACCTGTTGATGAAATAGTGATTTTATATTATTTCTTCGAGTGCAATCATAGATATATAAAAAGCAAAAACAAAATTAATTGCGGCCTCATTTTCTGACAATTTTTGTGAAAGGCGACTATCCCAGTAATATTAATATTATCTATATCGGGCATATTCCTAAATGCGTACTGATACCGGTACTTTATGATATTTTCGTGAATTTTCAAAAAACTTTATAAACTTGACACATAATTATTTTTTATTTAATCGCTAGCCCGTATATAATTTTGAGCAAATGTAGATATTTCATAATCATTCAGATTATATTTCTAATTAGGTAATCAGTTTTCTATGATTTCTCACACATATTAATATACAGATATTGATATTAATATATATATATATATATATATATATATTTATATATACATATACCTATGTTTTTGTTATGGAAAAATTTAATAAATTCTAACGATGAGCACTAAATGGTTACATAAATATAATCCTAACAGAAAAATAACTTCAGGAAATGAGCTATGATGTATCATGAAATTTACCAAAATTAAACTTTTATAGCACCAAAAATATCCTGCCTTAGTAATTAACAATATTAATTCCTAAACACAAATGTAATAGAGAAAAAATTCTTCCAGAGAAAAAATCAAAGATTCAAATTATTGGTTTTGATAGAGAAGTGAACAAGTAAACATGCTTGCAAATAAACAGACATACATGCAAAAAACGATATTGTTGTATTCTATTACTTTAGTTATATTCCCATAAACCATTTATCATAAATACCTTCAAGGTACAGAAACAGCAATTATACAATTTTATTACACGTGCAGACAAAGCACGTAACAATCATATTTTTCAGCCTAATACTAAACCTACCATAGTAATTAAATTATAAATATTTATAACTTTTAAACAAGTTTAGGTAAAGTAAGCTTATAACGAGTGCCGTGGCGCACTGTGCCTTATCAGCATTTATACGAAGCTTACCCTGAATATCTGATATACATATGTGGATATATATATGTGTGTGTGTGTGTGTGAGTTCGTGCGTGCGTGTGTGTGTGTGTGTATGTATATATATACAAGTGTCCCGTAAAGAGGACACTTGTATATATAAGAAAGACCAACGAACTATCGGTGATAAAGGGGGTTATTACACATACGACATAATAAATTTGATAATACTAAGGCTAATAGTTTTAGAGATATCATATTTTTCAATTTTTGTTACTATGCATGAAAAGAAAATATTTCTGCTTTTTTATTGTCCAAGATCTTTAAGAGAACATTCGTCTTCCTAATTAAAATGTTATGACTTTTGAACAAAGCTAGGGTAAAAAAAATGTACAGTGACATTGTGGAATTTTATTTCAAAAACATTTACAATTCACACAGATTCCAAAAAGGTCTGTGTGAATTGTAAAATTACAATTAATTCTGTAAACATCCGAAAAATAATTGTTTTATTCAAATAACTCCGCATCCGAATAGTTTCGCTATCTCTTTCCCACTCGTGTAGTCTTTTTATTGTTCTCGGCCGCCAAGCGACCCAAATCTATTACAACTTTGCTTCTTTGGTGAATTGCTTATCGCTCGGGGCTAACAACCAGTTTTTTGCTGTTTTTCCCGGTATTGCCGGTTTTCGACATTTGGTTGGTCCACTCCTTGCGGAAATGCTGTATGTGTGTGTCTGTGTATATGTGTGAGTATATATATATATATATATATATATATATATATATATATATATATATATATATATATATATATATATATATATATACATGCATACGGTGAAATTCATTTATAACGCCTTTGGTTACAAAGACTTCCCAGTAATAGCAGATTAACACCTATGTCCCTTGAATTTAGAATACAATTTCCCAGGAAATTCTTAAAAATTGTAAACAAATGCTGCGACCTTTTGTAATTCAGTCGGCATCGACACAAAAGCTCAGGACGTTATATTTTGTTTACATTCACAAATGGTCAACACGTGTTAGCACCAAACTTTTGTTTGTTTACTGCTGTATGATCTTTTGTTTTGTTGTTTGCTGGTAGATAGGTTAGTTAGAGCAGGAAGTAGTACAGATTAGTTACAAATAAGCATCGTTTAATAAATATATTTTGTATGTAAACATGTTACTTTGTTTCACTGATCTCTATATTCGTATATTACGACATGTGGATAGTCGTAGTTTTAAAGGTCCCTTAGTCGTCGTTATATATATATATATATATATATATATATATATACACACATATATACGCATGTCACTCGGTAAGTTCTGTCATTTGGTGCGAATTAAAAGTGAAATTAGTTTGGTCAAATACCTAAACATAGTATGTACGAAAACATATTAATACGTAAACAGTCGTCAGTATTTGTTAGACAATTGTTGTGTAGACATGTGTAAGTTTCGACATGTCGTCTCTAACACATTCCCAGATTCGTGCGATAAGTTTTTGTAATTTTCGACGTGGTTTATCTTGTCCACAATGAGATAAACTGCTTATGAAGCAAGAATGCACGATCTCTACGGACTGTAGAGCAATGGTACAAACAGTTCAAAACAGGTGTTTTAATTTAAAGGACGGTTTAAAACAGTGGCGGCCAGGAGATGTGACTAGTCCTGAAACAATGGTTGTTGTGGCAAAATTAGCTAACGAAAACCGCCCAGTCACTTACAAGCGAATAGAAGAGTCTAAAGATATATGCACGGGCGGTAAACAAAATGGTACATGAAGATTTTAAATTATTAAAGTGTGTATACACTTTTGTGCCCATAAGCTGACTGATGAGCAAAAAGCGAATCGTGCCGAATCGTCCGAAAAAAGTATTTTCAAATCAAAATCAGGACAATTCACTGAAGTTTATTCAATAACAGGGATTCAAGAGTTACGAAATATGGCTGCACAATTTGACGTACCGGCAAAGTCTCAAAGTCATGTATGTATGTTCGAAGGTGAAGACTATCTGACAATATCCAGACGGACACGATCGATTAAGTAAAGAATGATTGTTGTTTCCTTCGGTCGCCGTGACGTGAAAAATCAGTCGTTTAGATACTCAACGGACGGTCACAGCGAACTGGTTTATTGAATTCTGCCTAGGGTCTCTTTTAAGTACACTCAGAGATTTACGTCCGAAGAGTCAACTACGCGCTTGGACGTTGCATCACGACAATGCACCAGCTCATCTAGCTGACCAAACAACTGACTTTCTCAAATTCCTCCGGCATTAGAATCTTAAGTCATCCTCCGTATAGTCCAGATTTGGCACCATACAACTTCGCCCTTTTTCCTATGTAAACATCTATTGAAAAGACGAAAATTTTGATTTAGCAGCTTGAGAAGAAGACTGGCATTCTTTCCTAGAGGTAAATTGGAAGCAATAGTTTAAACACTGGTTTTAGCGTATGGGCAAGTGTATTATTAGTGAGGGATATTATTTTGAAAAAAAACATAAAATGCAAGTAGTGTGAGTGAAAGTGTGAGTGAGTGAGGAAAGTGAGTATATATATATATATATATATATATATATATATATATATATATATATATATATATATATATATATATATATATATATATAAATACTCCCTTGTGTGTGTGTCAGATATTTATGAATATTTAAACATACTTAATTGATGGCATTTAAAAGCCGCAATTGAGTATATTATCTCTACCCGGAACACACAAACCGAACGCTACCAGTGCGTACAATTTTATAGAATACGTACGAACTTTGTGCCTATCTCGCAAAATATAACTTCTCATCGCAAAAGTTATCTATAAGAAACTAAAATTGATAAAATTATTTCCAGTGCCAATTTAGAGGCAGAAACCAAGCTACATTTACATAGCTTACTATGGCTGTATTAAAAGCAAACACATGTAGCGCATCATATGCAGATACACTCAGAATCACTGCGTGTATTATTATAAATATCTGGTCTAAATATAAGTCGAAGTAACGTTAACTATTCCTAAAAATATCTAATTTTCCATTTTATAAATGCACCTAACATAATTTGTCAGCAAATTTAATTCACTGATTTAGTTACTATGAAACCTTTCCCTGTTCTATTCATTTTATTAATTTATTATTGTGATTGTGCATTTTCATCGCGATGGTTTAAAACGGCATAATTTATTTATACGTAGAGTATAACATTAAAAACAATGGTGTTATTCTGAATGTCAAGGTCTACGAATAGCAGACTAAAGCCAATTTTAAAACTACATGTTCTTAATAAATGAAATGTACTCTATTTTGGTGTTAACCGGGAGTTGCATTGTAAATAAAATATTGTGCTGACTTCGACGAAAATTTCACTTTTATTTTTCTGTAAATCAAAGAAGATTCATAAAAACAACGTACTTAATAAAAACATACCTCTCAAGGTTATTTTATTAAAAAATCTATTTTAAAAGTGTTTTTAATGTGGTGACAGGGTCGTCAAATATCAAATTCATAATCTCACTTTACGCAATCATTCTTGCGTATTTCAATTTTTTAATATTTTTTTATGTACGCTATTGCATTGATACTAAACGTGTAATATCATCCCATACATACATTTATGCCTGACATCCTAAGTCTGCACACTACAAAGGAAAACGGATCAGTTTCAATAAATTTTCCGACTAAATAAATATAAAGAACGTAATGCAGTAGCTATTTGATTCAGAATCAAATGGATTTCATATCTCGATGTGCTGATTCACTGGAGTCATTGAGTCATTAAGTCATTAAGGTGAATCAATTCTTTTTATTGACTCAAATACAGTCAATAGAATCAAAATTACCCACGGTTCTAATCGAGCACCTACCCTTCCCGCAGCACTCCACAATTCACCTCTAGGCACACCTTTTTGATCAATGTATGCCGGGTGAAAAACTTCATTGTGCCATTGAAAATATACATAGCACCACTATTGGTACATTATACATTCGTACAATTATTAAGTGTCCAGTAGCTAAACATTTGTTTTGTTGATGTACTAATGTAATATAAATGAATTTTTGAAAACATTAATTTCGTACATTTTCGACCAACTGAATTAATATTTCTTTTGAAAACAAAAACTATCCGAATCGATAAAGTAGTTTATATGTGATGCGTGCAAAAACAAACACAACAACAGACAAAAACTCAAAAAACAATATTTTTGTATTCTATTACTTTTGTTACGTTCGCCTAAAGATTTTTCTAGTAAACACCTTTAATACACAGACTATTTCTAGTTTCATTGTAAATATAGATTACGTATTTTGAAAAGAAGTCATGCTACTCAAATCATGCTATCAAAGATATATAAATTTTACTAGATTTTACTGTGGCATAACTTTGTTTTCAAAGAAATAATTATAAATTTATAGGTAAGCATGTCAGTTATGTAGTTACGTAGAAAGTATTATTTTAAACATAATTTGCCGGACCTGACTTCTGACATTTATTATGGCGTAGTACGGTACGGCACACGAGTTTACGATGGTAACCTGGATTAACATACGGTGCAATAATTAACTCATGAACATTAAATGGAACATATTCCAATACTTTCAAAAATTAAATTAAGAACAGTGTAATCCGTTTTTCGTCCGCAGGCAAAACTTCTTTAACTTCCATTTTCACTGTAAAACATAGCGTGATTATATATATTCTAACATTTAATTTAGTATATGTATTATGGATATTCAAAAATTTGTTGAACCCCGTTAGGCTGTTTATGCGTGAAATAAATACATACAAACAAATATATTAGTAGGAATACTTTATTAAAACCTCACTTGGATAAAATATTTTCAAATAACTATGCATAGATTCATATAACTAAAATTCAAAATTATACAACATTAAATTAGAAGTTTTTTTCTTTAAACTTAACGCGTCTCAGAAATGTTTCAGCCATCATCATTGTGTTTTTCGACACTTAACTATATTTTTATTTCATGTATCTCTCTCTGTCTCTCAATCTCTCTCTCTCTCTCTCTCTCTCTCTCTATATATATATATATATATATATATATATATATATATATATATATATATATATATACATACATATATATTTAAATCTATTTATATATACACATATAAAAAATTACGCGCAGAAAGCGGAGTCCTTTTTTGACTTCGACACAAACATAACATATAACTTTTATATGGAAATACTGTAAGATCTAAATAAGCCATCTGTTACTGGTCACCTTATAAACTGAAGGTTTCACCTAATTTTTATATTGATTACTATATGACGCGTCTCCTTCCGTGTTAGCCGAGTTCTTCCGTGTTAATAATATTATTAACAATGAATATCTGGTCATGATTTTGGTGCGCTGCGTGACACAGGAGCACATTATATCCAAATGACGTGTTTCACGTATACATAATAAACTAATTATCATCACACTATAGCCACATAGAACCACATTTACGACGACTAACATCATAAGATCCATTCCATTATTGCGCTTGTCATTCTAACGACCTCTGATGTTCGAACGAAAATGCTTGCCATCTGTATAAGTTTCGGGTTTCATTCATTATATTATCGGTCGTTGCCCGCTGATATAATAACTAGTCTGCGACCCGGTTATGATAATAAATATTTCACCGATAATTGGTATTATTGTTTATAATTTATGGTTATATAAATTTTAATTGAACAATTAAACATAAAAATACATTTCTTTATTTGTTGATATAAGTAACCGCAACCGAATATTTGCACTTATTCATATGTTATATTACGAATTTATTAAATTAACACCTATATTAGGATATTGCATATAATAATCCACCGTATTCAGCGTCACTTATAAACCTATACAATACAGCAAAAAACTCATTGATGCACAAAGTAGTAACTTTTGTGATATAAACTTTTAAATTTAATTTTACTCTAAGTATATCTTTATGCAGTTTGTACCTGGGGCCTTCCGTTAACCACGCGGGCTATTTAAGCGAGACGGAGGGGGCTTCAGAAAGCTACGCTGCGTTCCTTGGGTCAAGCATGTGCTCTTTAGATTTATGCTGCTTGCATTCAAAAGATAAAACTATACTATAAAATGTGTAACCACGTTAAAATTCAAAATAGTCAAGTATCAGACCTTCCTTCCCCTTATACTTTATATTCGCGATTTAATTGTGGAATGTAATTACTACAATTAAATATTGCCTTTCGGCAAACAATTTATACACCGAAAAAAGACGGTTTATAATAATAGTAATTAAAAAATCAGATGTTGTAGTTACAAAGCAATAGGCTATTTGACTTGATTTTTTAATTGTTTTAAATTATTCTACTTTGCATTATAAACATTTTATATAAATCACTTTTAAAGTTTGAATTTTTTAATTCGCGCTAAAAACGCAATTCCTGTAATGGCGGCTAGCGTGACATCACACACGATGTAAACATAAATAATCCTGCCCGCTGAAAGGGTTTATTATTTATTTTCATATGAAAATGGTGTGTAGTGACACAATGTACAAATACGTCTATAAAAAGTCCACACAAAGTATTCATTTTAGTGCCAAAGAATCCTAAAAGACGAAAAAGGTGGTTGCAATTAACTCAAAAAGATACAAACAGCATTGTAGCTCACTCAAATGTTTTTATGTATGAAGATCATTTCGATGTAAGTAATATTTGTATCTTAAATATTATTATCGATATCAATGCCAAAACCTGATGACTTTTGTTTTCGAGGGAATATATTTTAACTTTTTTTTCAGTTAATTCACTTTATCTTTTATTGTTAAGCACTTATTACACAATTAATATATATATTTAATATATATATATATATATATATATATATATATATATATTCAATTAATATATATATATATATTAATTATAATTTCTTACAGATTATTAAATATTTGTAATAAAAATATAGTAAGTTTAGTTATCCAACTCGAATATTTACTTAATCTGTCAAATTTTAACAATTATATCTTGTTTGTCCAACAACATTCAGGAAAAGTCTATTTGTCTATAGTTTATGTTTGGAATATTATTATAGTGCTGATATATACATTGGCATATGCACTGCATGAGAATTAAATAAATTTTTTTAGACATTAGTTAAGACCGGAAATTATTTTAATTAAATATATCATTTGTAATGTATTTCTTTTTATATAATATAATAATACGTAGCGAATTCATATTATAAAAAAAATATATTAAATGCAAAGGGTGATAGTTATAAATTTAAAAAAAAAAGAAAAAGGTACCATAAATTAAAGATTTATACTTGTATGTGACGTTATCTGACTTTTAACCAATAACAGAGCGTTTGCGACGCTGATTGAATTTTTAAAAAATATTGTGATTTCTTTACGTTTTTTTTTATAAAATATAAACTTATTCTTCATAAAATTAAAAGCAATACGCTTATTTAAGTTATAATGTAACAGGATGACCCCGAATTATGTTGTATTTTCCATATTGCCAAATATTTAAAGAAAGATTCAGCTATCAGGTTATCAGGTTCTTAAATGTTTATTAAAACAGTTTATTGTAAAAAGTTGCAAATTACCTCGAACAAATTTGATTTCAAGTTTTCATATTGTTTAATCGTGAATTTTGGTGAATGATTGGTATTTTTTTCATAAATGTCTACAGAGAAGAACAAACAAATCAGGCCAACTCTGTTTGACTAAAGTCTCGCTCATGAGTAACATGTGATCGCCTCAAAAGAACGTTAATAAATTAAAATTAAAAAGCCG
The DNA here is from genome assembly GCA_039881145.1 of Druceiella hillmani. Classification (NCBI taxonomy): domain Eukaryota; kingdom Metazoa; phylum Arthropoda; class Insecta; order Lepidoptera; family Hepialidae; genus Druceiella; species Druceiella hillmani. The sequence goes on along the minus strand of JAYKKI010000050.1, from coordinate 555,964 downwards.
ACAGGTCTGCTGTGGATATTAGAAGAGCAATCTGAAAGCTCTTCTTTCTTTAAAAAAGGTTTTGCCTTTAGCCCCTTTCCACCGCGTTGAACTAGTGAGGAAATACTTATTAATTCTAATCGCAGAACACGCTGAGAGGGATGTTAGTTGACCTTTGAGTCGAGCAACCTCTCGGGTTAAAATCAGCAACAGCTACGGATCTCTTTATACCATAAGGGTTTCTACCACTACAGTGTTCGATCTGAGCGGAAGTAAGTCGTTAAGTGATTTTATTGCAGGTAATTTTCACATTTCGGTTGGCGATGGCGTCATTTGTAGCGGCGGGCTGTTCATCAGTGGCCGCTTTTAACTGTTTGAATTACGCCTCACTATTTCACCAATGTTGTAGGCGATTTTGATATACATTAACAGGTTGCAATCACGCTGTTTGGCGCGTAAAACTTTTCATCAGCATCAACCTTTACGCGCTAAACCTTAGTAGATTACTCTTAATTACATATAAAAATTTTAACGATGTTATTTTTCACTATAAACTGGCACCTAATATATTTTTATAGGCATAAGACAAGTAATATGATTGAATATCTTTCAGGTTTATTATTACAAATTGGTTAAAATAATTTTGCATTGAAGTATTTAATCAATGCCGTTATATTGACTTTTTCACATTTTTAACCTAAATGGTTAAACAGTTGGAGAGAGAGAGGGAGATATAAAAGCTTGATAGAGCCATACATTGAGAAAGAGGGTTCTTATAAAATTATCACTAGACATATCCGGTTACATTTAAAAATACCTCTACAATAACACCCGATGGCGATAGGCTGTGAGGTCCATGAGAAAAAAAAACGTTATCCTCGAATTCATATGCACGGATATACCTCTCCGTGTCTTTTTTGTTCTTATTTATATATTCACATAATTTAAAGTAACTACGTCTTTTTGTAAAATGCAAACATATTATGTCTCAAATTGAAAGAACTTTGATACCACGACGAATGAATAGACGAACATGATATATCACTGTTCATTGATTATTTTATTTCAATGAAATAATAACTGTAACATAAAAAAATTTATGAGAGATTATTACTTGTGTGTAAAATCTAACAGACAGTTGAACGAAGGAGCTTTCAATTCCTTCTATTGTGTTTTATGACTAAAGCAATATTTGCGAAATTCGATGTTGAACCACAGACAACATATTACGATTGTGTTTGCACTCTAAATTCGTAAAAATTGTTTTGCTTTCACGGAATTTGGATACATTCTTCCTCTTTTATCGAAAGTCGGTAATCCGTTTTCAAAACTCGGTACATTATAAAAGTATAAATCACTAAAAAACATATATTACAGTTGTATTAAATATCATAATCCTATAAATTGAATATAATAAATAAAAAAATGATAATCGTTACATTGCAAATTCGTTGAGTTATAGAAATATGAATTATGTGGTTTTTGAATTCGATTAAAAAATATATTTTTGTTTCTCACTCAAAAATCCTGATTATTATTTTATTTAGTAGCGTACAGAGCTGAAAAAGCATCGATTACTCTTGTATTAAATATCATAATGGTAGAAATTGAATATGATAAATAAAAAAAGGCTTTTTGTAAATGAAAGTATATGTGATCGTTAATTAAGCTTAATTAGCTGCTGTAATTTCGTAAGATACTTATAATAAATTTATTTTATTCATATTACCATAGACTATTATAAAAAAATAGTTTAATGTTTATTTTCGAAGTGATTCTTTTCATAATTAATACAGAAACCTTAATATTTACCGTTAATTTATTTACAAATTAAACATAATTCAATACATCTTTACTGAAAAAAAAGTAATCACTTGTTTTTCACGTGTGAAAATGCCATCTTTTAGAACGTTTGCAGGTTTTTTTGTTCCTACTTAATTAAAAAAACATTGAAGCGATTTTGTTGGAATATCTACTCTCGTACGCCTGAAAAAAAAATTAGTATAGGTATTTCACCCCGCAATAAAAAGAATGAGCTATGTACCAATAACTTAAAGATATTCATTTTTCTTAAATATTATTTCACTAGTTTACTTGTCAACTATCCGAAAACTTCCAGTTTCCAAAATCTGGAAATACCGTAATCATAAATTGTCTTTATTTGTAATTACACCTAGTTTAAGAAATTCTATGCAAAGAAAATCATATAAAAAAGATAGTTTACAATAAGAAAGCTCACCGTTTTCACAACTATTAGAAAACAGAATTTCGAGAGGTGCGAAAGAAAACCTAGGAAAAAGTTGAACTAAATCCTCCTTTTTCCCTGCTACTTTTGGTACCAAGTATAAACAAAATGTAATACCTTTAAATGTCCTATTCCACATGTTGGCGATAAGTACTGATCCGTTGAGGGGTTCTCTCAACTGCACATCAGAGAGACCGGTAATGGTATCGTTCAGCGCAAGTGCATATAGCAAAACCGCATCGTAGAAGGCCGCCACAAACGTGGAGACCGTCTGTTCCTCGCCAAACGTGTGGTTGTACCGCTCCGCTGCTAGCTTCTTAACCTAGTCATTAAAGAAAATAAACATTGATCATACGGTCACATGCACATGAAGGATAAACATCGTGTTGAACGTAATTAAAACTACTCACATAAATATAGGTAAAACGATATACATGCAGGGTTTTTAAATGATATGTATATATATATAATTTAATTTCTGTATGTCTAATCTGAAAACAGTAACGCTTATTTTGATCTTGAGTTCAATCAACTTACTCAACTTTCTGATTTACAAGAATTAGGCACACGTTAAATATGTTACTATACTGTTTATATACAAAAGTCAAAACTTTAAATCGTGTTGACAATCATGCTCAATCGTACAATTATATTGTACGATTTCATATAAAAATATAGGAATAAGTTACAAGTAAATACAATAATAATGCTTTGATTATCTCAAAACAAAAAGACGCGAAGCCAAACAAAAATCAGTCAAAAACAAATCATACTTCCTAGTAATGTCATCATTTATAATAGTTTATGTTTATAAACCTTCGTCACTCACTATAAAGTATGACTTAATTAAATTTTTGTCGTATTTATGATGTGTGCATAGTGAAATCTTATGGCACACGATGCAGGACAAACAGTTATTAACTTGATTAAACTTACTATGAAGTTAAGATTGTAATTGCAAATTTCATTTTTTCCTTGCACTGAATTCTATTCATCAAACAATTTTGTACGAAGCTCCAATTAAAAAAAACTGTCCTTTGTCAACATAATTCCTGGTACGATATTTCAACCGCTTGATCGAATTCTCCTTTTGTATAAAACACTTTTGGATGCAAAAGTCAAATTCAATTCTGAAAATAAAAAATTTATATTTTTAAAATGTATGAATCCGTTTCCTGTTATAAAATGTGAAAATCTGTTGTTTGTCATGCAATATTACATCACGTGTTTCTTAACATGAAGTAATTTCAATTTTATGCCAAATTGATTTCAATTTATGCCACTTAAGAAAAAAATAATAATATGCCTAAGGTGTCCTTTGCCATTACTATATCTACGTTAGGAAAAAGCATACGTGACAATGTTAATATTATCACCAACTTTAGCCTGGCGAATGCTATTCATCAGAAACGTGTAGCTTTCTTCTTCTTAGCGGGTTTAAGATTTTCTATATTTACGACATTATCTCCAACTGAAGAACTTTCATCATCCCATCCTAATACAGCCAAAAATTATATTCTTGGTTCAATCGCCAATATTACCTTGTAAGGTGGTTATTGTGAGTGAAAAGCCAAGTTTTTAAATAATAATAGGTTGCTCTTTAACCCGAGCTTAACATTCTCAATACCTCGATAAGATTGTTTAAACTATTGTTAACTCCGTGTTGCATTTTTCCGTGAAAATTTTTGAATTATGAGTAAAAAGTAGTAAGTTTCTGTATAACGTAGTTGATCAAATCTTTTCGATTTCGTTACGAAAAAATGCAATATCTTCCATATAATAAATTCAAGAGTTCCTTTGGTTTTTATGCAGGCATAATACAGGTAAGACGCCCTTCGCACGTACTATTCATTTTATTGCAAAAAAAAATTGATTTAAAAATATTCCTCTATATTTATTTGTGTTCTCCTATCGATATATATATCGGCGTTTGTGAGCGTTACCGACTAACATTCTGTAACAAATACCTTAGCCATAACGACACGATCAGCGTCAATCGTGTCGTACAATCCATTTTCTAATAGATAGCATCGTATAATTTTACTTCAACCTGTGCGATAAGCTTTTTGCGGCCCCAAGTTCAACAAACTAAATCATTTTACTCTTCCGTGTCGTAATAAAAAAAACCTTTTTCGCTTAGTCGACTGCCTGTAAAAAAGTTTTAAATATTTCTTCTCTGTTACACTCTGTCGTGTGCTTATACTCTTGGATAAACTAGATATCTAAAAGGAATCTCTAAACATAAAAACGAGGAAACAAACGCATCTTCAGTATATCCCTAATAATCTTAAGGGCAATAACATTTTATATTTATTAAACTTTTATTATTATAACGTAAAAACATATTTGTATTTGAATTTAGTTGTAAATATGAAAAAAAACATTAAAAAGCGTTTTGCGCAATTTCAAACGGTTATTCAATAACAATTCAAAGGATACTTAAGATCCAAGTTGAAATTGTTTACTCGTGTATACCACTTTATCAGTTCTTTTATTATTATCATTAAAAATATAAGATTTTGGCCTTAAGATTGAAAATACATCGAAATAAATAAATTAATAGCAAGAAAATTTGACTATACACTACAAATCGTACATATACAGCAATTCCCTGTGTCAACGATTCGATCAAAAGTTAATGGATAGAAAACCTATGAAACAATTAATCTAAAACCAAACAGCCAAAGGCTTTACAAAAGCGCATAGTTTAGAAGTTAGTAGTTATTTTCAAAATATCTAAATTTTTCATACCTTGACTAACGTTTATCAAACCTACGTCGAGATTATGCGACAGATAGCTATGAAATTTGAAGAAAACATAATATATTGTAGCTATAAAAACGTGTATTTTGTACTAAAAATTAAAAAAGAATTTTAAAATATTTTTCCTAGAATATATTAATCTAAAAAGTATACGTTCCAAGATAATGTAGAAATATGTAGCTATAAGAAATATGTAGCTATAAAAACGTGTATTTTGTACTAAAAATTAAGAAAGAATTTTAAAATATTTTTTATAGAATATATAAATCTAAAAAGTATACGTTCCAAGATAATGTAGAAATATGTAGCTATAAGAAATATGTAGCTATAAAAACGTGTATTTTGTACTAAAAATTAAGAAAGAATTTTAAAATATTTTTCCTAGAATATATTAATCTAAAAAGTATACGTTCCAAGATAATGTAGAAATATGTAGCTATAAGAAATATGTAGCTATAAAAACGTGTATTTTGTACTAAAAATTAAGAAAGAATTTTAAAATATTTTTTATAGAATATATAAATCTAAAAGTATACGTTCCAAGATAATGTAGAAATATGTAGCTATAAGAAATATGTAGCTATAAAAACGTGTATTTTGTACTAAAAATTAAGAAAGAATCTTAAAACATTTTTTATAGAATATATAAATCTAAAAAGTATACGTTCCAAGACGACTTGTAAAAAGTGTACTAAAGCGTGCATGCAAGTTTTTATAAAAAATATTATGATTAATGTTAAATAATTAAAAAAAATTTTAAAAAATCTGCATGGAAACATCTTAAATATTTACATTTTTCCCAACTAGTGTATACATATGTTACACTATCCACAATTTACAATTTACACTTGTTTAAAGCAACTTTAGTTACGTTCCTGGAATCGTTATAACAGCAGGTAATAACAATAAACCTACTTCGATGGGCCAGACGTGTAAACGAAGAAATAATTAAGAAAAAAGTAATTAAATAAAACGTGATGACATCACTGTAATCACATTTTATTTAATTACTTTTTTCTAATAAATTAATAATTAAAAAAGTTAATAATTAAAAAAGCAATAATATAATATTAATAAACAAAAATATAGTATTAATATCAGTTTTAGTTGTTTATGTTAGAAAGGAAAACGCTTATTTGAAAAAACGCTTATTTGTAAAAGATAATTGTTTTAATTTTACTATCAGTCATTTATGCAATTCAGTTGTTTACCTTTCGCTCTTACTTAAATTGTTTGCTATCTTACATGCTACCCGTTCCTATAGTTTTAACTTCGGTTAATAGTCTTATGCTTCTAATTATGATTCATGTATCAAAAACAATGACTTGCGTTGTTAAGGGACTCTGAATTGTTGCAAAACCATTTGGACTGTTTTACGTGCCATAACACCAAACGGGTTACTTATTCACCACAAAAATATGCCATGATTAATTGCTAATATGATGTTGCATGAGGCAATAGTCAGGAAATAGCTAGACACTATAGTGGTCGAGCCAATAAACACAACGACTTCCTGACCAGCATGTCTTTATTGGACTATATTTATTGCATTTTGAAGACAAAATACTGGGGATTAGCATTTAGAAGTGTTCTCTAACAGTAAATGTCGCTAAGAAAGAGGAACAAATACTGACTGAATTCGACAATGATCTAACAGTAAGTATACGTAAAACTGGAAAACGAACTGTCATATCACGTTGTGTTATTCATTACGTAATACGAAGAAGATACATGCATCTGTATTATGTTCAATGTACCCAGAGCACACTGTCAAAATTTTGCAAATCAGGAGCAATTTTAAGAAATGTTGAGGAGAGATAAAGAAAACGCGATCTCTTTTGACGACACAATGTGGAGCATCGAAGCAAAATATGTGCGTTTCAGAATATACAACGTGCATAATACACATTGTTGATGGGTCGGAAACACCCGCCGTAAACAATAATCCAGTTTCCAACATCAGTTCTCAGTGAATTTATGGAGTGGCACACAGTAATTTATTGGTCCTGCCGACTTGTCTTTCAATTTAAATGGAGAACGGTATTTGCTGTTCTACAAAGTGAAGAAAAGTCTTACTAGTAGACGCCCATTAGATGCCCGAGAAAAAAATAGTACCAGCAAGACGGCGCATCGTATCATAACGCACGAAGAATAACACTATCAACTGCCCGCGCACTTCCTGAGCTGAAATCCGATCGATTTTTTTTCTTTGAACTATTTTAAAGGCATATCCAATCTATGGAGATTACGTCCGAACGTGACTTACAAATGAAAATCCGAACTACAATCAAGTATGTTCCTTTTACTGGTTTATTACCATCTTTTATTTTAATAGTCAAACAGAAAAAAAAAGAATCATAATTATCTTTTTGATAATCTTTCAAAAATATCAATTTCCAAAAAGTTCCTGAGATTTTGAAAATAATTAATAACTTCTAAACTTTTGCATAATCCTGTCTTGCTTTAGATTATTTACTTAGTAGGTCCTCTACCCAAAACTTTAAATTGGACCACTGATCCAGGGACAACTGTACTAACGCAACGTTACCAATTTTCTCGTCATTTCTTGTAGACAGATTTATACATATGAATGTTTGAGTAATGTACATAATCAAAAGAGTAAATCTACACTTTTACGTTTCTCTTACTCGTGAAATATAATATAAAAAGGAGACCAAAGCGTAAAAACGAAATTGTAGCTAAAGTATTAACAAAATGTTAAATAAAATATTTCTTCATTAGAGTTATGACATGTTATAAATATATATATCGCAATCTTTTCTAAGGTTTTGCGTTACATTTTATATATTTTTTTTATATTTTGAAGTGAGTAATTTTTTTTTATATTTCTCTTTTATTGAAATTTAATAATGATGCCTAAAATTATACTTTTAGTGAATACGTTGATATGATTTTAGTAACGATGAATGTGGAATCCTCCATTATATGGAAAATGCTTTAGACTAATGAAAGTTTTCAAAACCTTCTCCCGTGGCGGAATTTGTAATCAATGAATTGAACATTTTTTAACTTTAACTTGGCGTTGATGTTATGGCTAGATACAAATATTAAGTATGCATGTTACAATTCCTTATTTTCTGCAAAAAATTCTAGTAAGCTACTCATATATTTTGAAACAGAATTTGTCCAAAATCCTCAGAGTATTATACAATTGAAGTATGAAACCAACTAGATTAGTTATATGAACCACATCTATGATGGTCCGGGTTTCCAGTTATGACACCGATTAATTTTTTTAAGTTTTTCGAGAATTATACTATACTAACTAGATTGTGAAATAGAAAAAATTGGGCGGTTTTTTAAAATTACGTGGTTTTATAAAATTATTCTTATTTTTGGAGTTTTTTATCCTACGGTTTCATAATTAACAAATCAAATTTCATTAATAATAGTAGTTGAATTAAAATGCTTTAATATAAAAATGTCTTATTAATGAAATAACGTGCAACACTGTAGCTATTATTAAACTCAATTACGTACAATATATACAAATACATATCTATTTTATAAATCAACTTATGATAAATCAACAATTAAAAACTTTCAAGCGGTACCAATCCTATAAAATATAAAATTACCAGCAGCTCTTCTAACTGACATCTGAAAATAATTAAAAACCAACATACTCTAAATGTTCTAGCAGTCTAAAGTACACTCCAATAAATCGTAACAAATTGCACTGTACAACACCTAATAAACAAAGTTATGACTAATTGACACGCTAGAAAAGAAGCTGCCTTCGACGCCAATTAGTAGCAATTAATTTGCTTTGAAAACCGTAATGTTACGTACGCTGCGTTAACTGCAGACAGGATTAGATCGAACCTTATTTACATATTTCTTATTTGCGCATTAAATGTCTGTTATGTACGTGACTTAAAAGAATTTTGTATACTGTTTATGAAAATGCTGAATAAACACAATTATAATAACTTTGAAAAAAGTCTTAAGGAATATATAAATGTAATTCATATCTAAATTCCCCAATCATCTGCCAAAGTAGCGTAAGCGACTATAAAAATAGACCATGTTTCTTATTTCTAACGTACCTTTTTTATCTGATTAACATGCGTACACCCTTTTCATTATTTGTGACTCTTACTTTTACATTTGTAATGTTTGGTACCAGAAAATAAAAAATGGAACGTTTATGGATTCCTCAGTATCTGTCCCCCGTCATTGTGTCTAACATTAATATAAAACGGTTTATACGAACTAGTAGTGGAGCTAAAGCTATGAATGTCTATATAATAGCAACCAATACTAATCACTAAATTCGGCTTGCACTTGGCTATTTTTTATCCATAAAATTTTCTTATGTGTCATTGCATGATATAAAATCGAAAGACGTTCGCAATAACCATATTTTTACCATATAATCTGACTATTTCATTTCAACACGTCAAACTAATTAATGAAAAAACCCTTTACTGTCGCATCCTTATATATAAATTATGTTGTTTATATAAATAAAAACGATAAGAAAAGATGAACCATACTCATGAGCCGAGTGTAATGACGGTAATTATCACAGATTGAACAATCGATTATAATAATTTCAAAGCACATTTATGATGACAGAATGCACATCGATCTAAAAAATTACTCTGAAAGTAATCGCATACAAAATTGCAGAATATTTACAAAATAATCCTTTAATATTTTAACTGCGATATAAGCTTGACGATCTCCATAAATATGTTAATCGAGTATAATAGGAACATGTAATAAGTTAATGTGATATCCAGTTATGGAATTCAAATTTAACAACTACACTGAATTTAGTCCCGCTTAGGTAATTTCAAATAAAAGTATACAGTTTCGACTATATGCTATTCAAATTAATTATTTTTCTCGATTCAAATTAATTTTATTCGTAAGTGTTTCATCCACATTAGATATTTTATAATTTTACGGATACAAAAAAATAAAATTTTAAATAAGTAGTTTTTAGAATTTTTGAGAAATGGTATTGTAAGTAATAATCAACTGAATTATGGAACGGGCCGGACGAGAAATGTAAATAAAACAGACGAATGTAATATTATTCATTAAAATAGAATAAATTGAATTTGCTTTACGCGAAAATACTTACTTTGTAATAAAATTATTTCAAAAAAACAATCTGTGTGAATATTATGTTTTGAAACTGGCTTTTGCAATTTCTGCGTAAATAGATCTAATTTAGTAACACAAGTAGCAGTATACTTACGTATGAAAACATTTTATTCGTAGCCCGATATGCACTTGAAGTTTTATAATTATAATAAATTTTAATAAATACACATCCACACTCCAAAATGTCAATTGACATAGAATGTTTCCGCAAAATTTAGAATCGCAATAATAGATGAATTCGTAGTCATTACATTACTTTCCTCAATAACCGAAAATCAAACAATTGTATTATTTTAAACAAAATTGCAGATTAAAAAAAATTAAAATCGAAGATAAACTAAAAGTGTATTTGTATTAAACATCTGGGGAAAGTTTAATATTTTTACAAAGCAATAAACTCGAGATAGATATGAAAAGCGGACGCTTACAATATAGGTCATTTTTTCACTTTTATTGCACGTATTATAATTTATTAGCTGTACTGAAGCATTTATTTTTAACATAAATTGTATAAAGCTAAACATTTATTGCTCGTCGTAAACAGAAAGTGACCATCTTGAATTCAGTCAGATCAATCAGCAGCCTTTCTACGTCCACTATGCCTTTCCAAATGCACGTACATCATTATATCACAATATTATGTACTTAAGTGATAAGTTGCTTGTCTAACGTTAATACATAGTATTATGATATTGTACCCGCCTCGTTATTTAGCTCTTCGGAAGTACCTATTACCGAAAGCAGGCCTTTTGACAGCACACTATTCTTTAAATAAATTAACGCATCAGGCCGCTGTAGTTTGATGAAAAGCATTGTCATTCTCTTCATTTAAAGTGAATTCGTTTCATAATTTAGGGTGAAGGCCCGGCAAAAACGCCTGTCCCAATGACGAATTTCGTTCACCATCGATTTGTTTTATCTCGACAAAAAATTTATTTATTTTTGATAGCACAAATATATCGATGACCAATCACTCTTTAATAGTCCCTTTTAATTATTATTCATTAAAAGTGACTAATTCTATTGTTTTTTTTGGCAAATAGCCACTTTTTTTGTGAAAAGGTGCAATTTTTATCAAATTTTTTTACTTACCCAATTTTATTAACTTCAGGTTCATAAGAATATTTTTTCTTACCATCATTGTAACTATTCAGTCACTAGTTGTTTTAACATTAAAATATACAACAAAAATAACTACAATCTGTGGAAGAGAATGTCAACATTAACACTGAGCGACTCTTCAACCGGCTGGTCTGACAGCAAACTTATTGATTTTAACTAATATTTAAGGACAAAGGCAAAACAACAAAAGGACAAGGACAAACATTTTACATTGTATAATTTAACAAAATACAATATAACAGCTGCATTCTATCACACAACGTGTTCCTTGACAAATTCTGATATTTTAAAATTTCTGCAAATTTTATCGTAATTTTTTTTGGAAACTTTTAGTAATCATTAAATAGTCTTTCATTTCATACTCTGTTTATCTTTTCCACTGCCAGGCGCGTAATTTACACGTACTATGCATACTACTACAAGCATATATGTACATGCATATAATACTACTACATGCGTATAGTACATACTACATGCGTATAGTGCATATGTACTATATATAGGTATTATGCGTACTGTAATTACTGTACATATTGAATTATTACTCGTCCAATATATCAAATCTACATCAGCAATATAAAGAGTTCATAAAAATGTGTCGTAATTCCTGGACTTTTTGCCGACAGATTAACATTTCTATAGACCGAATAGGTAATCGGCGAGCGTTCAAACTGACAAACAAAAGATGAACGCACAATACCTGAGCGGAGAAGCGCAAATAGTCCTCATTGTAGGGCGTGCGTGTGGTGACGGTGAGCACGGCGCTAAACGCGCGGCGCGCTCGCTCGTTACGTTCCTCGGTGTCGCCCGCAACGCGCCACGGCTCCAGCGATGCCGCCGATGCCATGCTGATAACGGTACATAAAGTAATAGTCATCTATTTTACGAACAAATCTTGAAGACAGAAATACGTGGGTTGATTTAATTAAACAATATAATCAGTTACATATTTATTTAAATGTTTTTTATATTTTTTGCATAAAACTACTTTTGGAATAGAAATTATACAATATTTATGGATAGTTATTAGAAAAATATACAACTTTAAAATTAAAATTATCCAAATTACGCAAATAGATGCACACATTGAAGAATGAAACATAAAATAAGATGGGTATAAGCAGTTTGGAACCAATGAATTTTTTGCTATTTGATATGTCATGAAAGAAAATACATTTAAAATACATATTCAAAAAAATTTCCGGTCACAATTACCTATTACAAAAAAATCGATTTAAAAAAAATTGCTAACGAAAAATGTCTTCAAAATTATTTGTTCCTAATTGAATCCAATAATTTAACAATGAATTTATTTTTAGAGAAGAGTTTATTTAGTGACATTTTTGAAGAGATATTTTTAGATCTCAATGGTTATATGAACCTAAAAAATGTTTTACTACCTTTAGTCTTGAATTTATAGCACTTTTTTATTATTATATAAACTTGCAAGTAACATTTTAATTTTACTTCCTGTCGTCCTTCTTGCTTGTTCGATTTGTGGACCTTTGATTTTTTTATATTTTTTTTTATATCAATTTGCCTTTTGTGTTATTAAAAATAGCAGCTAAATCGAAAAAATTATAGCAAATACTTCCTTGGAAAAAACACTTTTTAAGCGAACTATTTTTTAAATAAATTTTGTTATAATAAAATAAGCACGACAAGAAATTATATTCGTTCAATACATAGGTTTCCGTGTATATTTTTTATTTATTACTCAATAAATAATGAATTCAAATTTCAATAAATTTTTTTCTTTAAATTTTATAATTAAATAAATAGGTAACAGTTTTAATTTACAAAACTTATTTTTTCTTTACTGAATTGAAACTATTCCATAATTTAATAATTTGTTCAATACATTGTACATTTTTAATTTTACCTTATTTGATTACAATAATTCAAGTTAATACTTTTATGTACGTTAAGCGTGAAATATCTAATCACAAATTCATTATGAAATTAATGAACAAAAATTATAAACTAACAAAGGGGTACAGCGAAAATTTATAAAAAACAGGTATTTTTAGAATATAAAAAAATCAAACAATTCAGCGGTTGACAATCAAGAAAGAGCAAAAAATTAAAAAAAAACAATTGTGATTATAATAAAAAATAAAAAACACTAATGAGAAATAAAAATAACAAAAAATATTTAATGAAGTACATTAAAAGAGAAAGCCTTATATGTCTTTATATGTCAAGATGTAACGTAAAAAATAGGTCTTTTTGTAATTAGCTCTACAAGTATCTCTTTAGGTATTCATGCATATTCATTTATTTTTCTCTGACATTCTCAAACTGACGTTATAAATGAATGACGTGGAATACGCGTCCTATCGAAATCACATCAATCATGAACTTCACATACAAGTCCTTTATAAAGAGTCAAAAATGGCCTCAACTTCCAAAAGATCAAGGACAGTTTATACTTGATTTCTAATTAGGCATGTTAATTAATATTACTAGTTTTTTCATATTGGAAAAATAGAACAAAGTTATTTCTTCATGAAAACTCGCTTTCGGCACGAGTTATATAAAAATAGTTAACATAAAACAGGCAAAGAATAAAATTTGCTTTCTTTTTTAAAAGTTTTTTTCTTAAGAATAACTTCTGAAATACAAACGTGTAAAGTAGACTAGTTTTATTAAAGGTTAATATGTCTATAGTTAGAAAATACAGTGTACATTTTGACTATTTTTTTGTAAACAAAATGTTTTTTGAGAAATCTTCAATCACTAACTTACAATACATTCAGTACAAATTCCGTTAAAAAAATATTGCATAGTGCATCTTGTAGAGACCACTACATTGTAAAAATTTCTACTGCACCCGTACTATCTTCTGAAGTTAAAGTATAAAAAGGACGTTTTCAGAGTATTTGATTTTTGCAATATGGATTTTTCGTAAAATGGCAATTAGTCCTATTGAGATGTGATTTTTTATTGAAAGATCGTACTTATTTCATATAAAAAAAACATATTATTTAAAGATACCACAATTACTACTAAATAAAATGCAGAGAAACATTGTGCAAAATTTGAACTCTATCCGTTATGATAATTATACCCATTGGTTTACATTGATTCTGCTCACCACTGCCTTTATATTAGTTGCCTTTCTATTTCATATACCGCTATAATCAAATATTGAAGGTGACGCGAAAAAGGCTTATTATGTAGACATGCCTTATCCGTTAATTGTTTCAATATTACCTAATAGTTTATTATTTGCCGAATGTAAAAAATCTACAAATTTCAAAACTCGATGTTACGTTTTTGGAAGAAAAATTATTTAATACCTTATTATATAGTGTATAATCAAATATAAAAAATTATCCGGTTTATGTATTCCTTTCGATAGAATGAAAATAAACATAAAAAGTGCAAAGCATTAGGAATAGTTTCGGATATACTTAATTCTTTATGAACAATTTTTATAAAGAGAGAAAACTTCTCGAGGTGCTGACTTCAATGAAGAATATGAAAACCCGTACCGTTTATTTGCTTCCTATTTAAAAATGAGAACGGGAAATTGAAACAGAACCATCACCAATCATCTACATTTTGAACCATAGTTATGACAAGCTTTAAGAAGAATATTGACATATTATTTTGGTCCTTCCATGTTATTTCTTGTCAAGATTTCATTAGATAAAGTAAAAAACTAAACTGTTAAATATATCTAAAGATCGACTTGTGTTAATTTTTGGTGCCACTTTTCCATAAAATAACAAAAAATTTAATAAAAATTTAATTAAAGGAAAACCACTCTGAATAATAAAATACTTTCAGAGTGGAAGTGATTTGAAAGATACCTTCGAGAAACTGCTTAACCATTTAACTCATTAAAACGAACTTTTATCAACGAATGAATACGAAAACGTGAACGATATAAGTCATGTTTTTAGAAACTATAAAACATCGACACGTTAATAGCTAGTAAGATAAATAAGTAACCAGTACAAATGTTACTGCTCAACGGATTATATTGAAATATTTAACGTATTAAATTGGAATAATGTAGAAAGCTACAAACCATTCCAGCAAGTACCTTCCACTTTAGAGAAATTAGATAGTGTTCTGAAAATTTGTTTAAAAATATTAAATCGTATATACAATTTTACAAGCCAGTTTTTCTTTCATAAGCTACTAGCTGGGGTACCCGGTCTCGCTCACGGAGTTGCTATGAGATAGTGCGTAGTTAAAATAAAAGGATAAATTTTAAAATATAAAAAGTAACAAATTTTTATTGAAAACATTCTAACTATTTACAATACTTGTTTATAAACAACATTTTTCATCTTGTTATCCGGGGCACATATGTATTATTTAAGGTTGATGCCGCAAACTTTAAAGTTTGTTCTTGCACTTGGTTAATGTAAAATTATAGGATAATTTGATTGGAAATTGCAGTCTTTAAATTGGAATGGCAGTTCAATAGAGATCAGTGGCATTCTGGGGATAAATACAATGTGCTCTTTGTCCTTTCCAGTCATAAGTTCGATGACGTTATTCGATAGCTGTTTCACGATCATCCTTGTTCAATTATATAGTTTTGGTGAATTGAAATTTCTGATATTTTCGAGAAAATTTCACAAATTTTTCGAATTTCCTACTCCAGAGCAAGCTACGTATAGATGACCGTGAGAAAAGCAGAATTCCTTAAGATTGATGCCGCAATATTTTAAAGTTTGTTAATTGTAAAAATATAGGATAATCTGACTGGAAATTGCAGTCTTTTAAATTGGAATGTTCAATTCAATTTCAAATTCAGTAGAGATCAGTGGTATTCTGGGGATAAATACTATCCCTTTGTTTTTTCTAATTATAACTTCGGCTTCGATGATGTTATTCGGTAGTTGTTTGACGATCATCCTTGTTCCATTACATAGTTTTGGTGAATTGAAATTTGTGAATAGTATGATCGGAGATCCAATTTTCAGTCGAAGGCAGGGTAATGGCATTCCTGGGACTTACAAAGAGTTTAAAAATTCTACAGGGAATTGACACTTTTTTCAACGTTTACCATCGTGTCCATCGATTTGTATATTCTCTCTTCACCGGGAATTTGGTTTTGAATATTAAAGTTGATATCATCGCCAATATTATTTTAAGATGCTAAAATTCTTCCTTCTGAAATAGTCACTCTGGATTGGTATAGTTATGAACAATGTTTGGATAAATTTGATCGATGAGTTCATTCTCAGTAGAGGCTATGTTGCAGAAATCACTGTTGAATTCAATAAGGCCGGTCGTCTGGTCAATAGTATATGTGCCTTCTCCTATTTGTGAAAGTTTTTGACTAAAATGTGCTGTCGTTTCGTCTTTCGATATTTCAACTCTCGTATTTTTTGTTAGTCGCAGTATCTGTATGTATGCATTGATTTCGTCTGCTGATGTTGACTTTGGGATAACTGGATGTGCTTGTCGAAAATCTCCTGAGTATGAGTAAAGCTCCTCCCATAACTTCAGAGTTTCCTCGCAAGTCTTATAATGTTCTGTCCATAGCTTCGAGTGATTTTTATGTGCCATTTTGCATTCATCCCAGAAGATAATTTTAGCTTGTTTTAGAACTTCACCCCGTCCAGATGCTCTTGAGATTTTACATCCTGGGAATTGTTCTTCGGCTATATTCAACGGTAGTTGTAGGGCGGAATGGGCAGTTCGTCCGCCTTCAATAAGTGTGGCGGCAATGTCGGATGATGCTAATGCAAGTGCGATGTATTATTTAGCACGTATTTCTGCCAACAACAGATTTATTCGAAACGTTTCCACGGTGCCGCCTGGCGCGTCCAAGTAAATTCTGCCAGTGTTGTTGTTGATCCGGTCCATGATAACGTTGTAAATTTGTTTTATTGTCATTGAGGAGTGGTTTGTTGTGAGCAATGTATTGAAGTAGTTCGTTGACGTTGTAGCTTTTTTTCTTTGTAATTTCGATGTTTAGCACACTGAAAGCATCTTGTCGTGGTGCTTATGTCCCAAGTTGTACTAAGGTCTGGTTTTTTATTACTAAACATTCATCTTCTAGGTGAATGAGTGTTTCATTGAAGATGTCGTTGAATTCGATGGATCTGGATAACCTTTTCGGATTTGGTACAGTATTTCATCCGTCATAATCTCTTTGAAAAAGTCCCATAGCTGTTTTGGATTCGATGGGTTAGATATTGTTAGTATTATGGCGAATAAGTCTCCGATTTATTCAGCTGAGGCTGAATGAGGCTTCTTGTAGTGTTAACTCTCAGTGGTTGTCGTTTTCCAGGAGTCCTAAGCGTTATCATATTTCTCTGTACGTCTGGCATAGGTAACCGTCAACAGTCTTGAGATCTGTGAAACTTGTTGGCCCCCGTATTTCGTGTAGCAACATCTGGAGATAGAAACATTCAGCGTTATTCGGATGTACGGTATACACCGAACAACGCTGAATAAATAAAATAAAAATGGCCTAGTGCGTTAGTTTTCATGATTCCTGAATGATCCTTTATTTGGAATTCCTTGTTTTCGTCGTTGAAAAATGTTTCTTGTTGTATTCCACGTATAATTGGTAGGGACGTCGACATACAGTAATATTTTCGTGAATGTATTTGTTTGGCACAGTTGGAAAAAAGCTGTTAATGTTGTGTTCTTAGGTAGTTCGCTTGCAATTTTTCTGGTGATGTCTTTTGTGGAGTAAACTCTCGGCCCATTCTCCAAATGTCACACAGTTGGTTCGTGTTCGTGTATGAGAAATCCGAAAATCCGCCAAGCTGCTTCGTCACTGTTGATGTAACTTCCTATTTGGTACCTGAAGATCTCGTCGTTTCTGTTTTGTTGTTCGCTGTTTTTGGTCATTTCAAATAATGCAATACAGACTTATTGCTACATGAGCAACCTCTTTCAACCATACTTAACTTAGGTAGGTATGTATGCTAAAATAGAAACGGAATAGATACTAGGAAGTCCAAGAGACATGCGTGAATACACTCAAGATGCCATGACCTACATAAGAAAATATGGATGACCTGGCCTCTTCGTGACATTCATATCCAACTCATCGTGGACTACTTGGAAGTGACTTTTTTGTTTGTCTGTTCAAGTTTCAAGTTGACTTGTTTGCCTGTTTCAAGTTGAATTTGTTTCACAATAAAATAATATCCGTCCCCTCCGTGTAGAAAAATTAATGGCTATTGGAGGGCATCATATGAATGGTGTGTCTCTGCAATGTCTTGTAGTTCTTCTCTTCTTCGTTGTATAATTATATCACGGCTTATGTTTTCATTGTCCACAATTACGATAGAGACTTCTACATTAGGTGCATTAAATCGACGTTCGTGTTTCTGGTCTCTTGTCGGCTCGAATTATAAATATGTGAATAAAAGAAGCAATATATGAAGAATAAGTGTATGATCCTCTGTAAACATTGGATTATTTCTCGTCTCAAGCCTCTGAGGTTTCTGCATTGTTGATTAATTTGTATTGCTTCATTTCTGATTAAATATACTTCCAGGAATTTGTAGTCTTCGTTGGGTAGTGGTAGTAATGATCCCATTTTGTGATAGATTTGTCCTTAGACGGAAAAAATATAATCTATTTGGTCTGTTATTGTTGATCGAAGTGACACCGAAAGAAGTCATTTGGAGGCAAGCGTTGTACGCTTTCATATTTTGAAGAAAGTGTTTTGATTCTGGAGTTTCTCCGGTCATGTAATGTAGAAATTCCTGCGGACATGCTTCCAGTGGTGGTAATCGAATTTTTCCATTCTTGCAACAGATTCGTGGTATTTCTCTATTGAATTTTTTCCCAATACAATGTGTTTTTATTTATTATATTCTTTCCTCGGTTCGTAGTGAAATGCTTCATTTGTTAGGTTGTAATGTTTATTTGTTCTAGTCCGCGCTTCCCGTATGATTGTATTTTCCCGTAAGGTTGTATTTGCTTTCGTAGTCTTTTGTTATAAGATTGTGTAGTAATTCTTGATTCTTCAATTCGTTCATTTCGTTACTCTTCGGGTTCTCTGCTTCTCGTGGTGCTCATTCTCGTTCGATGGGAATGTAAACGTGTTTTGTGCTCTTCGACTATTTCGTTTTTTTGCTGCTCTTTTTCTTTTGCCGTTTTGCGTTGTATAAAATATACGTTTGGACATAGTATAAAATATAAATCAAATCAATTTTTTATTAAGAAATATACTAAGTACACTTTAAACACTTTTCAAACTTTATTTTCGATTTATATTCAGTCACTGTATCACTTTGATTACTCACACTTCACTGTTTGTTTTTATTCACTCACTGTATTTCACTGATAAGAGAGTGACGTTCGAACCCACGGCAGATCTTGCTTTATGTACCCCTACCAATGGGTAGCCTCACCCATACAAAAAAGGCATCGAATGGTCCACGATGTTCCAGAACATTCGAGAGTGTTCTGGAATATTCCGAAACGATCTGTAATGTTGTGAAATGCTCTCGAATACTCTCGAATGTTCTGGACATTTCTAGAGGACGAAACTTCCAGTCCTTAAGCACGCCCTTCAGGTAAAACCGGAAACCTTCTTCACGGATGGGGTATAGAAGGAACACACACATTCACAGGCACATTGGACACTTACTTTTATAACATATATTTATTATTTTATAAGTCAATAGTATTTTCTTAAGAATACTTTAAAAAACTAAATTAATATTTAAATACAATATGATTAGTCGATTACAAATTAAGCCTTCAACATATTATTCGCCACTACGGCAATAAAAATTAGGCTGAACATTGCAAAAATATTCGGACAATAAGTATCCGTTGTGGTCTAATACTTATTGCTTATCCGGATAATAATTCAGGAAACAAAGTACTCCTGAAGTACTTTGTTTCCTTTTCTCAAAAAAAATCAAAGTCAGAAAAAAATATGAGCAACTGTCGAACAAAAAACAGCTTGATGCACCCCATTGTAGTACAGTAAATGAAGGGAACATTGAGAAACTGGAAACATTCCATAAGACATACGTGTGTAATGTGCATGTTGAAAGAAAACCGCAGTACGACTTTTAAATATTAACTGTGGCACAACTCTCCTAAGCAACGGGAATATTTTTTTTAGAAAATTTGTATTACTTGAACTGAAATAACTTGCTTGAGATATATACTTTGGGTCTACAACGGTCTTGATTTTAACATTCCAATATTGCTAGAGGAATTTCAAGAACAGTGAATTGCTCTAGCTGTTTAAAAACAATTTCGAAACAAAGAGCACAGAGGTACAATACCATACTAAAATAATTCAATTTCTACAAATCTGATAAAATTAACAAAATCATTTCATGATACTATGAAAAGTCTAACCCTAGACTTAGGGGAAATTCAGAATTCAGAGAGGAGTTGCTCGGAATGTTCGGAACATTCCGTTTAAATATGAAAAGCGACTTATCGTACAAGAGCAAAGGTTTTGTTGACATTGTAACTACACTCCAAGAAATTCAATACCTCGTAAACAATTTTGCCAATGCGCTCCCTCTATTCTATGCAACAATCAATTTGAAAGAGTATATCGTAAGATCGGTGCAACTTCCGTACCGACAATAAGGTTCGAGTGTATGCTCTCGAAAATTGTTCACTACCTAGGATTAACTATTTCGATCAATAGTCACTTGATATAGAGATGAACATAAATAAAGAAGCCAGAACGAAAAAAGATGATCAATGTAATACTTAGTCAGGGATATTTACCAAGAAGACAATGTGAAAAGGCGCAAAGGATAGTATTTCTCAAATCAGTAAAAATTTATTTCTCAAATCGGACTATGTAAGAGCAAAGATATATATCGAATAGATTTACTTAATAGATTTCACTTACTTCGAGAAAAGTTCAACGTTGAAGAAAACATACTCTCCGGAGGAAACCATGTTGAGCTCATCAGCAGCCAGCATTATTTCACGCACCGTAGCCGGACTAGCGCACACGACTACAACTGCAATAACAAATCAACACCTTACTAACACTTCAAGTAATTTATATATTCTTTTATAAGTTATATATTCGTTTATATAATAACCTCTTATTATACAATAATTGTTTTTAACTAAATTATTTAAATTGTAATAATTAACTAAATTATAATTGGTATCACGAAAATATTTATTAGTGTTTTATTATCTCAAAAATATTCCTAAAATTCCTTACGTTCTAAGGGCGTATTATGGTAAAACTTATCACCGTATTAAGTTTATACATTGTATTAATATTTATATTATGACAGTAAAATCCAAATTCATATTTTCGATATATGTTCGTCTAAGAGCAAAATCGATTGCATAAGCAATAGGTATAAAAATTAGAAATATTTCTTAGTCGCATATACATACATATATGCATATTAATAGTTTTTTTTTTGATAATTAAACATATAATTTTGTTATTACTTTACCGTGTTCTACTAAGCAAAAAATCCCCCATCCTCTCGTATAAAATATACAAAATAAATGACATTTCACCGACACAAGTCGTTCAGGAGTCATGTCACAACTAAGTACACCTACTGTTACTATGCTTTTCTAGTAGTATTGCTCTTCTATTCAGTCATGTGATACAATAGTACTACGTAAATACATAAGTCGACAAAGAAATTTGTTTAACATTCGTTTACAATTTCAATGCTAGAATATTAACGAATTTAAATTTCAATAATATTTTACATATATTATTTCGCCTTCTTTAGTTTAATACCCACCATTTGACCTCAAGAATATCTTCAAGAACTGCATATAGATATATTACAATATTTATAGACATATACAATAACTATTTATAAATGTAATCGACTATCAACGATCGAGACGTTAAATAAAATAATACAATAAAATTGAGAACCTCCTCCTATTTTGAGGTCAGTTAAAATAACATCTAAATTGCTTATACTTTTTTTTTCAAGAAAAAAATAACCAATACAATATTATCCTTCATGCACAATATTTTTTTGAAAAACAAACCACTTCTAACTACATTATAAACTATGCAATATTAAGATCGTTAATTATTTGGAGCAAATAAATGAAATATGAGTTTCAGTAGTTTATTAGCTAAGAACAGAAAACAGATAGTAATTAATGATTAAGTGTTAATAGATATGAAAACTTAGTAAAAGACGTTTGATTAGATCCAAACGCCAATCTAAATTAGTGAAATGTAATTTGTTATAATTTAAATTTAAATAATCGATAAAATACTAATTTAAGCGAAATAATTTTTATATCCAATTACACAAGAAATTTAATTCAAGAGCAATTAGTTAAAATATTAAGCAATTGACTATTTTTATCTATAATTTCCCAAATGAGTGTTTTTACTCAATATCGTTAAAGAAAAAACTGCAAACTGGGTTTTTTTTCTTTATCAAAATCGGATTAAAACACTCGTTCACACAAAGTCAATAGCATTCTGCAATAAATATTTTTTGCTGAGGAAGAGATTATGAACAAATTTTGACGGAAAATAAATCGCTAACATTTTATTTTTCAAATAATTACTTTTTATGCTTGATTAATTTGGTTATAATTTTGATTTGTAACGCATTTGGAGTTCACCACAATACGTTCGAAGACTGAAAATATCACATCTAAAAAATTAATTTAAGTAACAAAAAAATTGAAGTGAAATCAATACGAATTATTACATTATTGGGATATTAAGTAACACCCGAAGAGATAACATTACACCTAATTCCCAAAATATAAGTGATTGAAATATTAAAATTCAAAACGAAAACCCAAACTACAATCACTAGTAACGTAGACTTAAACCAAAACCGCAAACCACTTACCTTAAAAATTAAACGACAGCTACACGTTAGAAGCTATCTTAAGCATTGCACACAAATAACTAAGTTGCCTGTAGAAAAATTATGTATTTTCGAAAGATATAATGTTACGCACGCACAATTTACTACTTTCTCGATCATTTTAACCATATTTTCAGACTTCAATAAAACTAAATTCTCTTAACATAATGACTGAAACTACTGAAACTACTTTTATTATATAATTATTCAAATATAATAATAGCACTATTCAAATAAAATAACACTTTACTAGGAGAAAAAGAAGTGAATTTAACCATTATGCTTAATTACATTTTCCAATATCAACAATTTTATTTTTCGAAAACATAAAACCGATATATACTACATATAAAAATTACACAAAGCTTTAAACATTTTAAAGTTATCTAAAACACGAAAAAATAAATAATGGTAAATAGGTAATAAAAAGAAGGTGGCGGTTGAATGTTAAAACTAAAAAAAAACAAATGTGCATTTTAATTGCAAAGGTGTGAATCATTTCCATATTCTAGATACATGTCGATAAAACCTATGGATAAACAACATTCTATTAAATAAATAAACGAATGTATTCGATATTATATTACAACGTAGAATTTAGTAACATAGAAGGTTTATTTACAAATTAAAAGACACTCTAAAAGATAACAAGTTAGGAAAAAATTAGGAATAAAAATACTAGTAGGAAAATTTGAGCATTAAACACACTGTAAATATGAAACAGAAATTGGGTTTGGGTTAGTTTCTCTGTTTTGTAAATAAATTAAGCGTATATAATTTTTTAAATATTGTCTTTATATTTGATGATTTTTTTAAATAATTAACGTATTTCGTAAACATATTTTATTTTATTTAATCAGGTGAACTACTGGTCTAATCACTTTTAAGGAATTCGACTCTAAACAATAAATAAGCAATGAAAATAATGAAAGTAAAGTGGTAAAATTATAAAAATGTATAAAGCGTTTAATCAACTTTAATCTATCTTAGTAAACAATCAATATATGTTTACTTTGTCTTTGTTAATTTCAATATTAATCTAATGTATCTTTCTACTAGTGAGTTAAAATTCACTTAAAACGCAAGCAATTATTTATAATATTTTACTCTATCGAGCAAATATAGAACCGAAAGAGGATTACTGTATTACAACCAAGGTCTATTACGATTTATTATTTACATACAACTGGCAAATATGAATTACATTATAAACAACACTATAGACCAGCTACGTAAACGTAGTTTCTTCAATCTGTCTAACTTACAAAAACATACTTCAAAACATCTTTGTAATGTATCCTTAAAAGAATCACTAAAACTCTAACACAAGTTCATAATATGAAAAGTAAGCTGTTATACTTAATAATAATAGAACCTATAAATATTACAATTAAAAATTACTTAAATATTTTTTAATCACCGCAGGTGAATTGTTGTTAACTAAACTTCAAGTAAGTAATTGTAATATTTGTCAGTGATAAAATAAAGATGATATAACATATGAGATGATATTTTTTAATCAAGCTAACTAAAAACTGAAAACATTTGAGAGTTTTTGAGAACAGAGAATTGTGATGAGTCCAATTAGAAAGCCTAAAGACCACATAGCCGGTTCTAAATTATAATTAATTATAAATTTAATGTAATTTATTTTTATTAAAATGTGACAAATATATACGATTACAATACAATACATCTCCTATAACTAAGTTGTTGAACGCATTGAGAGAAGTGCATCGATCGCTGGCTTGTTCCGTTCACCGCTAACGTATATTTCTACACTCATAAGTTTATTTTCTATAATTTTTGCGCAAAAACTTTACTTATGTTTTTATTTTATTGTGATTTATTTTTGACCAATTACGTACGTACTATGACGAAATACGAAATGTTCTCTTTCATTCTCCTGATTGCTCGATATAAATCGTTCGTCATATAAATCTGTCTAAGTATCAATTCAATTCCATATAATCCGTAAAAAACTTACAATATATCACCATTATATAGAGGAGGAATTTTCATGATTAAATCATAACTCCTTATTGGCTCTTTGTACGCAATACGTTAACGCAAATATCTATAATAAATAATATTTTATGCGGCGTCACAAGCGTTATTCACCGACTTTGACCGTGACGAATACTTCCGTTCTAAACGTTGAAGGGGTTATATTTGCCACCAATGATAGAAATAACATTTGGGGTTACCTCTAAAGTAAACATAAATTTTTAGTAACTGTTTCTAACGTTACACAGAATAGTTTTAAAAATCAATTAAAATCCATGTTAGTTTGTTAAAAGAATTTTATTTTATTTCTAGAATTCGATACTTACTTCTCGATTTCATTGCTAATTTTTGAAGCATTTCTATGTAATTTTCCCTCGTAGTATTTTTTTCATCAAACGATTTGTAAGGAATATCTTTATCCTTTTCCTTTAAGACTGAGAATATTCCAGCCAACGTAAGGTAACAGACACTGTGTCCTTTCCCGCTTGACGATTCGTTGTTGTGGTAGATCATACCGCAGCGTCGCCAGCCGAACCCCTGATCAGAACGACATTTACATTGACTCGAATCGAATTTCATAGTAATAAGTCACTATTGTAATTATAGTTAACTTAATTTATTACTTAGATACTAATAATAACAATAAATATTACCATACCCTACAAATCGTCCAACTTAAGATAATTTAAAAGTTAAGAAATAATTGCGCTATGTAAATTACTAAACCATGTAAAATATCAAAATTCTCAAAACCAAATACAAATCAATGAATATATTCATGCATGTCAAACTTTGTTTTTAAATAAATCGTTACATTATATAATTATTACCTTATATATTGTACTCGTTTATAATTTCAAGTTAATATGTTATCGTACTAATTGATGTTACATAATTAACATTTTCCATATACTATTCTACACGAAATATTACGCAGTCAGTTTTATTTCCAATTTTATTATAAAACATGGGAACTCCCCCACCAGTGAATAATAAATAGTAAGTGAATTGACAAGCAATTGGCAGTTCTCATGACATCGTGAAATCGTTGAAATAATTTTATAATTCGTCCTAACTGGTAACATGACAAATGTAAAAGTTTTGTTTCTCGACGTGTTTGTCTTTCTTTATTGACAAACCAGGTTAAAAACGGATGAGCATGTGTACACACTTAGTGTATGTACATTTACATATTAAATCGATAATATCGTCTTAATATTGCAAATAGTTTTAAAATTACTCCACCGTTTTCCCTTTTTCCACGTGAACGAAGCTCGAACCAAAGCTAGTTATTCTAAAAAATAATCAGGCCAACTAGCAAAATATTTCACATAATAATGAATATTGTGTTACACGTTTATCAAATGATATCCATTATAGCGATCGTATATCATATCCATTATAGCGATCGTATATCGAAGAATAAACATTTTTTTGTACGGAAGTAGCAATAAAAAATCCAGTGATTCATTAACAAACAAATAAAAAAGATATTTTTTACTTTTAAATATTGGAAACAAGATTTAAAAATGGTTAATACCAATCTCAAGATACAGTAACCGTTTGTCTAATAAGTTATGAAAAACAGCTAAAGTAATGAAGCGTATTGTACATTCAAATATCATTATCATAGTATTTTTATATATTTTAAAACGATTTAGATAATTTTAAATTATTATATATATTATTAATTAACACAAACGACATCCGCTCAGGGCATGAAATATCCAGGTTCAAATAAAGATAATAAAGTGACCAAAAAATGGTGAGGAAAAATACAAAATTTCACGAACAAGCAAGGTTAGCCTCATCGCGACGCAGCACCGGGTCGTAACGACGCCAATAATACCACATCATTTCGAAATCGACCACGTGAAATATTGAAACGTTATTCGCTGACAGCATCCGGAGCAATCATTTTCAACTTCCGATTATTTCTATCGAATCAAACACAGTTTTTCGGCGAAAGTATTCTCAAAGCGTCGTGTCTCGTAGATAAATACATAAGCGAAAGGCTTAACAAATTGTTACAGTCCAAGCATTAACTCCCTAATATAAACGAATATAATAATTTAAAGATGTGTTTTATAAAATAATTTTCAAAAAGAAGAATTTCAAAATACTCTGATATGTCAAGAAAACCTCTATCATACAATGGGACCTACCTTATAAAATTCCTGGTTAGCATAAGTAATAAAAATTATTTTCATAACATTCTCACAATTTTAATCCCATTCAGTCAATAACTAACTATTCGAAATTGGTTTAGGATTGAAATAATTTAGTATGGCGTACTCACAATGGAATTGCAATATTCCTATTAAATACTACATACAATTAAATTTCAAATAGACGTAATATCCATGATACTTATTTGCACTGAGCAAAGATAATGTGGATAAATTGAATAAGATACTATTTTAAATATTATGTAAGGCCAATAAATGAATGATTATAAATAAAATCGTTACCTCCAACATCCTACTGATGGCAATCCCGACCATTGTGTAGCTTCCCATCATTCTAGTCAAAGTCGGATATAAATTTTTATGCTGAAAAGCTTCAGCGTGAGCTCCCGCAGTAAGAACTGGGATTTTCCACGCTCCGGCATATCTCGATACCGGTGCTATGACGTACTCACAACCGGGACCGATAAACGCATCTGTAGGAGAAAACAACCTGCCCGTCATATGAAAACGAATGTACTACGCAACAACCGATTTAAGAAAATAAATACTTCAACTGAAACTTCGTTACACTGTGATTTACAATTTTATTAAAATTTACTGTTATTTATTCCAAAATATACATTACATTTTTTCCAATAATAGCGAATTTTTCGTTACAATAGATCTAACTTCAGTCACATAAAATAATCTATCATTTGCAATTATACAATTCTTAAGCTGTTTGAGGCGCATTTGTAGTTATAAAATGTATATTCATTAACTTCAATAATTTGCAATAGATCCTAATTTAGATATAAAGTCTGACGCTGTACTTACAGTTTTATTAATAATTACATATTTATAAATGAGATTATTCTACATTGGCTACGTATATTTGAAAACTAAAATAATGAGGACTATAAAAGTAATATCTCGATCACACTGACAGTACTTCGACCAATTAGCCATAAAGCATAAAAAACTATATCGCGCTTTTCAAAATAGAACTTTTTAATTATGATATTCATCTAATATTATAACAATATCATTCGTCTCATAATTTTAATAACAACTGAAACTGTATTAGTGATGAATAATTATTTTTTGAAACAATAAATTTATCCAATTTATTTTTTAATAATAATAAAATAATTTATTAATCAATCCAGCAATAAATTTACTATATAATTCGTGTTGCATTTAATTATGAAGATCTACGCTCGCTAGTGTTTCCTAAGTATGTATTTGATAATGAACTAAAGTGTGGTAATCACCGCGGTGATAATATTCAACGGGGACAATGTTAATCGAAGATAATATCATGGTATAAGTAGAAAAACTAAGTGATACACAACATACCAGTGCGGTGAAAGAAAATTTGTTTATTTAATTTCATACATTTTCATCCATTCAACCAACTTTGTAGCATTTCCCTCACCTTACACAGTGTTTTCCTCGTCCACAAGATACTGCTTTGAAGTCACTATCATGATTAATTAGTAATGTATTATATTTGAAGTGACCATTCCCCTGATACATTTTCCTTTTAAGTCATAACGAATCATTCGTTTATTTAATAATCTGAAATATTTCTAAAATTAAATTGAATAACTGCTAAAATTTAATATCTGCTAAAATCACAAAACAGTAAAGAGCGCCGATTTTACTATTTGCCCCATTGCTAAATTTTGCCAGTGAATACAAATATTCACCATTAATTTTTTCTATTCTAATCAACAATCTATTAAGAAAATTCCCATTTAAACTTTTGCATAGGTCAAATTTATTATTCATTAAATTGTATTAAAAAATTAAGATCCGACGATCGAGAATTTTAATCCATAAAGGATTTAACTTCACTATAACTGTAAACAAACGTCATACCGTACGTAGCGATAAATAAAAATGTACGAATTTCAGTTGAAGTATTAAGAGAAAAATATTTAATAAGACTTGTTGTACCTCACCTGCTAACCTTTTAATGTAGAACTCAAATGCTGCTAGTGGTCCATCGATTGACGAACACTTAGAGTCTCTGTAATCGACCATCACGGTCCATCCGGGCAGAGGGCCGTCCTTAGCCGTGACAGCGTTCACGGCTAAATCTATCATCGGTAGAACTTTAACCAAGGAAAATTCATGTAACGGATCCGCTGGTAATATCACTGCGAATTTTACGATTTTCTTACTGAACAAATTCGGCGGCAAACTAAGCGTAACGTTTATGCTTTTCAACTCAAACCTCTCTTTTTCACTTTGTTTTTCATCAACATTTAAGTCCTGGGAAAGCGTAAAATTTTTGTTTTCGATCACATCATTACTTGTCTGTGACAAATATCGCCTACTTCGCACTTCATAGGAACTGTCTTCATCACTATATTTTAATACTCCCCCTGATCTTTGGATTTTATTTTTATTAGTTACATAATTTTCATAATTTACTTTATATATATTAATATCACGGTTTAATAACTTATTTGGATTTAGCACAATATTCTCACAACGTACTGTTATTACACAAAATATTAAGGGAAACACAAGGAACCACAAACATTTTGATGACATGTTGATATAATTATAATTAATACTTTGTACTTGAGGCGCACTGCTTTTGGATGAAATTTTCTGTGGACTCGATGGCGCATTTTTTATTTCACTTTCCTTATACAAGCAAATACTGTGCAATGAGAGTCGTTTTTTTCTGAAATCACTTCGTATATTTAATATCCGCGTAAAATTAATGAGTTCTTCATGGCAACGTTCAGCAAATTGTTCCAACTTTAGCATTATGCATTTTTCGTCACAACACTTTAAAAGGCCGATACGTGGTTTTGATATAATTTTAATTGCATCAAGTCTTTCGTCTACAAAAGTGTGAATATGAATAAAAATAATGCAGATTTACCATCTTCGCAAGAAGTTGAAATAATATCAAATGTATTATAAATTGCCTTTCGCTTATAAAAATTTTAACATATTAATTTCGACTCAAATAATTAACATCTTATTACAATATAATTTTTTTAAAAGAATAACTTTTTTAAATTCGGTCAGTATTTAAAAAAGTTATTCTTGATGGCCACGTGTGGCGATTATTGAACCATCTGCTGTGGGTCACCAGTCTCTAATCTAAAGGGTTGACAGCTCAACGTATTAAATAATAAACATGAAAAAAACTTTATTTCAATTCGTGACGTTTCAAACTTTATTCAAATTAGTGTGTCTGAGCAGTTATGATATTTAATACCTGCGTAATATATTCCAAATATAAAACTATAATTACGTGCTGCTCGTCTAAAATGCATCTGAAGCTAAAAATTATCTCACGCATTCTTATATTGAGGAGCAACATATGCCAGTAGCGCCTTAAAGCCAACGGTGTATCATTCTATGTTAATAAAATATCTATCACCATGAACGAAAACCATCAGTAGAAGTGCTACGCGAAACGATGGACAACAGATGCTTAAATACTTTTAATAACAATCTCTACTACACATTTACGAATTTTGTTTAGGAAAAGAACAGACAGACGGGCCGTAGTAGATGGAGAGTTAAAGGCTTTATGTTTTCTACGAAGTAATAATTCTGCGAAAATAAAAACTTTTCTGACCATTGCGATAGACCAGGGCTGACAGACTAACTGCGATCACCATATCATTTACCTTACTTCCCACATATAACTATTAACTCATATACGTAATTTTAAGTTTTAAAAGTGCAAAATATGTAACATAAGTAAATATCTACGTTTCTATTAGAGAATGCTTTTTTTAAGCGAGTTCAAATTGGAGGGTTAAAGGCATTATTCCAATTAAATACTCAACAACGAATGCATGCAAGTATAATAGAGCGAAAGGACGACGCATATATTTTATGACTGTCTATACAATTTTGTCTCTATATTATTGTAAATAGGAAATATTCAATACCCTAAAGTTTTTCAAGGGTAAATTTTAGTTACAAATTGAACACATTTATCAATCAGTTCACTAAAAGATAACTCATCATATCGCTTACTTGAAAAATAATATTAAGCTTTTTGATAAGTCCTTGTACATAACGTATCACCCAGCTGATTTAATTGCTTCAACGGTAGAAGTAGGTTGGCGTGAAATTCTTTCAATTAATTAGTTTAAAAAATTGACATATGCAATAATTTATTCTTCCTTTTTGTGTAGAGTTGCATAACATTTTATCATAATTATAAATAGATAAGTAATTACCGATAGTGTCGAAAATTCAATGAACACGGTGGCCACACTTGCGTTTGAAGAAATTGAAGACTTCATTAGACGAGTGAGTGCTGTATCGATTTATATTTGAAATAAATTACCTACGCAAAAAAGTAAATAATTAATTTCAAGGTCATTTTTGGGTGATTTCAATTCAAGTAGGAATATATTAGTATAATTTGATACGAATACGACGCATGCGAACGGTGACGACTGTTGCGTAAATATCGAGCCAGTATTAAAAATAATAATCGGCACAGTCTATCGACGGAAGAGGACGAGTCTTTCTATTTTTCCTGTTATATTCTTATACTGTATTTTGAGAAAGAAATATTTTTTACTTTGGCCATATTAGCATTAAATCTTAAAGGTTAGCATTAAATCGTAAACCTTATATAACACAATCGTCATTATATTTTCATAATAAAATAATATTTTGCTAGCTTAAAAAACATTTTTTGCACGACATGTTGCAGACAGCGTCGATACATATACATATAAATAATATAAATTTAAAGAGTAAAGAAAAAAATAAAAAGTTCATAAATAATTTAGACTATCCAATAAAACGAAAATATGAGTGGCAATACATTTGCCGTCACACCTGTGTTTCACGTTTAAAATATGAGTGGCAATACATTTACCGTCACACCTGTGTTTCACGTTTAAAATATGAGTGGCAATACATTTGCTGTCACACTTGTGTTTCACGTTTAAAATATGAGTGGCAATACATTTGCTGTCACACCTGTGTTTCACGTTTAAAATAAATAAGGCTTTGCTATTGCCATTCGATTCACGCTTGTGAGTCTCGACTGTGAAGGTAACGCTGATATACGAGTAAGTCTCTCTCTATTTTTGGAATAAAATACTAAATATGTTTAAGCGCTTTCAGACTGGCTCATCTTTCGTAATTGAACAATTTATGTGGTACTATAGCAGCTTTCGGAACCCACATTGCGTGCTACACATACGCTATGAGTCAGAGACTCGGCTAGCGTGGCCGGTCTCTAAACTATAATGTAACTATCGTTACATCTTATACGATTAAATGCACACGAATAGCTAGGAGAAATGTAAAAATAATAATATATCTACTAATTATATTGTATGATTCAAGCAATTAAATATTTGTATCAATAAATACTCCAGAAAATTACTATCGTGACTCTATCTGTTATTCTTTGTTTTAGAAATATGTACTGATATATATTTGACAGTTGTGATGACTAGACGATACCATTTCCCATACACCCGTTTTATATTCAAGTTTTTTAAGCTAATTCATTATATCTCTAGATGGAAACACTATTTTTGACGTATTTAAAAAAAAAGAAAAATCAAATAAACTATGCTACGAAGTCACTTTATTTGTTTATTGATATTTTTAGACCCTGACGTGATACTGGCTACTGAAAGGTGAAAAAATATACAAGAATACAGCCACGTATGGCGAATAGAACATAGAGTATGCACAACCATTATGCGTTTGCCCGACCGTAAATAATTCCTTTAAATATTATCACTACATATTCAATGTTTTGCATCCCATTCAAGCTGTATAACCTCCCGCTGATGCGAATACACAAATAATATTGCATCTAACGTCGAGGGTAATGTATTTAGAGTTTATTGTGAATTTTATAAAATTAATTTACTAATGGTTGCGAACGGAGAATTAAAGTGCCATTTTTAATACAATATGTTACATGCATATTGTATTAAAAATGGTACTTTAATTTAGACCTTATCATATAACATAAAAAAACACTAGATAGATTTTCAAAACTTAAATGTTTTACTCTTTTCAAACTTAATAGAATAACAGAATGCTTTTTAATTATCATAAAGCATTATGTAACCATTACAATGATTATCAAAATATAACGTAGCTAACCCTCACATATTGAAATCGATAAAATTTGTGCCTAGATTTTCCAAGTGTGAAATTAATTCGTAAAACTTCTTTGAATTGAATACTATATTAATAATATTATAATCGAACGTAATTAAGTAAACATTAGAAAAAAATTAGGCATCACATTAAAAATTAGAAACAAGTCTGTTTCTAATTTTTAATGTGATGCCGTAGTATAGAAGAAAATTATTGATTCTAAAGTTTTAAACAATTTTATTATAAATTCAGCAATACTCCTTAACCGTGAAACTTCATCATTCACAATTGTTCATTTTTAATCAAATCGATAGGTTTATTATTATTTGATTCTGCCCTCTTTTGAAAACAATCAAATATTTAAAAATTTGTTAATACATATTACATATTAAAAATAAATTTCCCAATTTTATTCCATAAATATAGATATGATTACTCTACGTTCGTTGAAAAAAATAAGACGTAAATATTATAAACATTTATATGATAACGAGTTTCTTTATTAGATCACAAAATTAATTAATTCTAATGTGCTTGAATAATTAAACTGGTCTAATAATCACTAAATGGCCAATATCAAGTAGACATCAAATATGGAGGAGGCATTTTCTCTATGACCCAGATATCTACTAATATATTTCAAAATTCCTCTCACAAAAGAATGAAAAGATGATTTGACCTTTCACAGTTTTAACCATTTCATTTTAACCATCGTTTAAAATGGATTATTGATCAGATACCATAAAAACCATAAGAGATGAAACACATAATTTAAAGAATTTTTTTAACAATGAGGAAGTAAAGCACGTATAATTAAAAAAATGTCTAGAGAAAATAAAAATATAAAGAAGTAAGAAATATAGATGATAAAAAGTACAAAAATGTAGATTATTTATAAGGTCAACGTCGACAAAATTCTTCTTATATACTGTAATGTTACGTGAAAAATAGGAGAAACTGAAGAAGAACAACAAAGCTTCACAAATCGCCAAAGCTAAAGCGATCATCGCGCAACTCACCCCGTGTGATATTAACGCAAACTAACATGGAGAAAAAATGCAAAATACTATGATTCAACGTTAAGATCGTACTTATTATACATATAAAAGACATGAAAGATATGGACCTCATATGGCGACTCCGAGTCTTCGTCAGACCTGCTACCTTTGATATATTTTCCGAATATTGTAACCTAATCAAATTTTAACAAAAACTCGTTAGAATTATGAATGAAGTTTCTATCAACCATCAAATGTCACACGACTGATCATACCCTCATAATAGACCCATCCATATTCGTAAAAAAATGGGATTGGAACCCCCAAAAGAAAACGAAGTCTCGCCTGTGCCGGCGAATCAAGATGCCCACCCAGAAATGATCGACGGGACGAAGCCCCTCAGATGCCCTCCGTTTTGTCCCCCAAGGGGACGAAAAACAAAAAAGAACAAAAACTTTGATTATGTTTTAAATCGCAACTGAGGAATTTGTATTTGTTACATACAAATTCGCAAATTTTTAGAGTGACTAAATAATAATATAAACCTATATCTTTATTAAATTATCTTAAAGAAACCCTATCATAAAGTATACGTTTGTGAAATAGGAATGATTATTTGAATACATTTCCCGCACGAAAAAAAAACAACAGATAAAAACAGAGGAGTAACTTTTGAACATAAAAAAATATATTTATTTAATATAAATAAAATTACAATGGAATATCCGAGGCTTTTTTAAAATCAAATTATGCACACAATTTCTCGTAGCTATTCGTGCCCCTTATTTATAGGTTTACTCTCAATGTACATTGACAAGTTGGTCTAAAGATGCGTGAACTTACGAGTTACTCTTCCAAAACAAAATAAGATAAAAATTGACTAGTTCACTCTTCCAAAACAAGATAGGTTTTTTATCATTATATAATATGAAGTTAGCCATTTGTGTGGTATAAATTATTTACAAATCTAAATCATTTCTGTCCTCATTATGATTTTTAAATTTAATTTTCTCTTCAACAACAGCAAGTATATAATACAATCTGAGTGCGATAAATGTTTAACAATGACATGAAGTAGTGATGACCTGATACTTAGTAAAAGGATTAGTAAAAGGACTATCACTGTTCAAATTTAAAATAAAATTTTCCACCAGCCTATTATACAGTATTTAATAATAATTTTACCTTTATCCGTATAAATGTTTAACTGCATATAAGAAATTATCTTAGCGCAATACCTGTACACATTCGTAAATACAGCTTTGAATTTTGGAAATGAATATTCCTATAGTCAAACGATTATTTAAAATACCGTTAAAACTTCTAACAGATTAATATAATTAAATATTATACACTCTTACTGATGCTACTTCAGTATGTCAATAACTGTTCAAAGTAATTACGCAAAGCTGCATAACAGACTTGCTAAGAATCCTAATGCGATGGGAATCATTAAGTTTATCGTTATTATAATTCACTGAATAATAAATTGTGACAATGTTTGCTAACACATTTTGACACCCATAATTTAACATAATTTCAAACGCAGTATTACAGAATGTTGATACTTAAATTAATTATATCTACATCAATAATGTCCATAATTCGCTCTAATTCAAACGCAGTGTCCGATATAGGAATATAGAAGACGTACGACACACGACTACATCACGACATAAAATATCCATCAAACAGAAAGCGAGACCGATTACTATTCGTTTAAACGGATTGCAATGATCTAGGTTAACGGATGGGACAAAGGTTTTCACGTTAAAAATTTATTCTACTTTATCCTTCATTAATCGCATGTTTATGAACTACCAAAATGAAACGAAGTTGACGGCCAATTACACACTAGGTTTCCACTTTATATTAATATTTATTACAGGTTATAACGATGACAAAAACTAGTCGGAAATAATAAAAAACACTGTGTGAACTATCTCTTATTTTATGTAGTCTCTAAAAATTAACTTATTTTACATATTAAAAGTGGTAAAACAAGAAAAAATAACGAAAATATATTGCCATATCAAAAAAATTTACTAAATATTTTATATTATTTACGTAGGGTTGGAAAAAATTAAAATTAAAAAAAAAGAAAATTTTGTTACTGTTCTTTTTTTTACCAAAAAATGTATTAAATAATATGACAAGTTAAAAACAAATTTTAAAAAAAATGCAGAGTAATTTTATGAATGAGCAACAAGTGCAAATATTTTCAACAAATTGATCATTTTTTTGGGTTTAGTGTACAGACATATTTTGTGCAAAGTACAAATATACAGACATATTTTGTAACCAGAGAGATATATTTTAATAATCTTGATTGAACAGAAAAAGTTGACATGAATCTTAAATTGAATAAGTAATTATGATAATTATTTCCTTTGTGTTGTACTTCTCAACTGTGGTTATTTTTAATTTGCTTTATACATTTTGGTTTCTTACTGAAATAAATCCTTATAATTTCAAATTATGCGTTCATACGTTCACCGTTCCGCTGACTACGGTCTTAGCTTTTATTGTTTGAGACCTATGTATATGAAATATTACAAGCATATGCTTTATATAGAAATCACAATTAATAAGTAACATAATATTTAAACATATTGTTTTGGTTAACTTAACACAACAATTTTAGGTGACATAGACAACTACAAAAATCTACTTTGTGCGTGTTCCTATACGAATTTGGCTGTTTTTTTTAAATACAGTTAATTCAACATTCTATCTATTCATTTACAATATAAGTATCTTTGCGACCTTTAAGACACTATCTATACTCTTTTACCAACCTACAAACAATGGCATTATATTATACAGCTTGTCCCAAAATTCAACATCAAGCCGAAAACAGGGGATAGGCCACAGTTCTGACAGTTCTTGGAAGCATCAGAAAAAAGTTTAGATCGTGCACTTTTAAAATTATAGGTATTTTATAAAAATCGAGAAAATTGCCACCCTTTCTATGATGACTATGAATTTCATTTTTCTTGGTTCTAATATTTGTTCCTTATGTTTGTTCTGAATAACTATTTTATTAATCACAATCTAAAATAAAAACAAAACTGCCTTCATTTCAAAAATAAACTAATCTTCTTTGCCCAATCATGCACTCAATGTTCCATCACCTAACTTTGACCGTTCCATCACAACTTTGGTTTTAGGTATTGGACTTGATTGCGGTATAAATTACTAGAATTTGAATGACATTATCTAGATTTTTTTCTAATTTTTGTAAGAACTGTTATAACCTGGCCTATTCCCTGTTTTCGGCTTGACGTTGAATTATGGGACACCTGTGTATACATATCGTTAATCCTCTACAAGTGATTTTCAAACCACTATCTCATGTATGTGCTTATTGTGACTATCTCTTTCAGCGTACGCTACTTGGTACGCCTTATTTAGATCTAATGCGTCTATTAAGTATAACATCATTGCCTATTGAATCAGATAATTATATTGACTCTTTTCGCATGGGGTCTATATGCACTTAACACTTGAGACCCTCTAATCGTATCGCTTCCATGGTCAATCGTAAAATATACCTTGAAATGCAGGATATAATTTAAAGCTACTGTACGAAGCGGAAACATCGGTTTCGCTTAGTCAGACAAAATGTAACGAATGCACGGTGCGCTTATAAAATTAATTTTAATATAAACATTCCTCAAAGTGTGTTCTAATATACACACTTGTCAATTATTTTATTGATAAATAGACATCTAAGAACATAAAATAGTTCAGGGAACACTCGTAAATATTTTAACGTGTTTCTCGGCTCACTTTTATCGTGTAAAAATTTCGCCTACAGCATGAAAATTTACTGTGTATAAATATTATTTTTTTAGAAATATTCAAAATTTTTTTAAAAATATTTATCTTATATTTTATTATTTAATATACATCTTACAATGTATATTAAATAATAAAATTTAAAAAAAGTTAGAAGATTAGGGAAAACGCCAATTTTGCTGCCTTTTTTAGCTCATTTATATCGTATAAAAAGTTTCCTTTGTAGCCTTAGCTGTTTACTGTTTATAAAAATTACCAATATTTTTTAGAAACATTTATCTTTTATTTATTATTAAATAGACATATAAGAATGGAAAAAGTTACCAGATCAGGGAATACTTCTATTTCAATATGTTTCTCAGCTCATTTATATCGTGTATATGTGTTTCAAGTTTAAGCAATTACTAAAAGTAATTGCTTAAACTTGAAAGCTTAGTTGTTTGTAGCAATTGTAGCAATTGTAGCAATTACTAAAAATTGTTTCTAATGTTCTTCTTTTATTTTATTCTTAAAAAGGTATCTAACAACAGAAAAAAATTACTAGATTAGGGGAAACGGCAATTTTGATGTATTTCTCAGCTCATTTGTACTGCATAAAACAGTTGCATTTGTAGCATCGCTGTTTACGTTTATAACAATTTCCATATGTTTTAGGAATATTTTTCTATTATTTTACTGTTAAATAGAAATCTAAAAAAGAGAAGGGTTCCGTGATCCAATCATTTTTACCATTCATAAACAGGAAACTCAGAAACACTTTTATGCGCAGAAATGGGTGGAGAAAAACATGCAAATAGACGTGTTCTGTGAGCCAGTAGCTTTATTAATTCCTATATATATGTTGAACAATAAAATAATAAACAAATGTGTATATCTAAAAATATGAACGTTAGTGTATATTATCTAAGGAATGTTTATATCAAATATAATTTTGTAGGCACCGTGCGTTCATTCAAATTTTATCTCACTAGTCGCTACCTCCATTTCCTCTCCGTACGGTAGCTTCAGCTCTATTCTCCTGAAACAAAAAAAAATCATAAAAGAGGTGTATCGTGAAACCAAAACCGACAGAAGTTATTAGATAACCCGATCAGTATATTCCATTCAACCCCATAATAGAATTTGAAAAGTACATAAACTATTAAGATAATTTTTAACATTTTTTCCACCATATGGACATAAGTTGTTTTATACCACATCAGGATGATAGAATCATTTTATATAAATACTTTCACAAGACACGGCATGTGCTATTCCCCTAACAAATGTTTGTGGACTTACTTATTTCAGCACGAAAAATCAAAACCTGTGGGCGTTATAGCGTAACAGATCATTGGAAAATTCTTCCATTATTCTTGCAGTGATTACTAACTAGACTACACACTAACTAGACTGCATTTATTGGAAAATCTTTTAAACGATCTCATAGGAACAACACAACGAATGTCCGAAGTTAACTCGGTAATCTTAATGGTGGGCGGTTAAAACGTCAATCGGTACCCGAAGGCGAATGACACATTTTAATTGCTTTTGAAATAAACGTTTTATAATAAAGTTGTCTATTTAAATTAAAGTGTTAAAATACTATAACGTCATATTTTATAGATGATATTATAGTGACTTTTGTGATAGAATATAAAAATATAATATCCATTTTTATATTGTATTGAGAGAAAAAAAATTGAGTTAAATTCTGCGTCAAGTTATTGATATAAGGACGAGTTTAATTGCACATATAAGTGTTGACTCGGTGTATTAATTCGGTGGTCGGCAACCTACCCTGTGATATCGGTGCATATATATTTTATCTTTAATTCTGCGTATATTTCGTTCTACTTTTTGTATATGTTTTCATTTGTAACGACTCCTCCGTTGGCATCTTCGATATATTTTATTTACAGTTGTCCAAAATTGTAATTTATATACAGTACCAAAGATCACACATTACCAAAAAGATTCATACCTATTATATATTATAGTCAGGTACGTATAACATTTTTTAAAATAAGTCTATATTTTACATTACATTTTTTTATTTTACTGCAATCTTAATATATATTGGTCAATAAATTAAATCCTTGCAACATCTTACGTTTAACATTATATATTACTCAATAAATTAAATCGCTTCGCGCTAGCACTTTGTTGTACGATCCCCACCTGGAGAGCTACTGCTCTTCATATTTGCTGCACATTCATTCCCCAAGGTAACATCCACAAAATAAATATCCAACAATTCGCAGATATGTTTGGTTCGTACAGAGATAATTAAGGGAGGTTAACACTAAACAAACATAAACTGGACATCAGTTATCAATAAGAAATAAGTAGTGATTAGCTTACTGATAACCGGACGTCAGTTATCAGTAAGCTAATAAGTAACTGATGATGAGTCCGCAGGGACATTAATAGATGCAGTTTCTTATGTTGGACTTCTCCAATATATTCCCATTATTAACGATAATAGTGACCTATTACTTTTATTTTTTGAGATTGTTTAGTGAGCTAATATAAACAATTTCGCAGTAACTTTGTAGGATGTATATCACCCGTTCCCATTGGTACCTATCATTCCAAAAATTTGGCCGTAATGATTCATTACTAAAAGATCCATATAGGATTATCAAATACCATAAAACCGATTACAGTCTTATTAAGCAATATCTCAATTCAATTACGTGGTCAAACGCACTCAATTACCCTACGCCAGAAGAAGCAGTAGAAACATTTTATGAAACTGTAAACCTATACGTAACTAACGTCAAGCGCAAGTGCTCAAATTACCCCTAATGGTATTCGAAAAGCTTAATTAAAATGGTTCAGTAAATGAACAGATATCACAAGAGCTTTAAGAAATGTGGTAATCCCTTCTATTGCGATTCTTTCTTAATTATATGCAGGCGCCAAAAGAAATTTCAAAAGGACCACTATGTAAATATTTGAAAAACATAGAATTAAACGTAAACTCGTCCCCAAAGAAATTTCGGAAATAAGTTAAATCTAAAAAAGTCGAAATGTGGCCCCAACCGCGTAAAATATAGCCAGTACACCGTATCCGATGCCGATGAAATTGCTAATTGTTTTTCTGAATATTTTGGTTCTGTTGTCGGCTCTTGCATAGATATAAATTCTCAAATATCTGGGCCTCGCTTATTTACTTGCTGCGACAACGTCAGTGGCATAAATTTATCATAAATATATGGTTTGTGAGTATTTTATTATGTATAGACAAAAATAAAAAAAACGGATATGCGAGAATAAACGTGTTTTCATTCGTAATCGTTTGATTATCACTCACCTCATAAAATTCCCTCGGTAATTACTCTGAAACATGGAGAATAACATCAAGTTAACGCTATCTACACCGATTTCTCAAAAGCTTTTGATAAAATAAACCGTGATATTTCATTCAAAAACTTCAAATACTAGACATACACGGATATTTATATCATTGGTTTTCTTCTTATATCAGAAAGTACCAGCAAGTCATAGTTATCGGGACACTGACACTCTATTAGTTTTACGGGTGGTAATTATGTAAATAATTAATATTATTATATAAACGAAACTAGTCTAGAAATAATGACTCAAATACGTGATCTAAGTATTACTCCGAAGAGTAAACTACTACAGCACAACTGCGTTTGTGAGTCGCATGTGCAAATCTTTCTCATCCACCGAAACATTGAAAATGCTATATTACTCTTAATATCCTTGAATTTGGATCACAGGCATGGTATCTCCACGAGGATATTTACAAAGTACGAATAGAAGGGGTTCAAATCAGATTTCTAATATATTTTTACATTAATAATACTGCTGAATAACCTTTTACTTTGAACCTCCTGAGCTAAAATGTAGAACTATTACCGCTGGAACAATAACACTTTATAATATATTTAATGAATATTTTGATTGTCTAGATTTGTTTTCTGCTATACCTTCGGGTGTACCCAGACAAAGTTCTAGATTTTCGCTCTCATTTCATGTCCGAAGAACGCATACAAAATATAGATGTAACTTACCGACGTTGAGAAGTATATCAACTTTCAATGCCTGTTAATAACCCAGATATGTTCGATTAGAACTATCTAAATTCATTAAAAAGACACTCTCAAGAAATGGCACAGAGCACGAAAGTGATGCAACACATAATGCACTTACTTGAAGAAGATACGTACAAAATACTTATCATAAAAACAATACAAAAATTAGATGTAATTAGGGCAATGCATTTAATGATGATTACTACAAATTTGTAAAGCGATTACTATTTATATTTACGCACAAGATTGCAGCATGTTGAAGCGTGTGCGAAGTGGCACGTCATTTTTTATAATTAATGTGTTATACGCGCTATAATTTTTCTGTAATAACCAAAAATTATAACATTTATATAACCCATATTAGATATTCGGGCTTCATCCCAGGATTTTTCTTACAAAAATATTTACTTGCGATGCGCGTCTCTTTTTCAAGTAGTCCATTTTAAGATGACGTTACATATGTTTAGGCGATCTAGAATAATATTGTTTAAGGTACCACCTAAAAATTAGTTAATTCTGCTATTCTATAAATATTCTATTCTGTTCTTGTTATTCTATTAATTTCCACCGACTGACTGGAATGAATTACCATATAAATACTATTTTATTTTGATGAAGCAAAGCATTTACCCATGTCTGTAAAATATCTTTGCTTTCGATTTCTATTAAATATATCATAATTTTTTAATTTTTGTATATTAATAGCATGTAATTTCAAATTGAATTTAAAATGTTCGAACGAACGTTCTAGTATTGTATAATTACGGGAGATAAAAATAAATATTCTCGATGAGGAAATATTTGTATTTAACCGAA
This sequence comes from Druceiella hillmani, assembly GCA_039881145.1. Classification (NCBI taxonomy): domain Eukaryota; kingdom Metazoa; phylum Arthropoda; class Insecta; order Lepidoptera; family Hepialidae; genus Druceiella; species Druceiella hillmani. The sequence goes on along the minus strand of JAYKKI010000050.1, from coordinate 512,944 downwards.
AACGAATTATACTACTCGTGTGTGTATATGTATATATATGTATATGTGTATATATATATATGTAAACGAAGTGAGTGACACTTCATTCAGCATGAAGTTTGCATATGAGCTGTGCTAGCTGTCACTTGGACATGTCGCCACGCCACGATAGAAAAATAGGTTATGTTCTTAGAAACGATCAATGAATTATAATATGATATAGTATAATATTTTAATACTTAATTGATACGAACTAGTGAAGCAATAGCTTTAAATGTTGTTTCTCTTTTCAGGTGAGTTTGTGATTAATTAACGTTATAAATTGTTTTGTAAAAGTGTAAACATTTGTTTATGTAATAAATCTCTTTTCAGAGCAACTCAATGCTATAGTTTTACTGTTCACCATATTATCCAAGGATAAGAATTAGAAACACATTATAAAACAACATTTCTACAGCTAATTCCCAAGAATAATGGACAAATTACAGTTCGAATTCGTAGTCAAGGCCAGTGAAGATGTGAAGACAAATATTATTTGTATAACAACAATTACCGATTTAGACGGCAATACCTTTGTGTTCCCGGATAAATTACAACGTGTAAAACTACACGATGCAATAATAAAAACACAAATCTTTCAAAAAATCAAAGCTACTTTACAAAAACGGCATGACAAGCGATAGGTATGGATATCCATGAGCCCAGAAACAAAGGCGGTTTATTGTGATGAAGATGGAAATAAACAGTTCATGGGATACCTTTTAGAGGAAAAAGAAACACCGAAAACTTCTACAGCAGGAATCTCTGAAGAATATCTAATAAAAATCATGGAAAGCTTCGCTGAAATGAAGAATGAATCATCAAAACCTTTTAATGTGGGAAAAATGGCAGAAAAATTTGTTATACAAAAATTTAGTAGTAAGATTACCAATGTGTCCCAGTGGATGACAATCTTTGAAGCGGAATGTGCACGTTTAGGCATAGAGGAGGATATCAAAAAAATTGAAATTTTTAGGTTATTTTTAGAAGATTCCTGTAAATACTGGTATAGTTCTATGCTGATTAAATACACAATAAATTCAGAATGGGCTATGTGGAAACAAAACTTTAGTGAGACATATGCAGATAAGAGTTGGTCACCGATCAGGTATGCAAATATAGACAGGGCTCATTACTGGAGTATGCATTAAAAAAAGAGAAACTGCTATTAGAAATAAATAAGTCCATAGATAAACATACTCTAATTGATCTATTCGCCACCGGATTACCGAATTTCATTGCGGATAAAATTGATAGATATAGTTTAAAGGAAACTCAAGATTTATTTAATAATATAAGAAGTTTAGAGCACATGGTAAATAAAAAAACATTTGATAAAAAGATAATAGCTTCCGAAAGTAAAATTAAAGATAAAAATGTAAGGCCCATGGTTAGTCCGTGTAAAATTTGTGAAAAAGAAAATAAAGGTACGTTACCATCCCGAATCACAATGTTGGTTTAAGATAAAAAATAATGATAGAACAAAAAACGATCAGATAAGGAGTGTAAACAATTCAGAATTAGAGACTGAACTAAATGAAATTAACCAAAAAAACTGGTAGTGCCGCCATTAATTAAAATTCAATTACTAATAAATGACATTTTAGAAACATCAGGAATCTATGATTCAGGATCCAATGTGTCCTTAATAAATTCAAGGTCTCTAATCTTTAAAAAAAATACCAACTCATTATAAAAAAGCAGGTTTGAAAACAATTAATGGCGTAAAAAAATCAATAGGAATGGTAACTTTAAAACTAAAAATTTTTGAAATTGAAAAACATGTTGATATTTTTGTTATCGATGAAGAAAACTTCGACTATAATTTTCTAGTTGGATTAGATTGTATACAAAAATTTAAATTAACTCAAAATGAGAATTTAGAAATCATGCAAAATATCCACAACAATAACAATAAGACAAAATACATAAAAAACAAAGAAAAACAACCTATAATCACAAAACAAATTCCGGTAGTGACATAGGAATAAATAAAAATGAAAAACAAGTTATTATTCACGAATATGAAATAAACTTTAATGAAAATATAAGGGTCAATGAATTTGATATTACGATAAATCATTTAGATCATAAAAAAAGATCTGATATTGATCAATTGATATGCAAATATAATTCAATTTTCGCTAAAGATATATATGATATAGGTACAGTAAAAGGTTACGAAGCACATATTGATCTGTTGATAGATAAGTACTACAGTAAGAGACCATATAGGTGTTCTATTGAGGACATGAAAGAAATTGAACATCAAATATCAAAACTACTAGAAAATAATTTAATCGAGGAATCATATAGCCCTTTTGCGGCTCCGGTGACACTAGCATTTAAAAAAGAAGAAGGAAGAAGATCAAGGCTTTGCAAAGATTTTCGAGAATTGAATAAGATTGTAGTTCCCCAATCGCAACCGTTTCCTCTAATCGAGGATTTAATGATAAAAACGAGGAAATGTAAATTTTTTTCAACACTTGATGTGAACTCGGCGTTTTGGTCCATACCTCTTAAGATTGAAGATAGAAAAAAAACTGCATTTGTTACCCAGAATGCACACTATCAGTGGACATGTTTACCTTTTGGCTTAAAAACTTCGCCGCCATTTTTCAGAGAATCCTGAGTAGTATTATAAGAAAGCATAAATTGTCAGATTTTACTGTTAATTACATAGATGATATTTTAGTATTTTCAGAAACGTTTGAGAAACATATAGAACACTTATGCTTCTTGTTGGAAGCAATCTTAAAAGAAGGGTTTAAATTAAAATTCACGAAATGTAACTTTGCACAGGACTCGGTAAAATATCTAGGGCATATAATAAAAAACAACACGGTAACTCCGCTAAAGGATAATTTAATTGCCATAAAAGAATTTCCGATTCCAAAAACACAAAAAAACGTTCGTCAATTTTTGGGAAAAATAAATTTCTATGGAAAATATGTACCAAATATGTCAATAACGCTGGATCCATTACATAATTTATTAAGAAAAGGAGAAAAATTTGTCTGATCCGATAAATGTCAAGAATCATTTGATACTATAAAAAAACTACTTTGCTCAAAACCAATCTTTGATACAGACTTACCAATCAATATTTATACAGATGCTAGCATACAAGGCATAGCTGCAATCTTAAAACAAATTCAACCCAATGGTGATGAAAAACCTTGCGTATATTTTTCCAAAAAATTAAACAATTCCCAAAAACAGAGAAAAGCTATATATCTTGAGTGTCTGGCTATAAAAGAGGCGGTTAAATACTGGCAACATTGGCTTATAGGAAAAACATTCACGGTTTTTTCAGATCACAAACCCTTAGAAAAAATGAATATAAAAGCCAGAACGGATGAAGAACTGGGAGATCTTACGTTTTATTTGTCGCAATTCAATTTTAAAATAATATATTCTCCGGGAAAATATAATATAGAGGCAGATACCTTAAGCAGAAACCCAGTGTTAGAACCAGATGAAAATGAAGAAAGTAGTTTAAAAGTAGTTAATTTTATCAAAATAGAAGATATACAACAAGATCAAAATAAAAACGAAGATATAAAAGAGAATATAAATAAACTTATTTATAAAAATAATATATATTATAAAAAGATTGGAAAACATGAAAAGATTATACTAACTGAAGACTTTAGTAAACATATTATAAAACAAGTTCATCACTACTATTGCCACATAGGAAAACAACAAGTAGAAAAAAAAATAAAACCCTTTTATCAAGCTAAACATTTATTAGACAACATAAAAAAAATATGCGAAAACTGTGACGTTTGTATAAAAAATAAATCAAGAGGAGCATACAAGTTTGGACTAATGTCTCACTTAGGACCAGCCACACATCCGTTCGAAATAGTGTCTATAGATACCATAGGTGGATTTGGTGGTGCACGTTCAACAAAAACGAATTTACATCTTCTAGTAGATCACTTCACTCGTTACGCCTACATTTTGACATCCAAAACTCAGAATGCAAACGACTTTATAAAACTAGTCCAAAGAGTAACACAAGATTATAAAATAGACTTGATTCTGTCAGACCAATATCCGGGTATAAATTCAAAAGAATTTAAATATTTTTTAGAAAAGGAAGGTATACCTATAGTGTTCACTGCAGTAAATGCACCATTTTCTAATGGATTGAACGAAAGATTAAACCATACATTGGTTAATAAAATTCGTTGTAAAATTAATGAAAAAAGAGATAAGATCGCTTGGACTACCATTGCTCACGAATGCACAAACAAATATAACGAAACCGAACATAATGTGACAGGGTTCTCCCCAAAATATTTACTGCAGGGAAAAAGTGTGGACATTCTACCAAACGAACTGAAACAAAATAAATTACAGAATCAACATTTAACACGAGACCGGAAGATTGCCTTAGAAAATAGTATAAAATCACATAATTATAATAAAAAAAGATTTGATAAAAACAGAAAAAATTATGAATTTGAAGTAGGAGATTTAGTATATGTTGAAAACGGAAATCGGTTAAACCGAAAAAAACTAGATGAATTGAAAATTGGTCCATATCAAATTATAGAGAAAATATCTAATTCAATTTACAAAGTAAACACGGGACACAAAAAGGTACAGTCAAACCTTTTCCACATAACAAAACTCGTTCCAGTGGTAGTAATACGTTAAAATTTTGATAATTACCTATGGAGGGGGGGGGAGATGTAAACGAAGTGAGTGACACTTCATTCAGCATGAAGTTTGCATATGAGCTGTGCTAGCTGTCACTTGGACATGTCGCCACGCCACGATAGAAAAATAGGTTATGTTCTTAGAAACGATCAATGAATTATAATATGATATAGTATAATATTTTAATACTTAATTGATACGAACTAGTGATGTTGTTTCTCTTTTCAGGTGAGTTTGTGATTAATTAACGTTATAAATTGTTTTGTAAAAGTGTAAACATTTGTTTATCTAATAAATCTCTTTTCAGAGCAACTCAATGCTATAATTTTACTGTTCACCATATTATCCAAGGATAAGAATTAGAAACACATTATATATATATATATATATATATATATATATATATATATATATATATATATATATATATATATTCAATATCATACATAGAAATATCAATATTATTGTTCTCCACAGAAATATATTACTTAGTATATTTGCCCAGGCTGTAAAAATATAACAAATTTCTCAAAAACATTTAGTAACTTCTAATGAATAAACTTCTAGTAACCTTAAAATTTTCATAATTACAGATTCAGCAATATCGGAAATAAGAATGGTGAATTTTTCTCGTCTATTTTTTTAAATATCTCTGGAGATACGCTACTTGAAATTATAAAATATTTTTGAAATCCTTATAACTAGCCTGTTCAAAAGGTATTCAAAGTCGTACGGAACAATAAATGTTGTTGGACAGGTTTCTGACGAAATCGAATGATTCAATTCGAATCAAAATGGTACTTTTAAATTTAAAAATATTAACGAAAAGCTGAAGATGTTATTTATAAACTGTCAAATACCAAATTTAACCTTAGACCGTTTCATGGACGCTAGAGTTCAGCATAAGGATACACACGCAAGCAAGCATCTCATTCTCGCACGCACGCGCCTCATTGGCGCACGCGCGCACCGTATTGGCACACGCACGCACTTTATTGGCACACGCACGTACCTCATGGGTGCTACCTTATAAATCATTTTACTTTATTAATAATTACGTAAATTGAATTTTAATTTTTTTTCATCCCTTCTTACATTAAAATATAGGATATATTATTTGAAACAAAATCTTCAACAACAGGAATCCTTTTAAGATCACTCACTTTATTGTCTGCTGTCGTTTACAGCCATTTTTCGCAGAAACCGATAGACGTTGAAACTTGACATTTATCATGGTAATAAAACATATTATCCCACACGTTTACACGCAAATATATTCATATTAAATTTTCTGGAAGGGGTCAAATCAAGAACGCGATTTTTTTTAAATTCCGCTTATAGTGAGAACATTTATTATGAAAAAACCTTTTAACCTATACTACGTGAGGAGCATAGGTTAAAAGGTTTTTTCATAATTTAAGATATCATATGTTTAAAGATATACTGAAACATCTGCAGAAAATTTCCCCTTCAACCCTCTTAACTCCGAGATTACGTAACCTAAAGTTATAAAAATAGGGGTTTTAGAAGCCCGCGTAGAGGTTGTAGGAAAACTAAAACGATGGTTTTAGACGTCATAATTTTTTAACTTTATACCATATTTTAACTCTATCAAAAGGTATGGCAGGTAATATATTTACGTATTTCTACATTCTCAAGCGTGTTTCTCAGAAACCATATGACGTAGAAACTTGAAATTGGCATAGTAATATATCCTATCGACCCATATATTTTACACTAACTTTCCAAAAAAATTCATAAAAGAATTAAAGACGGGATAAATAAAGACCACATTTTTTCATAATTTTATATACCAACGAGTATCGTTTGATTATAAGGCATACACAAATATTTTTTTATAAGTTTAAAATGGATATTTAAAAAGTTATTGCAAAAATATGCAAAAAAATTAGCTTTCCCCTTATTTTCTAAACTTTTAATGATAAATTAATATTTGCAAATAGTTTAATAGAAATACAATGTACCCTTAAATTTTTATAATTGCCTAAATGTGTAAGGAACCCTACAAGGGTTCACAACATTCCACTAGTGCTAAGATTTTGAAAACGAGAAACTGGAGATGATCAGAATAAAAGTTTGTCATATTAGGACTCCGACACTTCCAAAAGTGATAGCCATTTCTTCTTTATTTTTACTATTACTGATTGCTTCGTTAACTCAAAATGAAAAGATTATATTATAACAAAGAAACCCAAATATAAAACGAAGCTTCTTGAAGATATGCTTGCGTAGCTATATTTAATTTTAATTACAAATGACCAACATTATGAGAAATTGATGCAATCTTTACTCTTTTGGGAATAGAACATATATATGGGAATAGAACATATATACATATGATGGTGTGAAAGGAAAAGAGTCACGGGAAAACGTGGTATCTTTAGTAAATTGTATCTTTCGTAATTTTTAATAATAAGTATTCTCATATTTTTGTTCAGGCATACATATGCCTTTTTGTAATTTGCCTTACATATGATTAAGATGTATATTTACGGAGGTTCCAAAAAGGCCGATTTCAATCATTTGCGGTTCCTTAGGGCTCCTAGTATGAAAGATATGATTAAGTCTAAAATATTTCCATTGCTAGGAAAATAGCATATTCTTTTCTTTTTTATGTTGTTGATGGTTAAATATGATCGACACCGTCAATTAATAGCTACTGCTGCCTCGATAAAACCGTCTGTGGAAAATGAAATCACTGTACACAGCCATTCTGGTTAGGTGGCTTGATCAATGGATGAAAACGGAGTTAAAACTGAAATAATACTAATATTTTGTTAATGTTGTATTATCGTAATATTAAAATAATAAAAACTGCTTACCGACCAAATATAAAATACATATATATCATAACTAAAATAGTTATGATATAAACGACATTTTAGTTATGATATAGGCTATAAATTTACTATACGTGTATTGGTAATATACGTGTATTAGTAAATGAGGATTTAGACGAGTCCTCGAGAAATTACATTATATAAATGTGCCCTTAAACTGACATACGAATAGACGGATGGATTGAACGACATTGAAAATTCAGGGTGTTTTTGCCGTGTAAAAGGACATGATCCAAAAGATTATTGGACTATACTTTCACATTTTGCAGTTATCGATCACGATTAATTAATTTCTTAAGCATTGGGCCATAATGCAGAAAGTATAAATTAATTTCCCATCCGCACGTGAAGAATATTTTATTATCATAGGTACAGCGATGGCATTAGGTATATGGGTATTAGAACTCTAATACACCCGACTTCAGCACTTATCATCAGAATTTAGCTAGTCTTGCGCTATTAAATAAAAAGAAGTTACTTAATATATACACACATACAAGCAAACGTACACACGCACACATACACGCATGCGCATACGCTGATGTGCGTGCGCACGCACTCATCCACATGCGCACGCACACGTACAAATACACACACATATGCAGAAAAATTATTGTTCTAAAAATGTAAGCAACCTGCTTAAAATTTACCTATTTAGTTTATTTGGTGATTTCAAGATATACCATAAGTCAATGCTTATCTCAAAAGTTATAATTGCGCATAAAATAAACAAAGGTGGAATTTGAATCGACGCCGTATATAATTATTGACAATTATTAATAATTAGCCATGCCTATAACTTGATTAATGCGGACCTTTTTGAATTATTTTTAAGTTAACTGGAAGAATGAAGGTTAAAATCCACGGTAACACTATCTATAATGCTTCTAAAATAAACTTCCTTCCAAGAAAGTGCACTTTGTATTAAAATTTTAAATTACCACATATTCTTTTCTATCCGGTTTATTGCAATAAAACAAAGCCAACTACCAACAGAATCCATCAGCTAAAACCCCGTAAATTCCTTTAGTAATTATTGTGTGATACACGAACATATAAACATATAAACACCAAGCAAACAAAATAAAAAAAACAATATTTTTTGTATTCTATTAATTATTACATGTAATTGTAAGTAGATATGTAGATGATATTTACCGTTCTTACACAATAATAAAATGATCATAACACTCACAAAAATGGTAATTTTTACCCCGACGGAACCAGACAATCTATAAATATCAGGCCACGTAATATTGAGATAATAGTACATCCGTCGCATTTTTATGCACGCGTTTAATATACGTACTTCCGTCGACAAAAAATAATGAGACGCAATATTTTTCATGCCTAACATTATAACAATAAATAAAGTCTTTATTCACGAAATCGAAAACACTACATCGAAAAATCACATTCCGCCCAATCACTCCCAAGACGTTGAGTACCGCGGAATTGGCTATACTATCTAAATAAAATTATAAAGTTTTACACAACAATAATGGTAATATAGCATATATTACCTAGACAACATAAGAATAAATTGTTTAAGGATTTCAACGAATTTAAGCATTATCAGACGTACGTATTACGTAAGTATTTAAACGTACGTATTTAAACATTATCATACGAATTTATATTACAACAAATAAACAAAATATCTAAAAAAAGATACTGTAAAGGGATGTTTTTATTTCCATAGAAACGCATACTCGAGATTTTCTGTACAACCTATTCATATATCCATTTATAGCACAAATGCCAAATGTTTATTTGTTCAAAATGGATCATAAATATATTAAAAAATTAATGTTCATAACACTCTGTAAAATAAACAGTTGCCCCATTAGTGCAGAATCAAACAAACATATGATAGGGCTGTCGGAATCACTCACATGTGCGTTCTAAGATTTTTGATAATTTCGAAGTTATATTTTTTCTTTTCTTTTCGCGTAAGAGACAAACAGACGCTAGAATAAATATGAGAGGAGACGCGTCTACTGGAAGAAGAGCACGCATGGTGCTCGTCGCTGTTATCCGGCGTGCAAAACTATTTCATTACAGCGCATAGAGTACAATCTATTTGAAAGGTACATAGGACTATAATTCAGTAATTCGCAAGTGTGTATCATACGAAGTTTATGTAAGTACGTTCCAATATTTGAATAATGTATTTATAATTTTATATAGAATAAAATGGCACTGATTGATATTTATTAATGAAACATATATGTTTAACTATAGGTATAAGACAATTGTAACGAAGTCGTATTTGCATATCAAATATTTTTTTTAATTAAGTAGTCATTTCTTTAATGCTTGCAGTACGCCCTCATCGAGACCTCTCGATGAGTGCCTTGTTAAAATATTTGTAACGCAAAGAGCCACAAGTGGACCTTCGTATACAACCGACTCCACTCAGCTGGTGTCATTCAGTTATCCTTCTGTCAATGGACGAAATTGTAGTTGACATTACAGTTACTTCAACTTTTCGTGCATATGCATTACAATATAAACTCAGAAAACCAGGAACCTCAGAAGATCCTGGGTATTGTTAAAATATTATAAATATGTGCAAAATATTTCTGTCATTTTACAAAACTTAGCAATATTTGAGCTTAAATTTGAAATTTCTAGTCGTAAAAATCTAGTAACATTATCACCATCTTCATCGCGGTGGTATATTGGATTGATCACAGGATTACGGCTTTGACGGTGCGGCGCACCGCGTAATCCCGGGTTCGATTTCTGGTCGGTCGTCGAGTTGAGTCTGATTGGCTGTAAAAGGGGTTACTCTCGAACCAGTAAGTCGGTTATATGTATCAATTGTGTACATTAAAGTTTAAAAATAAATAAATACATAGTGTTATGATTATTATCAAACTTTTCAGTTTGATGATATGAGAATTGATACATCGAGACTGAATATTTGACCTTAAACTCAAAGTTTCCAGTTTTCAGTTGGCTATATTCAGGTTATTTATTTTCTTAATCATCATCAGACCCTCATATATATATATATATATATATATATATATATATATATATATATATATTTATTTATATACGTACCATTCGACCAACTTCGCGTTTTGTCGGCTAACAGTATTATAAAATTAAAAATATATTGTTAATCGATTGTTAAGAAATGTTTCTTAAAATCAAATTATAAAATTGAATTAATATTAACTAATAGTAGTTATTATATTATATTATTAGTAGTTATTATATGTTATAGTAGTTATATTATTAATTACTATATGAATATTTGTTTTAACCGTTTTCAATTCCTCCAAATAAAAATATTCCAATACAAAATTATAAAAAAAGATTTGATGTTTCACATCTGCCAAGCGTCCCGTGACGGTTTACATTTTTTTAATATAAAGATAACTAATTCATACTTTGGAAAACCACTATTCGATCCGCTGCATGTTAATATTTTTTTAGTGTAGATTGGAATGACAATTTTTTTGAAAAAAGAGGTTATTTCAACAATAAACTCTATGGAGAAAAGTTTTATATATCATGGTTCTAATATGGGATATCATTTGGCATATAGTCTAGAACTCATGCTATTTTTTTTCAGGGAAAGATCAATCATAATTGGAACATAAAATTTAAATCGAAAATATTAAATTTGGGCATAACGGCCTCTTAATTCCCGATCAGCCAAGATTTGCTATTTTAACTAATAATGAATAGTACAGGTTTTTCATATATCACTCAGTAGCTATATTATTTAATGCAATAATATTGACGTACATTAACAAATTTGTAAAGAAAATTAATAAAGTTGGAAATTAATAAAAATATTAAGAATTGCATGATTTCCTATGGCAAAAAAATCTGATCGGAAGCTATTTGATTTCGAAACTTCCTCAATTATTTAGCTACAAAAACTTGTAAATTTCATGGAGGTATTCTCCACAATTCACAAAGTAAAATGACATTCAAAATCAGCAAAAATTAATTTTTTCTTTGTAATTAATTACATCACGATTTAATTTCCAAGTTCAAATTACTTTTAAATATTGCAGTAGGACTTAAGTTTTCCACGCTATTCCAATTGTTTATTTGACTTTACATTGCTTAGAAATCAGCGTGTTACCTTAGAACGATAATTCTTATCATGAGAAATAACTTTTTGACTTGAGTTCTTTAATTTCCGATTGCATAATTGCATGTTGTTAGATAACCGTTCTTCGTAAATGTTAGACGACCATCCTTCGCAATAAATTTAAGTTATCACTTCCATAAATAAAGTAAACGATCTGCTTCAGAGTAAACATCGCATCCTGTTTTAGTTTCCAAATGCTTGATAACTACACTTTTGTAATAAATAATATTGTTATCAGTTTAGTTGTCATCCCTACAAATAAGTAGACGATCTGTTTCTAAGTAAGCATCCTATTAATCTTGCTCCCAACGATTAGTCCATATCCCCAAATACATGTATCTGTCAACTAGTGAAAGTATTATATTTAAAATATTAGTTTGTTTTCAAACTTTATCTGTACATTATCTTGAAGTCCTAGAATATAAATACTGATTAAGCATAAGAGACACTTCATTTGTAACACTTGTACTAGTAACATCTCTGTATCTTGTTATATTTCTATTTTCTTTTATAATAAATAAGTTCAAATTAAAGAATTGTTTTAAAAAGTCAATTTAACCTTCCGTCACATAACAATGTTTATTCAACAAGTACTAACCGTGAAATTTTGAAGAATGCATTATTTTTACAGTTTCATGATAGCTCGTCAAATTAGCATTACTAAACCAAATAAATATCAAATATCAAACACTGCAACAGAAGGTATATCGTACTTCTTTTATATACAAATTCATTCGCGCTTATGTTGATAATATGATATGCCATAATAATTGCGCGCTGTATATGATATGCCATAATAGTGTGCCTGAGATGTTAGAGCGTATTGAGATGCCACTTAGTTACTGGTAAAGAAATATCGGTCGGGGCGAATCTATGAATTGGCCAACAAGCTCCCCCGACCTTATAACTTCTAAAAGGAATGAGGTCACTCGCAAAAAAATTAAGCCAACAATTCGAAAGGAATGAACGAAACATTAAATATCTTACGATTTTTCTAGAAGATATAAATATCAAAATTGATAAAAATTTTATTCGTTTCAAAGTTTCAATACCATTTTTATGTAAATAATTTAGTGCAAGCAATATTTGTTATTGAGTATAATATTTTAGTGTAATAGCGTGAGGCGCTTTGTCTTGAAATCTAACTGTAACGTTAAGAATTTTCATTCTCTTAATATTAATTTTAGAAGGAAAACAATTTACTTTTGGGAAAAAGTAAATGATCCTCACGCTTCTGCACTCAAATAGTATACTCAGTAACAAACATGGCTTATAGTAAAGTCGTTATGGAGTAGACAGACAAAACAGATTCAATAATTATTTTTTGCTTTTAGTACAGTATTTTCAAAAGTTTGTTTTTTTGGTTTTTTAAATTATTAATTTATTTTTCTCTCTTTTAGTCTTATATTTTATTAATTTATTATACTGTTATCGGTTCTTAACAAGTGTGCAAAATTTTAAATAATCCGGACATCGGGAAGTGGATGAAAATTTAATTCAAATATTCAGTTATTTTGTGATCTTTTTTAAGGCAATTTTTTTTTAATTTTATGAAATTACTGTATTGTGTCAGAATTACACACAACTGAGTTTCATGATAATACAACAATTAGAAATGCATGTAATTTAGTTTTGTAGATTCCATTACATAGTTAGTTTTAAATGTTAGCTGATCTGTAATTAAGCAAAAAAAAACTATAAAATCAATTGTAAGTGAATCTATTATAAATCGTAAAATATTTACATTGTGGGCAATCCACAGGTTTCTCTTAGATTGTTTTATACTTTATTGATGGGATACCTGTATGTGTATATATTATATATCATTTTTATATATATATATATATATATATATATATATATATATATATATATATATATATATATACTTCTTTGATTACTCATAACCTTTTTATTATATTATTGTCTGTATTTCTACTGCTATAAAAATATAAAACAAAATTGCAGCTTTCTACGCAATGAGGCTTTCGAGAGTGGTGACAAAAATATACAATAATGGCAATTTTCGTGTTTTTACAAATAGGATATTTTACAAAGTCAACAAAAATAGGACACTTACACATGCAGATTCGTGGAGTATTTTTGAAGGAATCCTCATACAAACAAGCTCATAAGTGGCAATCAAATTGGAATAAACAACGGCTAAGTGTAATAAACAACGGCTGGGTCCATCTATATCTCTTGAAAATGTGAATACAAATTAAACAAAACAATTTTAATTCAATCTAAATAATACTAAATATAGATTTTATATAATGATATAGATTTTTAAGGCCATATTGAAAAATTGGAGGAGGAGGAAGCAAAAAAATTAATATTCCGCAAACGAGGTTTATAATTGAAACCTCTATATTACTTCGACAGACTTGTCCAATGACAAGGAATAAAGTAATGATTCAAATGGTATAAAAGTAATACATCCAGAGATCTAGATTTTTCTAATTCTAAACATAATAAATAAGTTCAAACTATGCTTATATTCCGGTCTAATAAAATTAATATGTCGTAAATTTCTCAAAAACTCATTGTTGCATAGATTTAAAATCATTGTTGCAGTTTTCCAATAAACTTTATATAAGCATCTAGCAACACTGTCTTTTAATTATTTTAACAGTATCAGTTTCGGATATCAGGAGAGGACAATATTTATTGTGGACATTTTCAATAATATCCAAAAAATTCTAAAAAAGTGTTTTGAATTCCTTACAACATTCTCAGTAAAATACAGTATGAGGCGACATTTAAAATTTTAAAAAATTCTATTACTTTATTTCGACCCTCTAAATTTTCTATGCAGATAGTAGAAAATATCAAAATTTTATGCTTGTGAAATTTACGCCAATTAATATTCTTCATCATTGTGCCAAATTTCAAATTTCTACATCAAATAGCTTTTGAGAAAATAACAATTTGTGTATTTAAAATTGCCCTACATAAAATTGTGGAAAAAAAATAGTTTTAGAATCATTATGACTCTCTTTTAAGTCAAACGATTTTTAGAACAAATGGTCGTGTCAGATAGATGGTCAATGGGTTGGTAATAAATAGGGTTTGTTTTTTTTCCCTTTTGGGTCACAGTTCCATGATGGACCGCATTATTTATAATTATCGATAAAAATTATTTTATCTATATATTTTGTGATAATAGTTGAATTATTGTCTAACACAAACATGTCTTATTCGGTACTATGACACACTAATGAATCAATCATATTTAGCAAACGGATACCGAGAGAATACCTCAGCCTACCGACAACAACCGGCACTACGTATGTATGTATATAAATGAGTAAGTACAAATGAATACATATATGTCTAAAACGCCTTTGAGAATGACATTGTTGGCAGCTGTATAAATTATTCATAGTTTTATTTATAGAACTGTAAGGTCAAAAAATTAATGGTCATGTGTCTTGCTTTTGTATTATAAACTTTCAAAACAGAATGGCGCGTTCAATCGTCTGCTTTGTTAACGTATGCGCATGGCGGCTTCGGCCATTTGCGTCGGATGGGCTCATTATGTTCTCGGCATACGGTCGGTTCCTCATTTCTAAAGGTCATTCTAATTTTATTTTTTTTATATAATAGGTAATTCTGGCATAAAAGGATTTCAAGAAATAGAATATTCAACAAGTGGCCCGTTTAAAGTCACCCAAATAAATAATATAAGTTGTTTTAACGGTTACTTCGCGTAAAGTAATACGATATAAAAAAGTAATTTATATTAAAACATAATGAGTATATTTGACGATAAATTTCCTAGTTCTTCAATTCATATCCCATATTCATAAATCGAAAAACTTTATCGAGTACTGGCAATTCAATATGCATAGTGTTAAATTATATACATTAGCATGACACGAATATATAATCAATATTTTAGATCAATATTTATTTACACAGGTTGTTAAATTTATTTAACAAGCTGGCTCCTATAGGTTCCTGTGTACAAAATGAGACCAACATATCATATCTCGATTACATTTGTATATATTCCGTTCTCAGACTATTTTAACGTCAATACAAGGGTAAAAAGTCGTTTACAGGCTCGTAGTGAAATTCAACACGAAGTCGTTGCTCTTTGTAGTTTTCAATACTGGCATTGAATATTGTAATAATAATGGATATGAACATAATTCAAGACAATACTTATGAACACGAAAATCTCAAGTTAATACGCCATAAGTGTGCGTTTAATAAATAAAATTAATTTATCAATTAGAAAAAATCTAAGTTAATCTTTAACGTTTCGTTTTTAACGACTTTAACGTTCATAAAAAACTGGCAAAGTTGAAGACCATGCAAGATTCGAATCATAAACCTTGAATTTTTCATTTATAAAATAAAGATGTCATTGAAATAATCGAAGTAATTCAATTAATGACAATATTTACAAATGAGTTTATTTATTTGTAACAAATATATAAGTTTGCGTAGACAATTGTCAATTAAATAAGCCTATGAAGATTCCCTATTAACCACCTCAAGTGAGCCATTAAAAAAAGAATAAATAATAATAAATAGATAAATAAATCGACAACTTTTCGACAATTTACTTTTGATACATAAACGTACGAAATAGCCTTACTGAGCGCCATTTTCGCTTATTTTCGCGCAAAATTTTGACAATTTACTCTTGGCATAATGTACAAAACAGCTGTAGTGAGCCCCATTTTCGTTTTGCATACAATTCTTTTCGTACTGTATCGTGTCCATCTATACAATCGGCTGTTAGCTTAACTAACCTATTTTACGTCGTTGTTGCAATGGATTCGTGACACTGACGTCACAAACGTTGCATGAAGGACGTTGTAATCTTCATATTTTACTCTTATCGCGCCCAAAAAAGATACGCTTAAAAAAATTATTTATTGGAATTATTTTTTCTTCCTTGTATTAAATACTGTATTCTTTGTATGGTTGAAAACGAACTGAGAAAACCTTTGTGAATTTGATGAAAGTAGTTTATGTAGACAAATACTAAAATATTTAATTTCGCTACATTATCTAATATACTTTCAAATTCCTCTCAACTAAAATGAAATGTCTGAAATGAAATGAACTATTCGGTAATTTTGAGAATTTAAAGCCTTTCGGAATCCATTACCGAATGTTAAAAAATGTAAAAATCTCTTACAAAACAAATGATACCAACTTAAATTCTCTGCCGAGGAAGTTTTTATTTTCATGACTTAATTAAATGAGCTTAGCTCTCTTTTTTGCGAATTGAATTCTATCTATGCTATCTATTATCCTTTTAAGTATCACTTAATTTTAATTTATTGAATTACGTAAAATTTAATTTTAATTAATTGAAATCAAAACACAAATTTTTCTCTTCGTGAATACATATCAAACTGCGTATTTGATAAGTAGTTATGAAGAGACAAATAATTATATTTTACTACAAGCATGTAAATTACAAAAAAAACTACTAACATTATTAAAAATAACCGGTGTTCAAAAAAAATTATAATATACTAGCAAACGGCAGTGTGTAACATGAGACATGTTTGATACGAATACTTAACTCCTCGGTAAGCGAGGGCCTCTAGATACGAGTAAGACATCGTTTCTTATATGGAAGAGTATCATATAAAACTTCCATACTTGATGGCTCGAAAAATTATATCTATACAATAACGAATACCAGGAATACAAGTCATATTACAATAAAACAAAACATTCCGAAGAATTTAATAACTACTATTACGAATTTGTATCTTCAAAGACATTATATAAATAATGCTCAACTTGTTGCTGTTTCATGAAACGATACAACTTGAAAATATTTCTATAAACTATACGAAAACTTTCCTTAAAATGCAATAACCGTAAGTATTCGTTTCACTAGTCAGTTATTAATTTATATATTAATGATTTTACTGATTTAAATACTAAATTTTAATATATCGTATACGGAACCGAGCGTTTAGTTAAAAACGATGAATACACGCTGAGCATTAGAATGCTAATACCTTTTTAAAAAAATTAAGAGTAATATTAAAAAAACGATTATTTTCAAAATTACTATCAATTTCTAACGTTGCATACAAATTAGATACTTACACGGCAACAAGATACTGATATCCATATTTATGAGTCCTCATCAGAAACAGTCGCAACAATTAATAATTTCAATAAAACATGTCAAATACATATCGGAACATACATAAGTATAATTTCGTAGTGATTCCACAAAATAAAATGTTGCCTGAAATAATTTGTAATGGCATCTCCATTAAGAATT